>LR750443.1:0-148483 GCA_902729485.2 Mus minutoides | reverse complement strand
TTGTAGACACTACTTAGAAAATAATTCGGGCTGGTGAGATGGCTCAGTGGATAAGAGCACCAAACTGCTCTTCCGAAGGGGATGAGTTCAAATCCCAGCAACCACATGGTGGCTTACAATCACCCGTAATGAGATCTGACGCCCTCCTCTGGTGTGTCTGAAGTCAGCTACAGCATACTGAAGAATAATAATAATAAAACGAATCCTTGGATTAAAGCGAGCAGAGCCAACCAGAGCGAGCGGGACCTACCGGAGCGAGCGGGGCTGGCTAGAGCGAGTGGGGCCGAATGGGGACAGAGCGGAGCCAGTCAGTCGGAGCGAGCCAGGCCGAATGGGGATGGCCAGAGCGAGCGGGAATGGCTGGAGCGAGCAAGGTTGACCGGAACAAGGAAAAAAAAAGAAAGAAAATAATTCAAAGAAAAAGGGAAATATCTATTATAAAATAAATGATTAATTGTATTAGGTAATATAAAAGAAGTTGGTAAAAAAAAAACATATAAACAAAAATAGTATGTGGCACACAACACCAAAAATAAATAGCAAAGGTAAACACAGTCCCACCATCAATTTAATATTGAACATAAATGGATTAAATAGTATAATCAAAAGAAAGAAATCAGAAGATGGCACAAAGAAACAACAAAAAGAATTCAGTTTTACTGTCTATCGGCCATGCTTGGATTCAGTCGCATAAACAAACAGGAAGTTAAAAGACAGAGTATATGATATGCAACCACCAGACTGGCTATCATCAGAGAAGATGAGCTTAAAATTAAATCTAAACACTGGAGATAAAGATCATAGTTACAAAAGGACTTATCTTTTGAGAAGATATAGCAAATACAAACATAGACACACTAAACAAGAGAGCCAACAAAACAAATGAAGTAAAACTTGAGCAAATATAAGGAGAAATGGACAATTTACACACAGGATGGGAGACTTCAGTTGCCTACTTTGAGTAATAAATAGAGCCATGGGTCAAATAATAAACAAGAATACAGAAGATGAAGACAACCACTAAATCACTAGATTCTGCAGACAACTATAAAAACTGTGTCCAAAGAGTGCTGACTGCACATTCTTCTGAAGTTCCCATGCAATAGCCTACTCACGTGGGGTCCTAAAATCAAACTCAATATATATTTTTTAAAAGTTGAAGTCATACGAAGTATTTACTCAAACCACAGTGGAACAGAATTAGAAATCAACAAAAGAGAGAGACGCTTGGGAGAGTTTCAAATATGTAAAATTAACACACCCCTAAATAACCAATGAGTCAAAGACTATGCTATAAAAGAAATTAGGAAAGTCCTTAGATAGCAAGTCCTTGTCCAACAGGATGATTCTGTTAAGGTCTTATTGAGGACACAAGTCCCATTCCAGGGAGAAAATGCATCCATGGGACAAAGAAGCATCCCCAGGGTTTTACTGCTCCTGATTGGTGTAACAAAGTGGAAGGAATCTCCAAGCAGCTCAGCCAGCTCTGTGACTGTGGAAGACAGGAGCCCTCCTCCTCTGCCTGTCTTCTCTCCTGCCTCTTCCCAATGGCTTAACTCTACAGAGTATCCTGTGTTTTCTAGGCCACCAACATGGGCTCATATGTCATTCTCCCTACCATTCATTCAGTAAAGATGGGTCTCTTGAGGCTTTTCTCAAGGCAAGCTACATCTTTGGTTGTCACTAGAAAACAAGGCATCTTTATTTGGTGAATAGATAAGCCTAGACAGGTGTGGAACACACAGTAGGTATCCTTAAGTGCTGGTCACAGTTAAGGTAGCCCTACTATGCAGATATCCCTCCCCCTTTGCTCACTTATCACCCCACTGTTTTTCTCAGCAGTCCTAAGCTGTTAGGCAGCAGAGATGGATGAGGAGCCCACTTGGTAGGGAAGAGGCTAGGGCACAGAGCCTAAATCATGCAACTAGTTAATGCTAAAACCAACATAAAACTCTACTCCCTTGGCTCCAGAGAGTGTGCTCTTTCCTGCATACCTAAATAATGTTAAAAGATGGAGGAAGCTTTCATCTTCAAAAGGCTGAGGCAGGAATCAGGGAGGGATATTGGATGTTACATCAGTTGTTCTGTACAAGTTGTTCATTTGGACCACCAAGACAGCTAAAAGATTAAGAGTAAAAATAAAGGCCTAAATAGAAATTTCTGAAAGGAATATGCTCAAAATGGCCAGCAGACACAGGAAGAGCACTCAGCATCAAAAATTGTCAGTGCAGTGCTGGTCAAAACCACAAAGTGGAACCACCCGGCCCTAGTAACAATGACTGTTTTTTAAAAAGACAAACGATAGCAAGTCCTGGTAAGGATGTGGGGTGAAAGAAACTCTTACATAGATTGCAGGGACATAAATTAGTACAGCAGTTACAGAAGCAAGAATGGATCATCCTCAAATATTGGGCGATCTAGAAATTCTTCAACTATGGGGTGGTGGTGGTGTCTATATGTGTGTATATGTGTGTATTTGTGTGTTTTACATATATGTGTGTGTGTGTTCAAAGAAAATGAACATTAAATAACAGACATCAACACTCCTATTTTCATTGAGGAACCATTTACAAAAGCTAAGAAAAAAAGTAGCCTATGTGTCTATCAACAGATGAAAAAAAAAAAAAAAAGTAGTACCTACACATGGTAAATACTATTCAGCCATAGAGAAGAATGAAGCCCTGGCTTATAAAACCACAGATGAACTGGAGACCATTATGTTAAGGGAACCAAGACAAGTGAATCATGACACGACACATGTCACCGGTCTCATTTATATGTAGCACTTACAAGTGTGGTTCTCAGAGCCTGAAAGTATGCTGCTGTTTACTAAAGGACAGGGGAAGGAGGGGAAGAGAAAGGATACAGGAAAGTTGACTACTGCTCTCTCAGGGAGCTCCTCTTGGCTTCTACTCAGTAGCTCCCAGCTCATGTTCTCCATTTGGGTCATATGAACATTTGAATCAGCGGTTGTTATCCAGAAGAATGTGTGTGAATGGCTTGATCTTAGAAAGGCAGCTAATAAAAGCTTTTGCCTTACAAAGCAGCATGGCAAACTCTGGGAGGGAGTTGGATTGCAAAGGATAAAGAACAAAGTAACTCTGGGTTTAAAAGCGCCAGGCTAAGAACTTAGATACGTTCATGTTGAGTCCTACGGCTTTGAGGGTGTGGTGAAGGGGGATGTGGCTGAGCTTGCTGTTAGCGATAAACCCCAACAAGGTTGCACCTGGGAAACCCACCATAGGGCATCTCTAAGGTAGAGGAACGAATGGACGGTTGACCCATAAACACCCAGTGCCAAGGAAGGAAGAACTGAGCAGGGGTCTCCTACACATATTTGTACACCGAATATTATACAGTGTTTCTCATGTCTCATTAGGAGGTTATAAGCTACAGTTAAAACCAACCCTCCTTTCACATCAAGGCATCCTTACATGGAACACAGCTGTCTACTTTGTAATCAGTCTTCTCATACCTAATAGAGACAGAATTAGACTCTGAAAACAACCCTGTGTATCTTGTAGAATCTTCATATTTATTCTTCCTTTACAACTGTGACGCTTAGGGAGAATGACTTCATGATCAAACACCATATAAACACTGAGGTTTGACTCAAATTCAGTTCCTTCCCTCAACCTCCATAAGGAACACAGAAAACACTTTCTCCCTCTGGACTAGCGTTGAGCAGTATGAACTTGTGGGCTTGGGCTCCAGCAAGACCTGATCTCTAAGGTTGGGTCCACCATGTGCTTCCAGCCAACAAGAAGGCACATGATGGTCACTTACTCCAAATGCTCGGGGCAGGACCACAGAGGGTTGGAAACTCTAGACTTTGCTCTGATTTGGGCAAAGTTTTCAATTTCTCGGAGCTCCCGTTCCGGACCTCCATTGTCACATAAGCTTCCATAACGCCAGTCTGAAGTCCTATGTCTGCCGTGAAGATGGTGCACAGTGATTCACACAGTGGGGACACAGTAGACACTCACTAATGGCAGTACAGAGGGTTCTTCTGTAACCTGAGGCGAGAGCAAGGGGAATTCTGTCATTTCTTGTTGGGAAGAGAGCAGCTGTACGTTTACAATCGGGCGTCTGCAGAGCATAGACACTGCGCGCTTCAGTCAAAGAAGCCATTCCTGGGGCTGCGTCTCTGGCCCTGTGCCCCTACCAGGCTGCAGAGGGCCATTCGAAGTGAACCCAGGACTGTGAACATGGACACATGCTGGGAGATGTCCTCTGTGGTGAACAAGCCCGTTAGAACGATGAAGCCCGTAAGCCCCCCTTCCACCCACGGCGGTTCATTAGGAACAAAACATGACGAGTTCATTTGAATGGCGGCTAATGGCAAACAGATGTGCTGGCAAAGCAAGGCCAACAAAACGCTGTCTCCAAAAGCTCAGCTATGTCCTGGAAACCCAGGGTCCTGTTTTCACTTTACGTTTCAGTCCTCCAAGTGCAAGTGAGACAGAGGAAAACAGGGAACGCGTTTATGCTTCTGCTACACTAACAGGCTCCCAGAGGGATAAAAATGAGGCCGGTGGAAAGAGAAATGGGCTAGATAGGGCTCAGGAAGCCCATCTAACCTGTGCCCACCTGTGCGATGCTTGGAATAGGTTCTTCCAGAAGGTTTCTCTGTAACACAAGGAGAAGAATGTGAACATTAGATACTGTCAGAAATTGTGTGTGTGAACACACATGTGCTTGCATATGCACATACATATCCAGGCATGCATGTGCGCACACACACACACACACAGGAACAGACACACACATTTCATAATGTCAGTCACTTCTAACAGAGTAGTAGAGGATTTGCTTTTTGTTTTTTATTTCTGATTTTACACATTTGACAGTCTCCAAAGTCATGCCGAGTGGCCAGTGTGAGCGCCATTGGCCTGATAGGAAGACACAGACAGAAGACAGTGCACTCTAAGTGCCTCTGGAATCTTCAAAACTTCTGTGTGATTTGATCAGGTGAAAACTCACAAACTGTGGTTTTGCATTTCCGTGGACTGATATGGGGTGAGACAGGGGCAGCAAGATAGAAACTGCAAGCAAAGGAATAACAAGCGCTTAAAGTCAGGCGCTTCCAAAACGTCCAGGAAGGGGTCTGTCTAGCACATGCTGCGGATTTGGGGTTTAGCTTAAATAAAACTAAGCTGACTTTGGTACCCATAATCTACCTCATTAAGATTGACAAACATTCTAGGGTTAGAGCCCTTGGTTGGGAGTCACTGGGGGAAATCAAAGGAGGAAAAGAAAACACTTGGGGAATCCCCAGGCCTAGCTATTTTTTAACTAGAAGGTGTATGACCTCACAAAACTGCCTGTCCTCATGGCCTGGGGGACCTTGTCAGGTGCTTTTCCCCACATCATAAAGTACGTGAATTCTCATTTAGTCTGTATCACCTCCCCCTTTTTAACATATTAAAGATTGTAGGTATCTCAAAGACTGCCAAGGATTTTAGCAAAATAGTGACCTTCTGATTTGGATTAGAAATGTATGTCATTTTTACATAAGGAAAAAGAAAAAACAGAACCTATAGTAGGGTGTATAAAATATTCAACTCCAAGTGGATTAAAAGCTAAATAAGTGAATTTAAGAGAAAATATTTGGAGCTAAGAAAGGGAGGGAAAATATTTTTTAATTAAGAAATTATTTAATTTTGTTTGTGTGTATGTATATTTATATGCATTGCATTTGTGCATGCATGTGTGTGTATTTGTTTGTATGTGTGTAAGTGTATCTGTGTGTGTACTCGTGTGTGTATGTGTGTGTGTGTGTGTGTGTGTGTGTGTGTGTGTGTGTGTTCAGAATCCAGAACATGGCATTGGATCCCCTGGAACAGGAGTTACAGGCATGTATTAGCCACTAGTGGGTGCTGGGATCTGAACTCGGATCCTCTGGGAAAGTAGCAAGCTCTCTCAAGCTCTCTTTCCAGCCCAGAAAAGTTTTGTTTTGTTTTTTGTTGTTTTGTTTTGCAGAAAACTGCAACATTACAAAGAATAAAAGAAAATGTATTTAATTTACCTGTACCTTAGTTAAAAGCAGGTTGCATTTCTGGCTAGGGTCAAGAGAATAATACCCAAAACAACAACAGTTTTACCTTAAACAGATAGGTTTAAATTAAACAAAATTATCAATGAGCATTTTAGTCTCTGGAGAGTGACTGATTCCAGGCAGTGCTGGCACCCGCCTTCAGTCCCAGCAATGGCAGACAGATCTTTGTGAGTTCGAGGACAGAAAAACCCTGTCTCGGGAAGAGGGGATGGAGGAAGAGGGAGAGGGAAAGGGAGCAGGAGTGGGGAGGGGAGGAGAGGGGAGAGGAGGGGAGAGGGGAGGGGAGGAGGAGAGAGACTTAAAGCAAATAATCATGAATTTCCACTGGAAACCTGAGCACAAACAGGGGCCCCTGCAGCTGGCAGCTGTTAATGCTGCTCAGTGTGTGGACTTACCAGGGTGGTGCTGGCCATGAACACCAGAAGATTTGTTGCTGTAGGGGCTAGGGGTTTTAACTAGATTGGGGGGTAAAAATGAATGGCCGATGGTATTTTTAACAAAATAAAGATTGAAATAGTAAAGGAGTGGCTCAGAAGAGTGTTAGCCTGGCACTTTGGGTCCTGGTAGCAATTCCTGGCAGAACAGCCTGGAATTTCAGGGAGATATTTTGGCAATTAGAAAGCCATAGAAGACTTTCATAGGCTCAGCACACTCCTGTGTAAAACTGGAAATGCTATGTGCAGATGGAAGACACTAGTAGAAAGCCCAGGGGAAGTACAGGCCAGGGTTCTTCTGGTGACTGGACATTCCCAAAGGTTCAAGTCCTGCCCGACATCCATCCACAGAGGTTGGAAGTCCCTCAAGCTTTAACGTTTCCGAGCACAGACCATCCTAACTATTCAGATGGGGAAGGGCAGGGGGGTGGACAAGCCATTGCAAGCACCAGGGGCCATATAATGTCAGGGAGTCTGTCTGCAGACAATTCCAGACAGGTTAATAAACAACTACAGAAACTCTCAAGGCAAAAAGCTTCATAGCTCTTTTGATATATCATTAAACATTCCAATATCCAATAACAAAATAAGTATAAGATGTGAAGAGGGAGATAAAAAGAACCAAGAAGTTTGTAAAAAACGTATAAAAGCGGTGAACGGAAGCGGAATATAAGTACTGCGAGATGCTACTCTGAGCATATAAAAACTTCAGTTCGTTTTCTGCTAGAGGATTCAAGATCATATTTAAAGAGGTAAAGAAAAATGTAAGGGCAGTAATCTCACAGCTACTGCATTTTTATAAGTAAGTAAATCAAAAAGAGAAACGGTTGTTAATCATAATTGTTGAAAAATCACTAAAAGATTTTTTTAAAAAGTATTTGAAATGAATTCAATAATTGGTTCATAACCATTTATGTTTTGTAAAATCGGAGCAAAAACTAAGGTAAGGAAATGGAGAACCCGGTATTCTATGGAACAGCATGAAACTCTCCTTATAGTATTCTATACGTTCCTCAGCAGTGTTGGAGAAGAAAAGCATCTACCATCTCTGCTAGTGACAGTGACTAGGCCCAAATGATGGCTTCTGGATGGCTTGGGTTTGATTCCTGTGGTCCTTGTGGTTACAAATGTTCTCTCATTCATTACTGCACAGGAAAGGCACGCTATCAGATCCCTTTAAAAGGATCATCTGCCTGCCTCTACTCCCTTCCCTGTCTTGGTTTCTCAAGGTCGAGGTGCAGGAAAGCTTTGGTTTGCTGTTACGTTTGGATTTGGCAGTCCTTTCCTGGACCACTTGAGGAAAGAGAGAAAGCCAACTGCCTGCCTTATCAAAGGGACCTTTACTCACAAATCTGACGTGGGTGGGAAACAGCTCTGCACAGAAAGGGAGACTGTCTCTCTCAGTCCTTCCTAACTGGAATGTGGCTTTTTGTTTTATTGCAGTGTTTGCCTTTATAAACTTTTATGTCACCAGAAAAATAAAAATAAAGCATTTAAAACACTAACATAATTTAAATATGCAAATTCCATTCCCAATAAAAATAAAACATATTTCATGTTGAGATACTGAATTATCATCTTATAATAGAGCTAAATTTTTTTTTTTTGAGATAGAAAGTATTTGTGTCGTGTTACAAAAGAAAGATCAAATGAACTTTATTGCAGTTTGTTAAGATTGAATTTCATTAGTCCCCGAGTGGAGCTTCATTTCAATGTGTTATATAGTTAAGTTTGTAGTTTCATAAAATGCCATTTTTCAGGTCTAAGACTAACAAAGGTACTTTAAAATCCAACAATGACAAATGTTGACTAACAAATATTGACAGGGGAATCATCCTATCATAGCAGGGGGCCTGTAAACTATTAGAACCCCTTGGAGAAGTATGGTAACAGCTAGTCAGTAGGAAAATAGACTTAAGCTTTTCACAGCCTGGCAAATCCTGCCCTGGTTACGCATGTGGAGAAACAATGCCTGTGTCTATACTCAATACAAACATAAAGACCAGCACAGATGCTTCTGAGAGCGCCATATTCAAAGCAGCTCAAGCGTCCACCAACCAAAGAAGCTGTAATTAATATCTAGTGGGCTTTCTCTGAGGTCTCGCTTCCTAGCACTGAAGCCTAATAATTCAGACCTGCAGTTATTAAACCAATCTCAAGACACACACAGCACAAGCGTGTGCGCAGGACGACTCCGTTTGCAACAGATAAAAAATGCACAGTTACGAGTTGGTGTTCTGGAAACCGACACACCTCTGTGGCAAGACATGAACGAGTAAAGCTCAGGGCGATGGCAACCGAGAGAGGTCGCTCAGGGCGATGGCAACCGAGAGAGGTCGCTTCCAGCGAAGACAAGTTGTGCGCTAAGAATGGAGACACAAAGGACACAGTGATACTGCAAACACTTTGTTTATCAGCCAGAATGCCTAAGGTTATTTTTATTAATCTTTCTACTTTTTGTAAACAGGAAACAAATTATAAAAAAAAATAAAAGAAAAAATTTAATTCAGTAATATTACAAAAATTTGACGTAGTGCCACGTCCAAATATTAATAAATTTGATTTTGTACAAAGCTGCAAGTATTGAGAAACCCCAACTTATTTTCTTTTTAATTTTTATTGTACATATTTATTTCACATGACACTGTGCTATATAGGATCCTCTCCATATGAATATATACTGCACTCTGAGTATATTCCTCTCTACTCAACAACTTTTTCCTCTCCTCCTAAGTCCTTGGATAGTTTTGAATCTATTTTCATATCATATATATGCATAAATATAATCATATATATACAAATATGTGCCATACATGTGTATAACATATATTCAACACACACACACATATATAACACAGGAACCACACATGAGAAAAATCATATTTGGCTTAGACTGGCTTAGTTTGCTTAATACAATTATGTCCAATCCATTCATTTTCTTGGAAACAACAAACTTGCTTTTTCTTTATGGCTAAAACAGTCCATCATTTATCCATTACAGACTTTCTCGAACTGGTCTTCTGTGGATGGCAGATATCTCTGTGATATGCTGACTTGCAGTCCGTCCTTGGAGTAAACACCCAGGAGTGCTATAGCTAGGTCACACAGCAGACCGACTTCTACTTTCCCAAGACTCCTCCACACTGACTCCTTACCTGGAGTACATAAGAGTTCCCTTCTGGGCATCTTCTCCAGCATCTGTTACAGTTTTTTTGTTTTGTTTTGCTTTTTGTCATTGTCGTTTATGACTGACATTGTGTCTGGCTTGAGAAGGAATCTCACAGTGTAGTTTTAACTGAGAGACCTCTGAGGGCTAGTGAATTTGAACATCCTACTATGTGCTTACTGAGAGACCTCTGATGGTTAGTGAGTTTGAATATTCTACTATGTGTTTACTGAGAGACCTCTGAGGGCTGGTGAGTTTGAACTTGTTACTATGTGTTTGTATCCTCTTTTGAGAACTGCTCATCCTGCTAGCCTACTTATTGACTGGATTCTTTGATATCTTGTTTCATTTTCCTGTGAGCTTTTGTTGCTTTGACTTTTTGGTTGTCATTAAAGTTGTTGTTTGTATATTCCAGGCATCCATCCTCTGTCAAACACACAACTGGCAAAGATTTTCTTCTTCCTGTATCATTTTTCCCAATTAACTGTTTCCATTGGGTTTGGAAGCTTTTTAGCCACGGAGACTCCACTTGTCAGCTGTTGATGCTATTTCCTGACTGACTACAAATGTTGCGAGTCCTCAGCAGTTGAGAGTGCCTGTGTATGCCAATGTCTCCAATTGTATTCTACACTTCTTTTCTCTAACACTTTCAGAATTCCAGAGCTTAGATTTAGGTCTTTGATTCTCTTAGAGGTGAGTTTTTATAAAGAGTGAGAGATGGGGATCTTCTACGTGTGGACATTCAGTGTTCTCAGCATCATTTGTGAAAAAGACCATGTTTTCTTCAGTATATATTAGCAACATCTTTGAAAAAAAAATTAGATGGCTGCAGCTGTGTGGGCTCTTATCGGTCTCTATTCTACTCTATTTTATAGATCTGTGAATCTTTTGTTCCAGAAGAATGCTCTTTAAAAATCTATATTACTACTCAGCAGTAAAGATTAAAATCAGAAATTATGACGTCTTCAGCATTGTTTTTTTCTAGGGATTGCTCTGGCTATCTGAGGTCTTTGTGCTTCCATATGAATGTTTAGATTATTTTGTGAGAAATGGATTTGTGATTTTGACTGGGATTGAGTTGGATTGGAGATTTTGTTTGATAATGTAGCTATTTTACAGTCTTCATTCCACCTTCTAATATGTTCAATGTTGCAAGTTTCCACTCTGTGATCTTTCTCATATTTATGTTTACTTCATGGCTTTTAGATTTTTATTTTGAGGCAACTGTGCATGGATTTATTTCTCCTGTTTTTCCCCAAACCTGGAGAAACTCAAACGTGAAAGAAAGAAAAAAAAGTCATTTCTAGCCCAGGGGGCGCCAAACACCACTCACCTTGCCTGCCTTGGCTATTGCAACTGATAAGCCCTGGCGTTTCCCTTTTAGGACAGAAACTCCAAAAAACATTCTCTATCCTCTGAGTACTTTGGAATATGAGAAGTTTTGAATATAACTTTTTAATATCCTATAACAATATCATTTGTGACTTCATTAACCTCGGTGCTATTGGAGTGCTGAGAACAATGTGCTAAGACTTAAGACACTTTGGAATAGAATTCGGTGCAATAAATGATCACAAAGGAGAGATAGACTTGATATGACATTATCAAATCAATATGTTTCAAAATATTAGAGATAAGTAGGAGACAAGACCTAGCATGAGTATACCATCTGGCTTACTGAATGGAATATTGCATCAGCATTCATTTCTATGTTACAATATGCAAATGACATATTGATAAATGCCACACAGTTTCCCCCACCCTTTTAGTAACACTGAGCCATAAAATGATTGGTCAACATCAGGCTTCATTCCAATTAGGGAATAAATGGGCGGAAGGGTGGATGCTGAGCACACTGGGTAGGGGACGTGTTCTCTATTCGCCACTTTATTCATCAATTCCTGCTGCTTCCATCTAGGTTTTGAGAAGTTAGTCTGAAGGAGGATTTTCTGCAGAGCTTGTTAAGACACACTTACAAGATGCACTATAGCTGTGTAGCACTGCACGTTGAAGGTGCTCAGAGAATGCCAACCTATACCCTGATGCTGATAGCTTGCTTTGNCTGGTGGTGTCCCGTTAGGGGACCAATCTGTTTATCACACAAACCCCAGCCACACCCTGTCACTAGCCCGTGATTTTATATGTGAGATGGGTCTGACACTGAAACTGAGACATGCTCTCAGAACAGGACCTCTGCCCCAGATTCCTTGAATGGTGCAGAGAGAGTCAGATGTTAGACTCCCATCTCCGTTTCATTATCTATCTAATGAAGGGGACCAAGTACATCTTGGTGCTGTCTGTGTTTAATAAATATGGAGACCATTTACTACATCATGGGAATGGAGTCCACGAAGTCTTAATGAAAATAAAGTGCATAACAGGAAAAGAAGGTGCAATATATTTTGGGCTCTCGTGTGGTCATGAAGGATAGATCCTTCCCGAGAGAGCATAACAGAGGACCATTTTAGTTGCAGATGTGGAATGAATGTAGCTTCTAGCTACATATTTTCTCTGGCTTTGACCATGTGAAACACAGATGTTTTACAAATCATCTTTCTATTAAGGCTGTGATAACCCAGCATAGTTTGAAAATGGTCCCATGTTTGCAATTAGATTGTTTCCAGTGTATAACGCTGTGGACAGAACTGGCTTTAGAAGGTGGCTTCTAACTTATTTTCCCAGAGTACCCAATTCAGTAGCCTCTGGAAACCAGGAGGCAGTAGAAGGCTCACTGTGTGTGAGAGTCTCCTCACGCAGGACAAATGAGGAGATGTGCTATGGATGATTCCAGGAAAGCAGAGCAGCAAGGGGCAAGTTCAAAGAAACTGGCCAAAACTGCGTCCTCCAGGTCCAGTTACAAAGCGCCTGCGTTAGCTCAGCTACCACTATGGTTCACAGGAGTGTGGGGGACTGCAGAGAAAATGAGTTTTCCAGGAATTAGCTGGCAGTGTCTCTATCTCTGAGGAAACTGTTGATCTTACATGAAGCACAGTCACAGAATGAGCTCTGTTACAGGTTGTTTGATTGCAACTGACTTGAGGTCTTCACCACTGCTTCCTGAACACCTCCCGACTGGGTCCTTAGTGCATGGTCTGAAGTTACTCCCTCTATGTGAGCGTTGCCTCCATTACTCTCAACAGACAAGCATAGATTTGGCTGAAGCGGTTGGTACAGACCACAGGAATGGAATCTTGTATACATCACTATTTCAGTAATATAATAATCCAAAACCTGTATTTAGAATTACTCGGTTTCTGATACTTATATCTAGACCAGGAAACTATTCTAATAAAAATGGGGGGGTACAGGTTGTATATCCCTCATTAAAATGCTTGGAACAGAACTTTTTCAGCTTTCAGAGAATTGAAATTTTTAGAATATTTGCAAAAATTTCGCAAGCTGAAAATTTTTAATGTGAACATCTGAAATGTTCCAGAAATCCTAAACCATTTGGGAGTCATGACTGTCTTCACGGATATTCAAAATTTTGAACATTTGAGATTTTATACTATCAGACCAGATGGTAGTAATTTCTGTGTTGCATTTGCAGGCTGCACTCCAGTCTGAGCAGAAGGACAATGACCCACCTGGTCGTGCAGTCTCATTTGCTTGAATTTTCTACAACTTCCTGCAAGAACCTAAGATGTGCTCACCCAAGGATATACACATGCCCACACTTGCCTCTGACTCAAAGGAAAGTAAATATCTCACGCCATTCTAGATCTTAAAAAAAAAAAATCCCCAATGTGGTTTGGGCTCAACTCTGAGCTTTTCTGTCAAGGCATCTGTGTCCAGGTTAAAGATGATTTGGGTTTTACCCCAAAGATGAGCCTTTCCCAAGCACTGGAAAAATTCCCACAGGAGCCTTGAGGAAGCAGGAAACAAGTTCAGTGTCTCAAAGGCATTTCTAGGCTCTCTTCATTAACATCTTCGAAGCCTTACTTCTGGTTTCTCACACTCGCATACCCCCAGGAGTAAACTGATGTTCAAAATAGAACCAAACGTTTGCTCAGCATCCTCCAGTCATTGGCCAGAGCAAGTTATTTTGATTCCACATTGAGTGGGGTTGTACCCTTGCTTTGTTGCATTACATGCCTTACACACTGAGCCCAATCGCTCATGTGATCTCTTCATCAGTGGAAGGTCATGACCCCACAAAGTTGAGGCTAGTGGCTGTGACATCATCTTCTCCAGACCACTCATTTTCTAGAGGGCTCAACAGTCCGAAGAGCTCCCATGGTCTGGGAAAGTTCACAGAGCAAATGAGTCATAGAGCATACTGCAGCCGAGGGACACAGAGCTCAGGTCTCTGAGTCTTTAGACGTCTCTACTCCTGCTCTTCTTCATCTTTATTCTACAGGGGAAGAAAAATGCAATGGAATTAACACTGCCAAAAGTCTATTCCTCTAGGGGAGTTTTTGTTTCTAGAAAGTGATAAGTGTATCAGTTTGCAACAGGCATCTGACATTTAGAGGTCTTAAATATCCAGTGAGCTTATTAAAGAGAACACTCAGTTTTGGTGGAGTTTTTTTTTTCCCTAATAAAAATTTATCTTACAAACAGGAAATTAAAAATTTCTGACCAGTTCAGCCACCCAAGCCCAGACAGACTCTGCTCATAAGATGATGTGAGGGTTGTGAGGGCTTCAGGGGTAGAGTATGGAGGTTTTCCCAGATTGGAAGATGCAGCTGGTGATGTTAGTTAGACACAAGTTAAAAGCCATACTGTGTCCCACACGTGAATAGCATGGATCTCTTCCCCTCTTCATGTGCAAAGTTAGACATTCCTTGGGACTTACATTAAACAAACAAGCAAATAGGTCTAAAGATGAGCTGACAGGACTTAAACTCCTGCTTTATAAGTATCAGACAAGCTATTTAAAAGAAAACAATAATATCCATGCCAAGCATCTTCTTACCCAAGAGCCTGTGCTGTGTGATACCTTCCCAAGCTCATGCCAGTGAAGTTCACATGGAGACAGTGTAGAAGTCCTGAAGCACACGTGTGCCGAGTCTCTCTTTCTATACTCTGTTCCTGCACATTTCCCTGCACACTGAAAACCAGACACAGGCAATCCCAAGTCACTAGAAATCTTTTTAACCTTTTTTTTTGTTTGTTTCTTTCTTTCTAGATCCTGCCAAGGACAGAGATGTGAACACCAGAGAAGTCTAGGTAATTGAGCAAATGGCGGGGCTCTAAGACAGCAATGGTGACTTCAAGTCCACTCATCTAGATCTGGGTCTGCAGAACCAGTCCTTCACTAAGTCCAGTTCCTTCTAGAACCCTGGTTATACTATCGTCTTCTGCTTCTCTTGGGGAAGGTCTCAGGTATTGGCTGGATTTGGTACCACGGAGAGTTCTCCTGCCTTGGCACCACCACTCAGTGGGCAGCTGTTTGGCAAACAGAGATAAGCTCTTAAGGAAAGTACACTTGAATCACGTGGCCTCTTCTATCCCATCTCCTCACCATTCAGAGGAATGTGGAGCACAAGTTCTTATCCAGTCTATGACTTGGCCTCTCTGAACTCTGTCATGACCATCTTGTGTCTATGGTCAAACGATTCAGATGTCTGAGCCGGGGTATGGCAGGGGATACTGTTTTCTTCTTGGTCAGAGAGTAGGCACATCTCATCATCTGGGAGGAACCTGGATGGTCTTTTCAGTCCCCACTAAAACAGGATTCCCTCTGACAAAGGACCAAACAACCTGTCTTTGAAAACAGTCAAAGATTCCTTACTTAATCCAATAAACTCTCCATTACATGTCCCTACTGCTAAGCAAGGGTGTGTGTGTGTGTGTGTGTGTGTGTGTTTAAATATCTCTTTTGTATTGAGTAAGCCCTATTCTCAAGAAGATGTGTTCAGCTCCCTTCAGCAGCACATATACTAAAATTGGAACTATAACTATGCAGAGAAGATTAGGATGGCCCCTGTGCAAGGATGACACACAAATTCGTGAAGCATTCTATATTTTTAATACTCATGGAAGGAGTTACAGAGACAAAGTTTGGAGCTGAGATGGAAGGAAGGACCATCCAGAGACTGCCCCACCCGGGGATCCATCCCATCAAAAGCCACCAAACCCAGACACTATTGCAGATGCCAGCAAGATTTTGTTGACAGGACCCAGATATAGCTGTTTCTTGTGAGGCTATGCCAGTACCTGGGCAAATACAGAAGTGGATGCTCATAGTCATCTATTGGATGGAACACAGGGCCCCCAGTGGAGGAGCTAGAGAAAGTACCCAAGGAGTAAAGGGGTCTGCAACTCTATAGGCGGAATAACAATATGAACTAACCAGTACCCCCAGAGCTCGTGTCTCTAGCTGCATATGTAGGAGAAGATGGCCTAGTCGGCCATCATTGAGAGAAGAGGTCCTTGGTCTTGCAAAGATTATATGCCCCAGTACAGGGGAATGCTAGGGCCAGGAAGTGGGAGTGGGTGGGTTGGGGAGCAGGGCAGGGGGAGGGTATAGGGGACTTTCAGGATAGCATTTGAAATGTAAATGAAGAAAATATCTAATAATAAAAAAGATGTGTTCACTGACCTTAGTCTCTGTCTTAGTTTTCAAATATGGTGGTGACATTGGAATGTGACATGAGTTTCATCTCTGATCTGAGAGGAGCTATGTGCCTTTGGTGTGATGAATGGGAGGGGCCTCTCTTTGAAGGGAGCAGGGATCATATTATAATTCTTACCTGGCCAATGGAGAAGGCAGGGGCAGCAATTCCTTCACTTGGAAGTTTTCTTGTGTTCTGAATGTTTTGTGATTTAACTTGTTTTTGTTTTTGTTTTTGTTTTTGTTTTTGTTTTTGAGACAGGGTTTCCCTGTATATCCCTGGCTGTCCTGGAACTCACTTTGTAGACCAGGCTGGCCTCAAACTCAGAAATCCACCTGCCTCTGCCTCCCGAGTGCTGGGATTAAAGGCTTGCGCCACCATGCCCTGCTTGTGTTTTAGCTTTTAAGATTGTTTTTTTTTTTTGGGGGGGGGGATCTTTTACAATGTATTTTGATAACATCCATCTCCTCCTCCAGCTCCTGAATAGATACACCTCCCATCCCTACACATCCAACTTTGTGGGCCCCTTTTATTTCCAGTCCACCAAATGCTACACACCTATTCTTGGATACGTGGCCACTCACTGGAACTTTGACTTACAGGGCCACACTCCCATGATATCTATTGCACCAGTGCCATGCCCTGCCAGGCTGCCCATCACTGTAGCTCTCGGAACTTATAGCTAGTTAAGAGTGATGATTGCGTTTCTCCTCTAGGAGTATGCACAGCACCTTCCACCACTACCAAAACCAGACAGGAGCATAAAAGCTTCTATGCCAATACCAGCTTGATGGCTCATGCTCCCGGGGTCATGTATATTGTTTGTTCAGTAGCAGTATCTTATTTAACATCAAGTTCCAGAGGGTAATCAAGAGTATTGACAGTAGCCTACAAGGTTTGGGAGCCTGTAGGATCCCACTGACCAATGACTTTAAAAGAGGTAACTAATTTCTGACACTGGTCTTTATTATTATTATTATTATTATCCTGTTGGAGGGTGACTCCTATATATGCTTCCTATGACTTTTTCAAAAAGGTCTTTATTGTTATCTAACCCTCTTCTATTCTGCCTTTCCATCTCCCATCCTGATTTAACTTTTATTGTTCCATTATTTTCCTTTAACCTTTTATACCCATGCATTCTATCCCACCTCTACTACTATTTCTTGACCTCTGTGTGTATTCCAAAAGAATCTCACACATCTGAAGATTCAAAGCTGACATCCACAAGGAGAAAATATTGAGCATTTGTCCTTCTGGGCCTGGGCTGCCTGACTCAGAATAATTGTTTTTCATTTCTATTCAGTTACCTGTGAGGTTTTTCTTTCTTTTTGTCTTTCTTTTTGAGACAGTTCTTTAGTGTGAATTAATTACTATCATTCTTACTTTAACTATTATATTGACCCCTATGATTCAGGTTTGTTTGCTTATTTGTTTCTGTTTTTTTTTTTTTTTTTTTTTTTTTTTNCACCCCTTGGCCCCTGCGTTCCCCTGTATTGGGGCATATAAAGTCTGCATAACCAAGGGGCCTCTCTTCCCACTGATGGCCAACTAGGCCATCCTCTTCTATATATGCAGCTAGAGACGTGAGCCCAGGGGGTACTAGTTAGTTCATGGTTATTCTTCCACCTATAGGGTTGAAGACCCCTTCAGCTCCTTGGGTATTTCTCTAGCTCCTTCTTCCTTGGGAACCCTGTGTTCCATCTAGTAGCTGACCGTGAGCTTCCACCTCCATGTTTGCCCGGAATTGGGTATGGTCTCTTAACCCCCCACCCCCACCCTGGCTGGTCTGGAACTCACTGTATAGGGGAGGACATTTATTTGTTTGCTTATTTGTTTGCTTAGACAGAGTCTCACTATGTAACCTGGCTGATCTGGGATGCATTATGTAGACCAAGCTGGCCTAGAACACACAGAGATCTTATTGTCTCTGCACCTGAGTTCCATCATGCCCACCTTTGGTTTTCTTAATGACAGAATATTTTGTTGACTACAAACATTTTAACAATACATTCTGTATCTTTTGCAATTTGTTTTTTTTCTCATGTTTTAAATGTATTAATCTCAACTTACCTATATCTAATGTAGGTAGAAAGCGGCTATATTCTATATTTTTTCCCAAGAAAACACTCATCAGTAGTATCCATCCCCTATCTGTGTTGTGTATAGATTTCTCTGAACGTAGACATGGAGGGATGCTTGTTAAAATTCAGGAAGTCAACAACTCATAAACCTCAGAAAATTCCTGAAACTTATCAGATTCACAGGGCTTCTTCCTTTTCAAGGTTATATAAATAGTAAGGAGTGCTGAAGGAAGGGTGTTCCCATTTTCTTTTTTTTTTTAACATTTTATTGATTCTCTGTGAATTTTACATGTACCCCAACCCCACTCATCTCCCTGTCCCTTCTGCCCTCCACCCTTGAAACCTCCTCTAAAAAAGAAAACAAAAATAAGAAGTTAATTTTTTAAAATGATTTAAAAAGAAAGAAAGAAACAAAACATCTTCTGCAGTGTGTCACAGTGTATCTCAGGGTATGTATGCTTTTCTCCAAGATGTTTACTTACAAATGTTCACTATTCTGATTCCAGGCCTCTGGCTTCTGCTATACTATCAATATTGGATCCTCACAGGGACTCCTCTCAGATATCCTGTTGTTGTCCTGTGTCATGGAGATCCTGCAGCTTTGGATCTACAAGACCACCCCCCTCATATGCTCCAGTCGTTCTTATATGGCATAGATTTTGAGGTTGGCCAACTTAAAACCCTGGATCTGGGCCTGGGAGATGCCTGAGCTGGTCAGCCTGCCAGCTCTCACACATACACACCACCAGGGCCAGATCTCCAGCACTGCCCCAGCTAGCTCACTCAATGTAGCGACCAGCAAGAGTCAGGGCCAGCTCTTCCTCTCTGAGGCCATTTAGGCCAGCTTTACTGTGCTGCCCAGGTGCAGGTGCTCTTCTGAGTGCTGCAGCCAATGAGGGGCAGGGGGCAGCTCTGCACAGTCCTGGGACATCAACATGGTCCCAGGGGGCATCCCAGACCATGACTTTTAGTGGTAACATGGGCCACAGACATTGATACAGACCCCTGCTGCTGCATGACCATGAGCCCAGACATGTCCCAGAACTTCACCATGGCCTCAGGTGGCAGTGGCCTACTCATGTCAGGCTGTTTCTCACCACCCTCCTATCTTTAGTTTCACCTCTCTTCATAGTGCACAAACCATTCTGTTTCTCTTTCTCTTCAACTCTCCACCATACACACTTGCACAGCATGGTGGTATTTATGGTAGGAGGCCCACTGGGTGGCAGGCAGGCCTCTGGGTGTCTTCTGCCTGCCTATACCAGATAGCAGTAGGTGGGCCTCTTGACTTTTCCCACTTTTCAAATTGCCTACAAGTTGTACAGAAAAGTCCAGGGTTCCAGTTTTTGGTGAATGTACACTCATGCTGGAGCACACTTTCAATGATGCTGCTGCCATTGGGTTTCCATGCTCCTGTATGTAATCCCTTTTTTACAGTCCTGTAGACTGTCCACATAGACTCATTGGTCCTCTAAGTTGGACATTAATGGCATTTTACTTTGGTCTTTTGTTAATCCTTTATCTAGGGTGAGTATACATGTGTTCAGTCCTCCCTGGGAGTAGTGTCGCACAACACTCTGCTATGGGGACTTTTCTTATCATGTTGGAGTTCATCAATTTAGACTCAGTTTCTCTATTAGGGCTCTTGAGGCTGTGCTGCATCTGATTCAGTCAAGTGTCTCATTTTCTCCTTGTCCATATTGATGTGCCAATGAGTGTGGTACCCAGGGTCAGTGTTTTTCATTAAGACACCAAGAAGTGGCCACATCTGCCTGTCTGTCTTTCTGTCTGTCTTTCTTCGTGGGCTTTATATCCACATTCTTTTCCCACACCACACAATTTACAACACTACTCCCTTTTGAATCAAATCCAGCTTAAGGCCTTAGCCAATGTGCTTGTAAAGTCAGCCCCTCTGTGGGGCTCGCTTCTTAATAAAGTCTTGGCATTGTTATCTCACTAAGCAGGAGCCCACAAACAGAACTACACTGTGGTCAGAACAGCAAGGGGACTGAGTCAGCTGGAACTCAACTGGTCAGCAGCAGCCAGAACAGCTGCCTGCAAAGTTTCAAGACTCATGTGGCACTGAAGAATCCTTATGGCAGTGACTATACCTTCTAGGCCCCACGGTGAGTTACAATGGTCTGAATAGTCTCCCCATGCTTCTCCAGGCAGCTGAGTCAGTTTGCTAGGTGGGTCCTCCCAAATCTTCAGTGACCAGCTTCCAATTCAGAACTTCCATGTACATGTACCCAGCATGGTTGGCTGGGAGATACATTAATATGCTATCCCTACCCCTGCTAGAGACAAGCCCTGAGTGAGCTTCTGCTATTTGACATGATGTTGGCTCACCTGTGCTCAGCTTGTGACTACAGGTGTTTGAATGCACATAGCTCCATGTGTCTTCACTAGCCTCCAGAACTCAGGGTTCTGGGTGTTACAACATCCCCATCTTCCCTTCAGGAAGTTGCTTAGTGAACTGTTGTGCCTATGACTGCTATCTGTCACCTTGATGAACTCACAGTCCCCAGCAATTCGTTATAGACTTTAACAGAAGTTTCAGTAACAAGTAAACCATTGAAACTAAGCATCAATGAAGACTATATCTTAATCATTTGTCACTCAACAAAAGCCCAATTCTTTGGGAAATTTTATCTCAGAAGTTTAGATATATAGGATACAGGGGTACAGTATGAGCAGACTAATATGAGCTAAAAACTGGGAGGTACAAGGTCTCATCTCTCTGTTGGAGCTGAGCCATAGTCTGGAGTTCAGACTTGCCAGCTGGAGTTGTGGACAAGAAGGATCCACGCAGTGCTGAAAAGGAACCCGGCAAAGGATGTTATGAAAGGAGTCAGCACTCCATGAGGAAGGGGACAAGCCAAGAACAAAGACTCAAAGATGGGCAAATGTCAGGGAAACCGTATCACCCAGAGAAGACCACAAACATAAAGGGGGAGTGGGCAACCAGAAGGGAGGGCAGCAACTGAGAGCCGCATCCTGATGTACTGAGAGCAGCATCCAGATGAGAGCAGCATTCTGATGTACTAAAGGTGGACCAGAGCGTAAGTCGCTCTGGGTTGCTCTATGGCTACCCTATGAATGTGGCACCCAGCAGGGTCCTTCTGTTCATGGATTTAAAAGTGTCCTGCATTCCAAAGGGACAAATCTTTAGTGTTACACAAGTGACCTACTTGCAACTCATTGTGTGGCTCTGAGACACCCACTTAACCTCTCCAAGAGAGCCAGCTCACTTCATTTGTAAAGTGAGGAAGGCAGGGCAGTGTATTCCCACTGCACTCTTAAAATAACTAATTCTATGAAGAGACAGTTCAAGGAATATTAGCATGCCAAAAACACATATTCAAGCAGAACATAATTAAAATATAACACTAAATCACAATGGAGTTTATTCTGGATGCAACATCTACTTGCTTTTTGTATTACCTAGTCTCAACAGAGTTCTCAACATCCACCAGGCAATTCCCACGGTGAAGTCCCTATAAATCTATGCCATGGAGCCTGTCCATTTGACTCATAATGGGCTCACTGTGTATTAGGGAGATGCTTCCCAAGGTCTGTGTGAAGGGAACACACACCAACACTGATGGCAGCGTAGGTATGTTTCCCAGAACTGAGAATAACCCATCTTGGAGCTCTGTTCTGAAAACCATTTAGGTTTCCATAGTAAGAGTGGATGTGAGCCAAAATGTACATTCAGAGCTTCTCTGTTGCCAAGTGGGAAACTGGAAACACACAGGAAGAGGGACTCAATTTTACACGCCTGCGCATTTTCTTCCTTTAAGTCATCTTTGCTAATGAAATGTAGACTTTGGTGCAGCCAACACCAGGCCTGGTGCAAGAAGGGTGTCTTGATCGACCTACCGATAGAATGAAGCACCAGTCAGAGCAGATGGTGCTGGACCTGGTACAGTGGTTTCCACAAGACATACCACTGACTTACCAACTTAGGAGAGTCCAAAGTCTGACACTCTTAAAGGACACAACACTGAGCCCCCTTTATGAGAGAAAGCAGTAGAAGACCTCTATGGCCATATAGTAAGTAACAGCAAGGTCAGTGCCAGAGCCATAGCGGGGACACCTCCTAAGGCAGTGGCAGGTTTCTGTGCACACAAGGGCACTGACGCTTGAAGCCCAGTAGAATCAGAATGGTAGCCAGATCTGAAATATGATTTTCCCCGAAGGTTCTGTATGTAGTTGACAGGAGATTCCCTTAGAAACTCTTCTTTAAGGTTAAGTCTGGAATTTTGGGTTAAAAAAATACATCTCCAGTTTTTTTAAAAAAAAAGCTTTAAGAATTATTATAAGAAGATATGATCAACTCTCATCCTGTCATTTGAAGTTTTTCTCCATGTAACGGGATTAGAGTAGATATGAAGAGAAGATGAAGAATGGGGCATCTACTCCCGAATGGTGTGACTCTTCTTGCTATGTCTAGATACCACCGAGGAGAGGCAGCCACACTGCAAAGGAGGCTAAAACATGGATTCCGCCTGTGTTTCCAGGAGGATACGAAAATGCGGTCTGCATAACACTTGCCCTGGGCTCTCGCACATCTGTCACCTCTGTGGAACTGCTAGAGACAAAATGTGCTTGGCTCTGGCATTTCTGTCAGAGTACCACAAGTGATTCAAGCAAGATCGGCTTGTCTTTTCTATGTCCCTCTTAAAAATTGTTGTTATCTGTGATTCACAGGGGTTTCTGCCTTCCTCCTCTCCTCACTTGACTCCTATGCTCTGAAACCCTGCACAAGACTGTCTTGGCATGATAAGTCTTTAATTTGTCTGTGCATTGAAACTTTTTATCTAGGTTGCAACTATCATTAAAGTTATAATTTTTTTATAACTGCTAATTAATTAGCAATCCTTTCAATAAGAATGCTTTACACTGGATTCTGGAAAGTCGATCACAAAGAAAAATAAAAAGATTGCTTTAATTTACGGTTGGAGGAGAAAAAGAAAAAATAAAGCGGAATGAGAACAAAGCGAGGGTCTGCGGTTGATGAAGACGCAGAGCCTGCCCTGTCTCTTGCCTGCCCCCTTGCTCCAGGCTTGCCTCTCCAGTTTTCCTTCCTGGGCTCCCAGCTGCCAGTCACACCCCCAGACAGTCCTGAACGTTTGAGTGGCAGATGCAGGTCCCACTGAAGGGCCTGGTTCCAAACGCTGGCCAGACCCACTGAAGTTCCTTCAGGAGTCAGGTTGCAAATGTGGCTCAGGCCCTGAGGAGGGGGTTCTAGGGCCCCCTTCTTGAAAACGACAGCCTGTGTACCCTGAAGCCTCTGGCGCTGATTCAAATTTCTTCCTCCACAGTCTAGAAGTATCCTTCTGGCCAAGTTTCAGCTTACAGCCTGACATTTCCTCTGGGTTTCCCTGGTGTGTGGTTCAGGGTGTGTTTGGGGTGGCAAAGAAGCTGACTCAGCTTGTCCTTTTTTAGTTTTGTTTTGTTTTAATGGCTCCTTGACTCAGATCCAGTTGAGTGCCAGAGGATTATTCCGACTGTCTGCCACCCTGTGCTGCTGCTGCTGCTGCTGCTGCAACTTCTGTCCCCTCTTCCCTCCCTTTCTCCTCTTTAAAGCAGCCGATTACCGGAAGTACAGCGCTGGTTTTCTGAAGCCACTTCTCAAGCCAGGCTACATGCTGGCTACATACTCCTTTTGATGAGAGGGAGAGTGCCACAAACTGCATGAATCCCTGAAGATGGCCTCTGGACTTTCTCTCCTATTCGATTTTGCAAAGTTTCCTATTTTATTTTGTTGCTGAAAATACAGGTCTTTGTCTGTCGCTCACCTATTCTGATAGCTTTTTACCCAACATTGCCCAGTTCATTGCCTGGAAATTTTAGCATACCCGAGTTATTCATTCTCTCATTCACCCCAATTCTTTAAGAAAAATATTTCCTTTTTAATGTGTACGAATTTCTTTCTGTATGTCTGTATGTGCACCATATGAACACCCCTGCATATGCATGCCTGGTGCCTACCCACAGAGTCCAGAAGGTATCAGGATCCCCTGGAAATGAAGTAACAGATGGTTGTGAATACACACACACACACACACACACACACACACACACACACACACACCCTCACACACACATCCTCGAATTTTAATCCAATTAACTAGCGTGTGTCTCTTTCTTGGTAAGACAAGACCATTTACATTTTGTGTTGTTATTTTAAAAGTTCTTTAGTGCTTGCAATTTTGTTGATTGCTTTACTGTTTGGTTAGGAGACTGTTTGCTTGTTTGGGTTTTTTGTTTTGTTTTGTTTTGCTTTGCTTTGTTGTTTTTTGTTTGTTTTGCTGACAGTCTTCCTGTCTACCACTGCTAGACCTGTTGGCTTCCTTCCTAGCTGCCCTTCCTTAGTTTTCTCCTCTCATGAGATAATTTTTCCTTGGATCCTCACAATCAAGGTTTTCCTTTTTCCTCCCTCTGTGTATAATGTTCCTTTAAGCATCTTCCGAAGTTTCTCCTTGTCTGAAACTGTCTCTGTTTCTCTGTCAATTTTAACAGATGGCACTGCTGGATAGAGCAACCCGGGCTGGCAACTACTTACTTTCAAGACTCATAACACATCATTCTTGACTGTCAGTGGTCTCTCAACCCGGGGCAGGAAGTTCTTCACTCTTCCTCTACCAACTTAGGCCACACCAGCTTAACGTGCTTATAATTTGGTGGCGAACTCCCAGAAGGGCAGTATGACTCACTCTATCTATGCCTCAGGGACCACATCACGTTCACCTTCAAAACTCACAAGTTTCATGAGTGTTCAGAGCAAGAAAATTAATCAAGACTCCATGAGAGAGCATGTCAGTTCTGCAAAGAAATTCTTGAATGGTGTGTAAAATACAACAGATACAAGCACTGTGGAGCCTAAGAAGTATGCTAAGTGTTTACAAAAGAAGTGATGGATTCTTACTGCACAACGTGTGCCCGTGAACCTGAAGTGCGTGCAAAAGGTGGAAAGAAGGAAGATACCATTATTCTGTTTAATAGAGAAACGGGAATTACTGAAATTCACCAAGGTTCTAACCATAGAAGAAGCACAGAGGAAGGGAAGACTGTGTGAGATCAGCTGCTGAGACATGCTGTACACACAGTCCCATGTTGTAAAACCCATGGAAATCGTTCAGAGGAACATAGTACATAATGTCAAGCTAAACAGTGGTGAGACCTGGTGATCGTATCAGAGCTACCTCATGGAAAACTAAGGTGATTAGCTCTGTGGGTCCATTTTAGTAGACTGACCTCGGGTTTTTAACCCCTCAGCAAAGGCCTCTGCACATCTTACAAGCAAAACACAGTTACACATTACACACATAAAATCACTTGTAGTGATTTTCCTTCAAAAATATTTTCCATACTCCATCTTATTGTTTATGCCTTTTTCTAGTTTGAAAATACATACTCAGAAAAAAACTGTGTGAGCTATATAACACTAACGAGAAAGGAAAATCTAACCTTCATACTCAAGTGGAGATATCGCCAATACCAGATGCTCCTGAGGTTCTTCTCCATAAGCTTATCTTTCCCAGTGTTCCACCATCCTGAACTATCACTCTATTGCTTGCATTTCTTCTTCCAGATAGCACAAGTTAGCTTCATGTGATTACTAAAGTCTCAATCCTTGATTTAAAACCCCAAAGCTTCAAAAAAGCAGCCCGGCAGAACACGAAACTTTTTTTTTAATATATTTTCTTCATTTACATTTCAAATGCTATCCCGAAAGTCCCCTATACCCTTTCCCCGCCCTGCTCCCCTACCCACCCACTTCCACTTCTTGGCCCTGGCATTCCCCTGTACTGGGGCATATAAAGTTTGCAAGACCAAGGGGCCTCTCTTCCCAATGATGGCCGACTAGGCCATCTTCTGCTACATATGCAGCTAGAGACACGAGCTCGGGGGTACTGATTAGTTCATATTGTTGTTCCACCTATAGGGTTGGAGACTCCTTCAGCTCCTTGGGTACTTTCTCTAGCTCCTCCATTGGGGGCCCTGTGTTCCATCCAATAGGTGACTGTGAGCATCCACTTCTGTTATTTGCCAGGCACTGGCATAGCCTTACTCAAGACAGCTATATCAGGAACTTTTCTACACACTCTACTGACATTACTAATTTTAGTGTTTTGCTATGTTTTCTTGTGTCTTTATCTTCATATTTATTGATCCATTTAAAATAAGTTTGAGGCACTGGTTTGTACATATAAGTTCTACAGAAGGTAAGGGAAGGCAGGGGAACAGAAGGGACAGAAAAGGAGGGGAGGGGAAGGAAGAGGAGAGAAGGGAAGGGAAGGGAAGGGAAGGGAAGGGAAGGGAAGGGAAGGGAAGGGAAGGGAAGGGAAGGGAAGGGAAGGGAAGGGAGCAAGCTGTAGATGTCTATCCCTTGCTTACCTTGGGCTCAGGCTATCAAACTGCAGGGTTCTGAGTTGCTAGGGTCTGCTCCTGGCTGCTGAGGCAGGGATGCATTTCATGGACTTCCTGCAGTCTGTGCCATTCTGTTTCCTAGCTCTGGCTATCCTGCTCTTCACAGCTGCTCCAAGGGTTTTCTTCTGCCACTGAGTAATAGCAGGTTAAACTCAAGCTCTCTGGCTTGGGGTGGCCAAGGTAGCACTGCCAATATTTTCATCAGGGACACCTGACTTACCCTCTTCCTGCACAATCCTCCTACACACACACACACACACAAGCATGCACAGGCACACACACATACATACATCCACACTCATATACAGGCACATACACTAACACATGCATACACACACACTCACACAGGCGCACAAACACACACAGGCATATATATATATATATATATATATATATATATATATATATATATAAAAAAAAAAATATATATTTTTATATATATATATATATATATATATATATATATATATATATATATATATATATATACACACACACACACACACACACACACACACACACACACACACACACAGAGGCATATACACAGACATATACACAGGCACACCCATACCCACATGCTCACACACAGGCATACACACAAATAGGTACACACACAGAGGCATATACAAACACATTCACATACACAGGCACACACACACACACACACACACACACACACACACATGCACACACACTGAAAAGTAGGTAGTGCTTTCTGGATTTCCATGTAAGTTACCCACTTTTTCTAGAAGGAATTTTCACAGATTTTCCCCCTCCTTTTCTTTCTGTCTAGCTCTTGCCCCTCTGACCTGAGGGCTATTGAAAGTCATTCCAGGGTGTCTTCTTTTAGAAAAATTAGATAATTTACCATCCCCTGCCTTTTCACATCAGATTCACCCTCCTTGTGTGTCACAGAACTCTCTACTGCATCCAAACCAGAGCCTGTTTCTCCATGCTACTGACTTATTCCAAGGACATTCAGAACTGGCAGCGTGGACACCAACATTTACAATGTCATCTCTAAAACGAATGTGCGTAGTAGTCTGTGAGGCTCCATGAACATGAAATAAATTACCTTGTCAAATGATTTTTGTCTTTGCCTTGAAATCTGAGTCACCCAGATTATCTATTGGTAATACTATATTGATAGTTTAGTATGTTCTTATCTGGTTAATTTTTCCTCCTTCTCCTCTTCCTCCTCCTTCTTCTCCTTTTTTATTTCTCTTTGTTTTCTTTGTTTGTTTGTTTGTTTGTTTGTTTTTGGTTTTTCGAGACAGGGTTTCTCTGTATAGCCCTGGCTGTCCTGGAACTCACTTTGTAGACCAGGCTGGCCTTGAACTCAGAAATCCGCCTGCCTCTGCCTCCCGAGTGCTGGGATTAAAGGCGTGCGCCACCACGCCCGGCCCTTTCTCTGTTTTTATCTTCATCTTTTGACCAACATCATTAAAAGTTTAGTAGTCCATTTCACAAATAAGGACAGGATGCAGCATCTTAGTGCCTGGAGAGTGCAACTCAGACTTTGGTGACCCTGGGTCCTTAGAATGTCTGACAAGGTCACATGGTGGCATGACCACCAGAAGTATATAAGATTTAGAGAGAGTACACTTGACACCCATGCCAGCTGCCCTTGTTGGTTCAGGCTGCTCTGACAGACTGGATGTCAGAAACAACAAACGTGTTTCTCAGCACTTGGAGTCTGGGAAGTCCAAGACCAGGGTTCCAGCAACACAATAGGGGCATTTCTCGTTATACTGTTATAGAGTAGTAACATCACTAATGTGACTAGTGGAACTCTATGGAAAGCCTTTGTGTCTTGCCAAAATCAAATTTACTACCAAATAAGCTGGACATAATTGCATTCCACTGTGTTTTGGTAACAGCCTCAACTTGCGGAACATAGAGCTTTCTGAGAATTAGGAAGATGGAGCTTCCTGAGAAAAGCCTCTCCTGCCCTTCTCTAGTGAGAAACCATTAGCAAGAACTAGAGTGGTCGTTAGGGGGACATGTGACCTTCAGTATCCACTAGACTAATGGGGCCCAATTATGACTGACAATTGGCTATCGCCCAAGTGGCCCATGAAATGTATAGGCAAGCACTCACTTTACAGTCCTTTTAAAAGAAGGTTCCAAATGTTGCTGGGTATCTTAAAGTCTGAGTTGTTACATGCAGGGTGAGACCACCCACTGTGTGCTTGGGGGTTTCTGTTTTAGAAGCAGGAGCTACTTCCAAGAGCCGCACTGGTGTGCCTTGCAAGCCCAGCCCTACAGGTTGTTAACTATAAACTATTCTTGGACAATGGGCTCTGGGCTTGTTTGCTTAAGTTGGAAGTTTTCTTGCAGATGAAAGAGCTTAAGTCCAAATCAGACACTGAACTGGTGCATTTGAAGCCAGTCCCTCGGGAAGAAGGGATATTATCTAACTTTTCTAAAAGAAGACAGTCTGGAATGACTTTCAATAGCCCTCAGGTCAGAGGGGCAAAGGCTAGACATTAAGAAAAGGAGGGGGAAAATCTGTGAAAATTCCTTCTAGAATAAGTGGGTAACTTACATAGAAATCCAGATCTGAACACGGCCACCATTAATAAAGCAATATAGGGAACTTTCGGGATAGCATTTGAAATGTAAAATAAGAAAACATCTAATAAAAAAAAAAAGCAGCCATGGCATCCATTCTGGCAAGAAGAAATCCATAAGAGCCCTAAGGGCAAGATGATTAAAGGCTGTGTCTCCATGCTCAATGGACTTACAGAATAGTTCCTCAGGAGAAAAGTCATTAACATCAATCATTACAGATGTCAGTGCTGCACAGCAATTTGAACAGTGTTATCAAACAGCAGAGGGCACAGCCATTCCAAGCTTCAGGAAGATGCCCTCAAATGGGGAAGGTATACCTGGACTGCGATAACCAGGTTAATTGATAAAACCTCACAAAACACTATTAGGAAAAAACGAATGTGCCTTCCAATGAAGATCAGAAAAGTGTTATCCCAGAGTCACTGGCTGCTATGATGGCTCTAGCCCTGTAAGCACTCACAACAGAAAGCAGTGTTTGAATTCTCCCATGTGTGTTAAAAAGGGCACAGCACTGTAGCTTCCAAGGAATGAAGAGCTGAAATCTCTCCAAAGAACTTCTCAGAGAGTTCCGATGGAATGCCATTCAAAACGACAGGTGTTTCTCATTGTTTCCCAAGAGACAGAAAGGCAATTTCTAGCCAAGGAGGAACATCACACCTGTTTTGAACTCTCTACCAGCCATAATGCAGCCGAAAAGGGGTAGTCTGGGGGGGGGGGGGGTGTAACTAGTTTTTCACAAAGGCCTTGGCCACAATGAGTCCCAGGGGCCATCATCAGGGTAAGCAGACCTGGCCTGACAGGCACAGTGTGTTGGAAAGCAGCAGAGAGAGGGCCAGGGTCAAGACCTGGCTCTGCCTCATCACCCCAGGGATTCCCACTGAGCCACTTGGGCTTCCTGGCTTCCCTTAGCTTTCACTACAGGATCCGAGAACGTTGCTAGGTTTGCAGTGGGTGGTGCTTTGGGCTGAGCATTTCATCTAGAATTTTGAATACCATCTATTCCACTCAGATTCAATTTTACATTCAAATTCCTCGAAGTATGACCCATGGGGCTTACGAACTGGATGTTTCTGCAAACAATGTGTGCAGTGTCTGCGAGACAGCGTGCTTTGCACTGTCATGCTCGGCTTCATTTGAAAGCACCCATTGTGCTAACAACACGGACAGGACCTTCCCTCTCCATAGTCCACACTGGTAAGGGCGGGCATCTTCTGTTGCCTGCTCCACACACATCTGATGAGCAGCCATTTCCCAGGTACCTCCTCTTGGCATATTTTCTCCCCATCCACTTCATGCATAGCTGTTTTATGACTCATCCCAGGGATCATGTTTAAGCTCCCAGAGCCCATTGTTAATGCCAGAAGGTCACTGAGGACCCAATAGGTCACCTGCTACTGGAGTCATGTCAGCAAACCAGATAATCAGCATTAACTTGCTTCTAAACCATATTCTCACTCTTGCTGGGCTCCAAGGAGGTAATTCTGACATCTTTCTCTTAACCATAGAGAAATGACACTTTAAAATACAACAGTAAGCATAGGCAGAACATAGGACAGGAGGGGAATATTTATCAAGTCCCAGGGCCTATACCTGGTCATCCCATCCATCCAGTCTGCTGAGTAGCATATGACTTTCCCACTGTGTGGATCAGTCGCTTTTATCTCGGACCAAAACACATCAGGAACAGTCTGAAAGACAAAAGATTTAGTTTAACGCAGATTCAGAGATCTGAGTCCTTCATGGTGCAGAGGGCAGAACATGTTGCTTAGCTTCCAGCAGGAGGAAGCAGAGGACAGGAGGGTGCAGGACAAATACCCCTGGCACTCTTGGCAACTTACTTCCTTAAGGTAGCCTCTACCACCTACAGTAGCCAGATGCTCCTAAAATAGCTGACCTGTTATAAGCCTGTATTTGAATACATGAGCCTTTGGGAGGCATTTTATATTCAAACTATGCGCAGACAGGAAAAGCAGTCTAGACATGAAGTGATTTCACCCGCTAATCCCATCAGAGTTTGTGTCCAGACTGGGCCATTTTGCCTCAACCTCACTGTAGTCTCTCTGGATGACCATCAGGCTTCTGCTTAGAGACATCTGCATACACAGAGGCTCTGAAGCATCTTCTAGGCCCAGCGTGAAGCATGCCCTCCTGAGTGAATGGGCAGCCAGTCTTGTATCCCTTCTCCAGTGCTGAAATCACATTTTCCAACTCGGCTTGCATCTGCAAGTTTCAGTGCATGTGTGGGGGCCACATTGCAGCTCCTATAGCTGCTCAGGGTTTAAGTCCTGGCCTACCATTTAACCTGATGTATACACCTCTCTGTGCCTCAGTTTCTCTATCTGTAAAATAACAAACACAGTACCTATCTATAAAGTGAGTTTGGATATAAAACAATGCTTGAAATTGTACTTGGTGTACAGTGAATACTGTGAATGTTGGTATCAGCTGATATTGCTACAGTAATAAGCACCACTATCAAAAGTAGCCTTATGCATTGTTGACGTCATCCCTTATTCCTACATGTTTCTTGCCTACATCTCTGCCCTGCTCTGTTCTGATACCCATGTGTTTAGCCCAGAGCAGCAGCTTCATGCCTGATCCTCTGTGACTAACATTTCCTTTCCCATCCCTTACAGAGATGCAGGGTCTGTCTAAAGTCAAGTGAAACGTGTTATCAGTTTTCAGCTCTTCCATCCATTGGCCAGAGCATCCATTCCTAACCCTTTGGTCTAGAAGTTTCAACACTTTCTGTCTTAGTCAATGTTCTATTGCTGTAAAGAGAAACTATTATCACAGAAACTCTTATAAAGTGCACCGTTTAGTTGGGGCTGGCTTACAGTTCAGTAGTTTAGTCTACCATGGCCATGGCGAGAAGCATGGTGACAGGCAGGCAGACATGGTGCTGGAGAGGGAGCTAAGAGTTCTACATCCTAACCAACAGGAAGAGAGAGACACTAGGCCTAGCTTGAACGTTTGAAACTTCAAAGCCCATCTCTGGTAACACACTCCCTCTGACAAGGCCACACCTCCTAATAGTGCCATTTCCTGGTGTCTTAGTCAGGGTTTCTATTCCTGCACAAACATCATGACCAAGAAGCAAGTTGGGAAGGAAAGGGTTTATTTGGCTTATACTTCCATACTGCTGTTCATTACCAAAGAAGTCAGGACTGGAACTCAAGCAGGTCAGGAAGCAGGAGCTGATGCAGAAGCCATGGAGGGATGTTCTTTACTGGATTGCTTCCCCTGGCTTGCTCAGCCTGCACTCTTATAGAACCCAAGGCTGCCAGCCCAGAGATGGTCCCACCCACAAGGGGCCTTTCCCCCTTGATCATTAATTGAGAAAATAACCCACAGCTGGATCTCATGGAGGCACTTCCCCAACTGAAGCTCCTTTCTCTGTGATAACCCCAGTCTGTGTCAAGTTGACACATAAAACCAGCCAGTACACCTAGTGACCAAGTATTCTAACCTCTGGGCCCTATGGGGACTGTTCCACCTTGATCTTCCCAGTGGTCAGTTTTGCCCATGCTGTCTTCCCTTTGCTCAGTTTGCTCAGTCTGTTCAGCCTTCTCTGAGAACGCTTGCAATTCCACAATTCTCTGCACTGTCTGGGACAGTTACTCACCCTGAGATGCCATGTTCTACTTTTGTCCCCACTGGTTTTCACAGTGAGGTTTTTGCCTAAGAGCCATGCTACCCCACCTGCCTCTCAGCACATGTCCATGACATTCTCAGTATGCTTCACTCTACCCTAGTCTATGAGACTCTCTTTTTAAAAGTCTTTCACAGTTTCATTCAGATATATGTGTACACACACACACACACACACACACACACACACACACACACAGAGAGAGAGAGAGAGAGAGAGACTTCTTTGACCTGTCTTCTCCTATCCCTACCCCCAATCCCTTCTTCTTCCTGACCAATACTACCCTGACTTTAATGTCTTTTTTTAACTGTATGTCTCACTACACTCACTAGGGCTGTTGCCTGAACATTTTATAACCTAATTAAAACGTAATTTTAAAAAAACAGAGTTTGAAGGCAGGTAGTGCATCCATGAAAATTTGCCAGAAACAATAGTTTATTCAGTGAAAATCCTAGTACCAGGTGTGAGATACTTCCATAGGAGTTGTTGGTCAAGGAGGGCCAAGAGGCCTCAATCAATAAAAGCTTTGCCATTGCTCTAAGTTGCCTGCCATGACTAGATGATGCTGTTGCTAGAGACACTGTACACATTGGTTATGCAATCAATCAAGCAGGGAAATCAAGCAGGGACTGATCTGTAAGCTTCCTTCACGCTAACTGGCTTTCACAGTGCCAAAAGATACTATGTGGGCTACTGAGGGGCAGGAATCAATGATCTTACCCAGCTGTGAACTCTACCATAGTACTTGAATTTGAATAGCTCCTGTTGGCTCATATATTTGACTATTTGGTCTCCAGTTGGTGGGACAGTTTGGAAAGGTTATGAGGCGTGACCTTGTTGGAGGAGCCGTGCCACTGGGGAAGGGCTTTGCAGTTTCAAAGACCCATTTGATTCTCAACACTCTGTTTTAATTAAGATTAAGATGTAAGCTCTAAGCTGCAACTCTAATACCATGTCTGCCTGTCTCCTGCCATGCTCCCTGCCTTAACAGTGATGGACCCCTATTCCTCTGGAACTGTAAGCCCCCAATAAACCCTTCCTTCTATAAGTTGCCTTGGTCGTGGTATTTGTTCTAGTAATAGAATGATCACTAATCCAAATGCAAGTGTAATACCAGCCTACCAGGCAAGACGTGCCCACTGCTATACTCGCCGCATGACTATTATAAAGGTCACACACTGCTTTGTGCTTAGATTTGGGGTCTGTTCTACAGAAGAAAGGCATGCTTGGCTTTGTCAACCTTGTCAAAATCTCATAGCGTGGGAGATCATAGACCCTGGGTGGAGGAGATAAAGGAGCTAGTACTTGTTTTGCTAAACGTTGTCTGGCTTCCTTCCAAATAGTTATGCTTATATCCATGTGTTCATGCTTCTCTCAGCCTCAGCCACAGAAACGCCTGTTGACGATGGGCAGCTGCAAGCACAGGAACTCATAAATAGTCATAGTATGAGAATAAGTGACCATTGAGTCCTTGTCCCTAGAGGGGGTCATTGCTTACCCCCAACATGTGACAGAGGGTTTCTTCTAGGGTAGGTGTTCCATGATTGTTAATTGAAGCTTTATTTCACAGTTAAGGCTAGACTAGACAAAAAGTTTCTTAACTTTTGATTTTTAGGGAAAAAAATAAAGGCAAAGACTGAAACAGGAACAATATTGTTACAGATTTGTATTCCCTACCCTTTGCCAAATTAGGTCTTTATATATATATATATATATATATATATATATATATATATATATATATATATATATAATTTATTTAGTAATTTGCAATTGAAATTTATTTTCTAAAGTGCTTTCCTTCAAGGCTAAGCCCAGGTGTCCACGTGTATAAGTTAAACATCCTGGGAACCTTGGAAATTTTGATGAATGTTCTGTCTTTTGTGGGAGCACATAAGAAATCCAGGATGCTTGGATTAACCATCAAAAGGACAGGAAATCTCTATTTGTAAAATGAAAACGAAATGACGTCATCTCTAAGAACTTGAACCAGGCTGAGGACCTGAGCCCCGGGGACTCTGTGGTTCCTATGCTGGAGACGAAGCCCCCTCCCACCCGCTTTCACTGGGCTTGACAATGGTGTGGGAGGAACTTATATAGATATGCTCTTGGTTCAGTAAAGAAAAAGACATCTTAGAACAAAAGGATCAAGGTAAATGCTGTGTCTGCTTATAAACATACAATCATTCAGGTTAACCCCTCAGAATTAGAGCTCTCAGGGCTGTGTGCTGATGGAATTAATAAGTCTAAAGCCCAACAAATTGCAGGAAGGCATTTATCCTTCTCCTCTTCTCAGAACTCCACCATCCAGGCCTTCTTCTCACCTTCCCTGGGCTGGCTAGCAGAGACTACACTTGGGCTCTCTGTTCCTTGCCCTGGTCCCCCTTGAAAGCCCAAGGAAGTGCCCTATGTTTCCTCTAAAGAAACCCGACTTTGTTTCTTGTTCAGGCTGCCCCATCAGGAAGTGACATGCATATACTTCAGTTGGAATCAGCGTTGAGCTGAGGCTATAGGAAGGATCCCAGCAACCTTGGAGTAGCCAGCAGCATCTCTGCATCCTGAGCTGGACTTTTCATCCTGCACCCTTAGCAGCTGGACAGAGATCTGAGACCTTACAGCTGGATCCATTACAGATCACAACAGTTCAGTTGGCTGGTCTTATCCAATGCCATCTATGTACTTGAGGAGCTATTTCCCAGGTGTAAGAGCTAAATAAGAATGATCCCACCCAGCAAAATATCTGCCACTGATAGTTAAGTATTCTGCTCTACCCTGTGTGCTGGGGGAGACACAACAGGGTGGTCTGTGCGCTTGACAAGCTCCTGTCTGGGAAGAGAGAAGAAGGAGTCAACCGGAAGCCTCTGCACTAAGCAACTGTGATGTGTAATATGTTACAAGGTAACAAATCAGGGAACGTAACTATGGGGGAAAGGGATGGAAACCTGGGGAAGATATGGGAAAGGGATACGGAGATACAAAGATCATGGAGAAAGAAAAAGGGTGGAGGGGGCATAGATGCGTGGAGCAGGGACTAGCATCTGGAAGGGAACATCTGGATTGGGCCACAGTATAAAACACATGTCTGTGATCTGAGGTGGAGAGGAAGATGGGAGAGGAAAATCAGGCTGGTGATGATGTAAAAAAGGGACCTGGTGGAGAAGGGTGTCAAACATGCAGGGATTAAGAACTTTCCCTTCATATTCTCACAGCGCCTAAAAAGTACATTCCCTATCCACCCAGAGCTATGGCCATCGAGGCCTGAGGAGAAGAGTGGGAGGGTTGGATCCCTGGAATCAATTAGCGCAGCGGTAGCTGCTCTGCTTGTCTTGAAGGGTTAATGATACCTGGCCATGGAGCTGTTTGTTTTAACACGTACTGTTGTGTCTTAGCTGGAGGATGGATGGTGAAAGGCCTAGCTGAGTGACATGACAGGCCTGGACTATTTGTATAGGCTCCCAGCGGAAGTTCTCATGAGTCTTTGCCTGTTTGTCTCCTTCAGTCTGGCTCCAGACTGTCCCTCCCTTTGTAATGCCCATGGATTCCTCCTTCGTCTCCCTCCATCCAAAAGGTCAAATGTTTGGCAGATTTCTATCGTCAGAGGATTGATCTTGTACTTTTGAAACAGAAGATATCATGAAGGCTTTTTGGGTGCAGACACAGAAGAGGTTCATGACAGTACAGGAGCGGCAGGCCTCGGCTGAAGCAGCCACACTACCGCTTCTCTGTGAGCTGCTAGCATGCTGGGAAATAGACTGCAGCCATGAAGGGAGACTTCAGCGGCTGTGAGAACCCAAAGTGCCTTCCTGCTCCCAGCTCAGATCCCTCCAGCTAAGGTGTTTGCTCAGTCTTGCATGTGATGTCCTCTGCCGCTGTTACAATATGGGAATGAGACCTTCACCAATTCTCAGGGTTTTGCTCATCAGCTTCTCAGCTTCCAAAATTGCAATAAACTTACTTTCAGTACAAGTTACCTAGGCTTAAGTTTCATGTTCTAGTAACAGAAAATAAATTAGAACAAGTCCCTAGCTGTGCTAGCTATGTATATGTGTGTATATATTAGCACACATACATACACATACACACACACACATATCACAGACACGTGTGTGTGTGTGTGTTGTGCACATACTCACATCTTGACACATCTGGGAAGAAGGGATTTCAATTAAAATGTCCCCATCAGATTGTCTTGAAAGCAAACTGGTGGTTTTTTGTTGTTGTTGTTGTTGTTGTTGTTGTTTTGTTTTGTTTTGTTTTTTGACATGGGAGGGCCCATCTCACTGTGGGAGGTGCCAGTACTGGACAGATGAACCTGGGTAATATAAGAAAACAGGCTGAGCAAGCCATGCCAGTGAGCAGCACCCCTCCATGGTTCTGCTCCAGTTCCCGCCTCCAGGTTCCTGCCTTGGCTCTCCTCGGTGGACTATCTCCTGAAATATGTGAGCCAAATAAACCTCTCCTTCCCAAGTTGTTTGGCCAAGGAGTTTATCATCACACCAGAAACCTAAGACAACTCCAAATGCAGTTTTTGGTACCTGGTATGTTGCTATGGTCACTAAGGCAATGAATAAGTAATGGTTGCAAAGAGAACTTAAAACTAGGACTAGGTGGTATGTCTCTAGAGCTGATGGCATCATATGCTGTGGTTATAGAGCAAAGTGGAGTCAGACTTCAACTGGACTACCACACTGGATCACAGCGCTGGAAGGCAGTTTGCAAGCTGCTATGGGATAACAGGCTTCAACAGTCTTACTCAGTTGTGGACACTGAGTGCAACGATGCTGACTGTCTGGGGAAGAGGAGCCCACAGATGCAACTGAGACAAGTCTGTTGTAGAGATAACCTACAGAGTCCTGATTAGATTTAATGCCACTTCAGAGGAGAGAACATAACTGGGCAAAAGCTCATACCCAGGGAGATTCTAGGCCCTGGGGAAGGGCTGGGATCTACTGCTGTTACTGGGCTAAGTAGCATGAGCTGCTTCTCAAATTGCTTTCACACAACTATGTTTATATACAAAGGATAGTGCTGCTGGCAGCTTTGGTAAGAGAGCCTGCTATTAGCAGTGGTTAGAGGTATCTGTGTAGATTTGTGACGGGTTGGAGCACAAACTGCTGAATGGACAGCCGTGCTGGACATGGATTCATCCCTCCCAGAGCCTGGGAAATGTGGAAACGGGGTGGAAGGGGAATAAGAGCTAGAAGTGGGGGCAGGGGTGCTGGGAGTGCTGACATCCAGGCGTGCTTGACCTCCATGACTGCTAGTTCCGCCAGAAGAGCATCTCAAGGTTAGGCCTGTCAGTATCCTGTCATGGAATCAGGAAGGACTCATGGGGCCTTAAACATTTATATGTAGACTTCTATACAGATAATAGTTAACAGCATCAGGAGACACTTTCTTCAGCAGTGTAGCCATTTGTAAGGTACAAGTTGCCCTGTAAGTGGGCTAAATGGAACTCACTACAACACACACACACACACACACACACACACACACACACACACACACACTTGCTCGCGCATGTGCACACACGTGCACACACGCATACACAACATGGTTACACACACACACATACACAACATGGTTACACACACACACACACACACACACACACACACACACACACACACCAATGAAAGTACAAAGTGGAGACATTGGTGTAGATGACCCGAGTACAGCTGAACACTCACAGTTACATATACACAGCCTTTGACCAGTTAGCTATGAGCCTCTGTGCTAACCATTACGAGAGCTGGTCTGACCAACCTTGTGAGCAGCACAAATCTAGGATTGCAAACACAACTATTTAACAGGCAGTTTGGCAGCAAGATAATTTAACCCGACAACAGAAGAGCCTCTCCCTCAGGGTCCTATGATCTCCCATTCTTGACCAGGTTAACAAGTACAGGCATGAAGTGTGAGGAAATTCCTCGTAAACAACAGAAAGAGACTGATATTCCCTATAACCACCACACCACTATGTGTCTAGTGAGCTGTGTAGCCAGGCTGGCCAGTACTGCAGCCTGCAGAGCAGGAAGCTGGGTACACACGCTAATGTCCCCCTCCCCCACCCCCTACAGCCTGCATAGAACCTTCTGGCACTAAGTAAGCTAGCCAGCAGGAAAAGCATTTCTTGTGCAGTTGGAGGTTGATTTCTCTTCATCCTGCATCCAAAGAGAGTGGCGTTGTCAGGATCAGGGCTGACCTAGTTTTGGGGGGCACCCAAAAGGATCGGCAATGGGCGGTGTTTGGGGGCCCCTCACCAATGCTAACCCAGTCACACTCCTCCCCTTTTTCCACTCCATTGCCCTCATTTAAACCTTTAAGCCCAATAATTCCTTCCCCATTCTCTCTTAGGCTACTTCTGTGTTATTCCCTCTGGTTAATTTTTCCTGGGTTTGAAGGTCATAAGTTTCAATATAACTTTTTATGAAGCTTCCATTTTGGGTAAGACTCCTGCCCCACCTCATCTCCTGCCCCCCACCCACCCACCCTCTTCCAAGAGTGAACTTTTCTGTTTCCAGTATTCTGCTCCACTACCAATTTAACTGAATATTACAATCTCTCTTTCATTACTATATTCTTCCCATGTCTAATTTCCAGTTTCCAGTCAGCATTCACAGTATTCCAGGTTAGACACACAATCTAGAAGCCAGAAAGGAGAGAGAACATGTGAAATTTGTCTTTCTGGGTGTTGGTCACTTCACTCTGTAGAATTACTTTCCAATAATATCTATTTACCTGCAAGTTTTGTTGTGGGCCTGTGTACTGGAGGCTTTCCACAGAGATCTCTGGCCTGGCCTGGCCTGGTGTGAGAGTTCCAGTGAAGGGAAGTGAGTGCAAACACGGAAGGAAAGTCCCTCTGCCACTCCTACTGCTGCAGTTGGCTCCACCTTCATCTCTGCCTTGCTTCCCAGTTACTCTTCACTGCCCTGCACGGAGTCCGGAGTCCGGTCTGGATGGGCCAACGAGAGGCAGACTAGCCAGTAAGGAGTGTGGTGGAGCTTCAGGCGGTGTTTCGGGAGAGCAGACCTCTTTCCAAGTGTTACAGCTCTTAGGACAGAAGGCTGAGATGACTGAGTAGTTCTTGCACACCTCTAATCCTTCCAGCTAGGATTCAAACTTATCCACAGTTTTGGGGTGGGTAAGGATCTGACAACAGGTGCTTCTCATTGGTTTGGTCTGAGAGCTTTAGGGAAACATTATATACATGTGGGAAGGCTTGGGTGCTGTTCCAACATGACTGATGACCACATACCTCTCAGTGGGAGTTGGGGGGGGGTGTGGAAGGCTATAGCTAACTGACAGGAGCCAGGGGCCCAAGAGGTGTGGCCGAACACCTTCCATTCCTTGCAGGTGAAAATTACCACCAACCCCATCACTGGGGTTCTAGACTTTTGCTCAACTGGGGACCAGGCTGTCTGTGCACAGCCCACCGCCCCACATTTTGTGATTTCACTTTTCATTACAGTCAGGTGGTGTTCCACTATGGATAGGTACATTTTCCTTATGCGTTCATCAATCGATGGGAATGTAAGTTGATTCCATGTCCTAGCTACTGTGCCTAGAACAGCGATGGGTATGGATGTGAGCATTTCTGTAGCAGGATACAAAGTCCTTTGTGTATAAGACAGGAGTGGTACAGCTCGGTCATACAGCAGTCTGTTTCTAGTGGCTTGTGAAATCTCCAGGCTCATTTCTAAAGAAACCTTTGCAGGAGTTGGTGCTTGCTTGTAGGAGTGTGGAAGTTTCTCTTTTTCTCAAACTCGTGCCAGCATTTGTTGTTATTGATACTCCTGATCGTGGCCACTCTGACTGGAGTAAGATGGAATCTTAATTTTAATTTTTCTGCCAGCTAAAGATGCCAAACAGTTATTATTTAATTACAATTCTCCCTTCCAAACATCAAATATACCCCTCCCCACGCTCTTTCACATTTATGGCATCTTTTTTATTTTAATTTGTACTAATTGTTATTGCATGCATATGTGTGTGTGTGTGTGTATGTGTAAATATTCCTAAATATAACCTGATGTTGAGCACATTTTAAATTGCACTAGTCATTTATATTTCTTGTTCTCAGACTAGAAAACTCTTTATTTAGTTCTCTAGTCTGCTTTTAATTGGCTTGTTTGTTCTACCGATATTTAGTGCTTTGTATACTCAAGACACTAATCTGTCACTGATATGGTTGGCAAAGATTTTCTTTCCATTTGTGCCTGCTCACTTAGTTGTCAGTTTCCTTTGCTTTCCAGAAGCGTTTAACTGTGTGAGCCCCAATGTGTCACTTGTTGTGCACCCAGATTTCTGTTCAGGAAGTCCTTGCTTCAGCCTATGAGTTGAGACATACTCCCTTTTCTTCTAGCAGTTTCATTGGAGTTTCGTGACAAGTTTTCAGGCCTAAAACACCTGATAACAAAAGAATGGTTCATGACAAGCTAGGTTGGAACTCACTAAACTAAAATACTCAGCTCTGTGGGAGAGCCACACACTGGAAGAAATTATTTATAAAATGTGTGTCATAAAGCATCAGTGGGTTTCACTAAGCCTATTTACGGGAATATGTGCATTTTGCCAGTACACTACCATCAACTATTATCTGTATATATAAAACTCTGCACATAAATGTCTAAGGCCACGTGATTCTATGGTGGGGTATTGGCAGGTCTAATTTTTGAGGAGCTCTGTAGAGGTACAGTTGCTTTGAGTTCAAGAGTGCCTTTAAAAAGACAGTACTAAGAAAGCAAAGCATCTGAATGTAAAACAGGAAATAGGGAGCATGCATAGCAAATGGCACAGGGGAGGTATTGGGTTTCATGTGGCATCTGCAACAGTCAGTGTTCCAAAGGACAAAACCAATGGATGCCAGCTCTGCTGAAATAGCAACAGCAGCTATTATTTGTGGAGCCTTGTAGTAGGCAATAAGCAACATAGAGATGAAGCTAAGTATCTCCTTCCCACCCTCCAGCTGTCAGAAACTCATTGATCAGGATGATGAACCCATACGCTGTGCTTTCTATGAGAAGCTCATGGCCACAGAAGCAGGTGCTGATGTGAGGGTTGTGAAGAGTGAGAGGGCTGTGTGGTCCCAATCAGCAGTGGGAATGACAGACGAGGCTTTCCCATGAAGCAGGATGTGGTCAATGGTTCTGGGGTGAAGGTTTGGAAACCTTGAATTTTGGATTTACCCTTGTTTTATAATTTCCGAAACAGAATGGCAGTACAGTCAGTAGTTTGCATGCAGAAACGAGACACCCATCCACATCCTGCCTCTTCCATGTAAGCATCATTCAGGGCCTCCACTCTACGGTGACTTTACAGATCCGTTGCAAAGGTCAGCTGTAATCATTCTGACCAGGTGTCTTGCATGTTGCCCGCATACAGTAAGCCCTGGGTAAATATCACTCATTATCTGTGGTCATTGTCTAATGTGTTAGCAGTGGGTGCTGGCTTCTCCCCAGTAAAAAGAAACTTACTGTCACAACGATGCGCAAGCCTCAAAGTGAGAAACCGTGGCCTGCGGCCCACAAATTCCCTGCAGTTTTCAATTTTTCGTTTCTAGGAATAGAAGCGGGAAGGATGGCGTTTGCCAGATTACCTTCCCTCCTCTCCCCTTGTTTTATTATTATTTTTTCCTTCAGGCATAACATAAAAAAAACTAGCAAAAATTTATTTTCTAAAACTTCTTAGCTCAAAATATTAAAACCAGATTTCTCCATCTGTGGCCTCTTATTTCTCGGAGCAGACAGCTTTGGCAGGGCTCCCTGCCTCCGTCAGCTCGCCAATCTCCTCTGTACCCTGACCACAGTGATATGCCAGGGACACACCGATGCTGCCAGGAGTCAAGACAAGCGAGGCTGGAGCTCTCGCACAGGTTTAGACTAGCTGAGGCTGTCACAGTCGACCCTTAAGAAAATGTGTTTTGCAACTTACTTTAATTCGGTGAATTTCAGAAAAGTCGTTTAATGAATTATACTAGTCAATTAAAATGCTACACACATCTCTTGTATTATCCAACACTCACCTGTGATGATATAAGTAGAATTCATTGTCATTTAATATATGAAGAGCTTAGGCTTGGAGATTTGTTCTAAAACTGTAAGAAACAAGATGCAGAAATAGGAGTTAAAATAGTGGTTTTGTCTCTAGTCTTTCAAGAATTCAGGAAGAACGAAGGTGAAGAAGGGTCTGGGGTATGTGGCCCCAATCCTGACTCCTTGTTACTGCTTCGTAACGCTGTAGAAGAAAAGGAAATGAAGGCAGAAAGGGGGAGAAGGATGAGAGAGAGAAAGTGAGCAGCAGAACTGTAGCATCTGGTGTTTCTGCTTAAGAAATGTTTACTCTCCAGCCAAACCATGAAAGCATCCAGCTCTTTATTTATCTGGAGGAGATAGCATGGATTGTTCATAGCACACGAAACAGAAAGCCTTACCAAAATCCTCAGATTTATTTTCACTCCAAAGGATTGCATGCAGACACCAGTGTGTTTGCAAGTTATCTTGAATTGGATCGCCACACCCTCCTGGATGACTCTGGGCTCCTCACTTGTGATCTCCTGGATAGCAAATGAGTCTCTCATTTGCCTCAGCTTGAGAGCTGGAGTGAGCAAATATCCTGCTTCTTACTAAAATGAAGTGACTGTTCCTTAAGGATGAAGGATGCGAAGGCAAAGAGAAATACAGAAATACAGAAAGAAATACAGAAATACAGAAATGCAGAAAGAGAGAGAGAGAGAGAGAGAGAGAGAGAGAAAAGAAAGAAAGAAAGAAAGAAAGAAAGAAAGAAAGAAAGAAAGAAAGAAAGAAAGAAAGAAAGAAAGAAGAAAAGAAGGAAGAAAAGGAAGGGGAAAGGGAAGGGGAAGATATGGCATTAGAAAAGACCTGGAGGCTTGGAAAGTGGTTACAGAAAAGTTGCTAATTGACTTACCTGTTGAAGATGTAGACACCAGACACCTAAGAAGAGACAGGAATGGAAAGGTGGTACCCTGTACATGTGTGGCTCTTAGATTTAGTCAGTGAACAGAGGTGGACCATGTTCATCAAACACATTTAAAGCATGTATGGCTGAATACACGCACCTGCTCACATCCTGGAATGGTCTATTACTCAGGGATATATCAGGGAAACTTGAGATCTCTGGGACACTTCTGGGGGACCATGGAGGTTGGATTTCCCACCCATGGCTTGCCCCTCTGACCATGGCTTTCTCTTATATTCAGCGTGGACATCCTAATGTCTCAATCCTTGATGACATGAAAAGCAAGGGAAAACTTTAGAAGCCAGGCCACATATTTGTGGGCTCCTAACATTTTGATTGTCTGGCTCTTGTACAGGCTTTTTATTAAACCCAGACCTCTCTCACAAGCACACAAATTCCTCAGAAAAGCATCAAAAGATACCCAAGCATTGGGAGGCCTGGCCCTCCAGGCCCTCAGTTCACTAGTTGTAGGACAGGAGGAGGGGTATGAGGATGAGATCTGGGCTCTGTGTCTCCTCTCTGCAGTGCAGAGAGGTGAGAGAGAGAGAGAGAGAGAGAGAGAGAGAGAGAGAGAGAGAGAGAGAGAGCTCTTTCCCAGGAGTCACAAAACCACATGGTTTTGGAGAGTTTAGCTCAAGCAGGATTTTGAAGACTGGTCCACTCTCAGAGAGTTCTCTGGGGGATCCTTGTATTTGTCAGAGTTGGGCAAAGCTTATATAAAGATTCAGCACAATACTGAGTGATTGACAAAATGAATCAGGAGTGAAGGAGTGAAAGAAGAATTGGACCACTGCAAGGGGAGTTGATTTACACCACAGTTTCTGTATGTGACACATTGGTGGTCATAGCTCCTCCAGAGGCACAGGATCATTTTAGAGCCTTTGAAGGGCAAGGTCAAGCCATGGACCCTGCCTGGGAACTGGGAGGATCCTCCTGCCTAGGGATGGGGAAGCCATTTTGCCAGTCACTGCCAAAGCAGTACTTTGGGAGAAGTGTCATCAGATCGTGCTGCGCCTGCAGGAGTTAGCTCCTTCTGCAAAGCTAGGCAAGCACAGCAGGCCAGGGACCTGAGAGCCTGGGAAGGCAGGGAGAGTGTGGCCAGAGTGTGCACAGGGACCTGAGAGCCTGGGAAGGCAGGGAGAGTGTGGCCGGAGTGTGCACAGGGACCTGAGAGCCTGGGAAGGCAGGGAGAGTGTGGCCGGAGTGTGCACAGGGACCTGAGAGCCTGGAAAGGCAGGAAGAGTGTAGCCGGAGTGTGCACAGGAACCTGAGAGCTTTGGGAAGCAGAGAGAGTGTGGCCGGAGTGTGCACAGGGGCTTGAGAGCCTGGGCGTGGGAAGTGTGCGGACAAGGCCGTCAAAGTCCTCTTCTATCCCTTCTATTGTGTGTGTGTGTGTGTGTGTGTGTGTGTGTGTGTGAAGATTAATAAACTTCTAACTTAATAAAATGTATGTATACATTTAATGCAATGTATCAATATAATGAATATAAATGAGTTGTATGTAGTGTTTCTAATTTGTGTTTTCTATATTTTTTCTTTCTCTTGTCAGGATAACATCATCTGAAGATAATTCATGATTTATTTCTTCCTTAATCATTTTCCTCTTAGTTGGTTATAATTTATCCCTTTATTTAAAAAAAAAAGCACTACATCCTTTTACTTCAGGTTTGTACACAGAAAGCATATTGAGGGGCTGGGAAGATGATTCAATTCATGAACTATGTGATGTGCAAGCATGAAGAGCCTGAATTTCATTTCCATCACAAAGCTGAGTGTGGTGGCTCAGTGCTTGTGATATAAGCATCAGGAGGGCATAGACAGGCTGTCCCTGGTACTCTCTGGCCAGCTAGGATAGTCTAATTGGTAAAGCCCAGATCAGAACAAGAAAACTCAAGTTAAGTGGCTCCTGAGGAAAATACCTGACCTCTATACCCAGAGAGACAGAGACAGAGACAGAGACAGAGACAGAGACAGAGTCAGAGAGACAGAGACAGAGAGACAGAAAGACAGAGACAGACACAGAGGCACAGAGACAGAAGGAGACAGGGAAAGAGATACAGAGAGACAGAGAGAAAAAAACCAAAAAAGAACAAGAAAGGAAGGAAGGGAGGGAGGGAAGGAGGGAAAAGAAGAGAAAAAGAATATATATTGATCTGGCTGGGCATGGGGGCATAGACCTGTAATCTTAGCATAGGAGAGACTGAAACAGAGGGATCAGGAGTTCAAGGGCAGCTGGGTTACAGAGTGACCTTGTTTCTGAACAACAACAAAAGCAGAAAGAGAAGGAAAACAAAAAAAAAATGTGTAATGTTGTATTAGAATTTCTCTCATCTATTAAAATGATTACATAATATTAAATCCATTAGTGTAGATTTTAACATCTAAAATACATAAGTGATTTATACACATAATACAAAGTTGGGCCATTCTTGATTGCCTTTTTTCTATAAGATTTGATCCATTTTGCAATTTTTTTCAAATCTTTATGACTAAGACAAGCAGACCTACAGCTTTTCTTGTTTCAGTATTTGTTTTGGTATCAAAGTTACCCTTGACCCTAAGTGAGCTGAGAGGAGTCCTCCAAGGCAGGAGAATAGACAGAAAGTGATAAAACCTTTATTAAGACTCTGAAATTAATATGTGAAAGACATCAGTGGGCCAAGCGGTAAGCTGGGACTCCCCAGCTCTCAGCTTCACGGTGAGGCCTACTATGTCCAGCTATTGGGCTAACCTAGGGTCATACCAGGGTGCCAGGAGGTCTGAGGTTGACCTATGACTCTTATACTAACGCACACAGCCCTGGGTGGAGACTTAAGATGCTGATATCTGAGTTGATGTAGAACTAATTGTGGCAGATAGTGGGAGCAAGCCCTCTCTGTGCTGATAACCTACAAAGCCAGGCTTGAGTTCTAGAAGCCTGGGCTACTGGGGTGGAGTGTTTGAGCTCTGTTGTCCAGGGGCCTCCTCTAGCAGTATATATTTTCCTGATATACTCTGTCCACTTTTGTTTCTGGCTAGATGTCTGTCAGAGTATTTACTCCAGGACACAGAAAGTCAACTTTTATCTTTTCTTCTTTACTTTGGCACCTATTCAAGGGCATACGTTTTTCCTCAAATAGTTCTTCTTATCACATCTCTAAGGGCTGACATACAGTATATATTGTCATATAGTCTAGGAATTTTCCAATTCTGCTATCATTTATTAATAAAATTCTGCTATTAGGATTTTTTTTCATTTCAAAAAGTGCAAAGTCTCTATGTTTGAATATTTGATCTTGGCTCTAACTATGGTCAATGGTCAATAAACATGAATTTCACAATCCTTGTGTTGTGGAGTTTATTTGAGCTGGATTTATGAGACTGGGCCAAATCATATTCTGTCACATGTCTTGAATGCTTGAGAATGAATGTAAATTCTCAAATTCTGCATACAAATCCAACTGAGTTGGTTTTAGCTCCAATACTTTTGAAATACTTTTATTTCCTTGCTATGATGATAATCAAGAGAAGTATTTTGAAGTTAGTGCTATGTTGATATTTCCTATCCCCCGAATTCTATAACTTTTTGCTTTACATTTTTTGAAAACATCATGGGTTACAGACATGTTTAAAATCCTTATATCACCTTGGCATCGATCATGTCACAGAGGAGTGACAATCTTGATGTCTAACATGCATCTGGAACTTCAAGCCCATTTTTCTGAGTAAGCCTTCTTTTACTTTGAGGTTTCTGAGATCTCTGTACACTGTAGGAAATGTGTCACCCAGAATGTAAATCCTTCCTAAATACCTAGGAGGATGAAATTTTAAAGCAAAGGATTGACTTCATCAAGGGTGAAGATAGAGTAACAAAAAGAAAGCAGCAAGTGGATGATGTATGCAGACACGGGAGCAGCCTGGTCCCACCGTGAAGCAAAAGCCCTTCCCAATGTGTGTGTGCATCCTGCCCATGGAACCCCTGCCAGCAGGAGGAAGCAGAGCTCTGAGCCCCTGGCCTCCTCACTCTCCCATTGCTACAGCCATCCTCCCCTCGGTATCCCAAGGGGAAAGCAATTGCAGAACCCATAGTAAGCCAGAAGGGGCCGTACGATATAAGTGATACAAGCATTCCATCAGTTTCCAAGGTTCAGCCAGGTAGTTATGTACACAGAGATGGACCGTGTCAATAAGGATTGCCAACTGTGGTTTTATGAAATCTCTATGAGGTTTTTTTTTTAAGCCATATTGTGTATTTACATTTTTGACCTTAAGTGGTATGATGTTGCATATAATCTACCAAGCTTACTATTATATTTAATTATAAAAATTAAATATTATTTTGGCTTATGGTAGCACATCTCTTCTGTCTGTTGGGATTTCATTATGTAAACACTAGAGTTTATTTGTGTACTCATCTGTTGATAACCCCGTGGATTTTTTCAGAATCTCTGTGAACAGCACTGTTAGAAACTTTCCAGTGTGGGAAAAATAGGCCTACAGATACACAAAAGGTGATATTGGGGGTAAAAGACACATGAAGATTTAACTATAGAAGTCAAGTGAGTATTATTGTTTGCCTCTCAAATACAGCGGAAGGGCCATGCACTGAGACGTGGCTCTCCACCCACAGCACAAGTGAGCAATGGCAGATCCTTTGTGGAATGGAGGCTAGAGGAGGACTTCGTGCCATTAGGAAGAATGAGAGACAACCAATTGCCTTGTTCTTTTTCTTTGGTTCCCAGCATCCCTGAGATGGGGCGGGCCCTTTAACCATGAACTTCCCTGCTCAATAATATCTTGCCCCAATACAAACCACAAGCCAATGGGACCAGATGACCTTGAACTGAAATCTCTGATCACTGAGCCAAATTAAATCTTTTCCTGTTTTAAGAGTATAGTACTGTCGCAACCCACGTCTCCAACCAGCACAGACAATGGAAAGAACGACAAAGCAGGTCTCACGCAGCTTCTGCTTTATTCTGGGACTACCCACAATTTATCCCCTTCAGTTCACTCATGTCACCTCACATCACACTAAGGAGTCCAATCATAGACACGCACACCCAAGGCATGACTTTAGCGTGCAGGCAAGCCTCTAACGGATAGGCTGATAGAATAGTATCACGAGGCATTTTGCCATATATCCAGCGAGTTACACATGCTGCTTCTATTGCACATGACTGAGACTGGGAAAAACAAGCGAAGGTCATTGAGCTTGGCATAGAGCCAGGGTGCCATCTTGGTCCATGTGGCTGTGCCCACTTCCCACATAGTACAGTTCTTTATTATTATTATTATTATTTTTATTTTTATTTTTATTTTTATTTTACTATAGTAATGGAAAATGGCTTCCCAAGTTTAAAATAAAGCAAAGATTCAATGGAATTGTAGTCTTCTCTGTCTTTTAAAATAATTACTTATGGAATAGATGTAAAGCAATATTCCATTGTTTGGATGGCTGCTCACTCCCTGACTGGCAACAATGAACATGGATCTACATATGCTAACATGTATATAATTTATAGAAGATTAAATGACTGACACACTTATTATCTGAAAGATCTATTGGATTTACAAAGGAAAATTGTATTCAAGTTTAAAGAACACATGAGTTTAGAAATAAATTACAAGGTAAACCATTGAGAAACTTCTAAAAAATAAATTTAAAGGTTTGATATTGCATACTATGTAATTAGTTTAGATAGAAATAGCAAAAGGAGATAAACCACAAAGAATCCATGTATTTGGAAAAAAGTTAGCATATCTTATGAATGGGTGCTGCCTCGGTTGGTTTTTCCTACCTAGGCAGAGGTTACCTCAGTTGAGGAAGTTGCTCCATCACATTGCCTACAGAGCATTGATTGACTTATGGCTAGTGTGGGAGGGCCCAGCTCCCTGGGTACCACCACTGTGCAGGAGATTGGTGTGGGCTCAAAGGTTAGAAAGGAAACTGGGAAAGTCATGAGTAAGGGGTAAGTATTGATCCTTCATGACCTCTGCTTCAGTTCCTGCCTTGAGTTCCTGCCCTGACTTCTGTCATGATGTACTGTGCCTGTGCTTTATTATAGCAACAGAAAGCCACATGAGACAGTGGTGAAAGAAGCCAGGGTGGGTACAGAAAATGCTTAGGAAATATTATTATGGAGAATGTGGACTCTAGAGGAGTTTTATGTCACTAAATATTGTTTTTTCAAAAGGTTTTAAAAACTAGATGAGCTAAGAATCAGACACACACGAAACACAGATGTAAAGGATGAGAAATGACATTTCTAGCAAGAACTGGCTAAATTGCAGATGGGATGTTTTCAGATTAATTTGTGAAGATAAACACACATAAACCATCCATCCACAGTCATCATTAAAATGATCAGACCTTTATCCTGCTTGTCCAAAGAAGCAAAACAATGCTTTTTGGATGGTGGTAATGATACAAGGGCCTTGGACTCCCTCTGGGATCTCCAATCACTGTGCCAAAGATTAAGGCCGCAGTGCTCAGGCTGACAGAAGAAGTCAGGGGAAGATGGAAAGCAATGACGCATGTGCGCCCTGCAGATATTATCTCCTCATCTGAGACTCATCTTTTCTTCTTAACAATGTCCTGTGAAAAGCCAAGTTAATGACTCACTCTGGGCAATCTGAACATTTTAATTCTGAAGCTATCTTGACAGCATGGATTTAGATGAGCACAAAGATAACAGGGTCCAAAAACCATCAATTGACTTTCTAACAAAACCTAGGATAATTAACTGAGAAATCAAAGTAGTGTCAACAAATGATGTTAGGATAGCAATCTCATGAAACAAAGCAAACCCATAATTCCTTGTAATACATGGAGATATCAGTGGGAATTGGTAGACTTAAATATAAAACCTAAACACACAAAATTCTAGAAAAATACACAAAAACCTTTGTGATCCCATATTATGAAGAAAAGGTCCTTTAAAAAAAAAACAAAAAAACAAAAAAACAGAGAAACACAAACCACGAGGGAAATAGGATAAATTAGGCTTCATCAAAATTAAAGCTTTCCTCTTGATGACTTTGAACACACAAAACACCATATGAAATGTACAGCTATCGTTATTTTACACATGATAAAGCCATGGTGCTAAACAATTTCGATCACAAAGCCAGGAAGCTCTGAGTTAGAGATCAGACTGAGAATGTCTCCCAATCACTTGTCTTTTCCTGAGCACAGAAGTCTGCCTGCCTGTTACGACCTAAGTGCAAACATAAATAACTTGTGCTAACTATGCCATGGTTCTGTCAAAGATAACTGAAAATGGGATGCATACTATAATGGTTATAGGATGCTTATCTCTTGTGTATGTAGACAGACATTTCTGCAGCTATTTAATCCCATAGGCATTTGGCAGGACAGGGATGGAGCCACTCTCAAATGGATTTTTCCTAACTACTGTCCAAATCGATCTGATCAGAAACAGCAGCAATCACCAAACAGTTGTGACTTCCAAGAAGTACAAATCCCAACACTCACAGGGCCTTGGTATTAGAGGCTTTTCTGCAGAATTTTTGTGACCCCGTTCCAATGGACTTGACATCAGTTATTCAGACAAGAACACTTACCCCACGATCTCAGATGTTGATACACAGAATTGCCTGTGTCCCAAGTACCTGAATTTTCACACATCATCTCTCTCTGCATGACCGGGGTGGGGTGGGGATGAGGGGGTGTTGCCTGACTCTCAGAGCCACATATGATCAGAGTCCACCAATCACCGTGAATTGGGCTAGAAACCATTCCAAAAGCCAACTGCAGGTTCATATCAAATTATCCACAGAAAACTGAACTGATGGAGTTTAAAGCCAGTGTGGGAACTCTGAGGGAGTTGAGAGCAAGGATACAAGCCCACAGCAGAAACCATCCATCACTGACAAGAAAATTGGGTCCCTTCCTCCCTGGCTTGTACAAATTAATTTCTTTAGAAGAAATTCTCAGTGCACAATTAGAATCAAATAGTTGGTATCTGCTGGGGGAGGGGAACCCACAAAACAACTCACCCATTATTCAGTAAAACATATATATCAAACTATAACCTCACTCTTTGGAGGGTGCTGGGCGCTTAAGACAGGATACCATTACACTATTCAAGCTGGCCTTGAAAGTGTGGTCCTTGTGCTTCAGCCTGTTGTGTAATGGAATAAAATGCCGGTGTCACAGAGGATGGCCTCTGACAACACACCTTGTCATCACAGGCTTACATTCTGAGATCAAAATGCAAAATACCATGGGTGCTGGAGTGATGGTGCAGCGGTCAAGAGCTCTTGTTGATCTTCCAGAGAACCAGAGGTCATTTCTTAGCACCCATGCCAGGAGGCTCACAATGGACGGTAACTAGAGCTCCAGGGAATCTGCTGCCTCTAGCCACTGAAGATGCCAGCATTCATGTGAACATGCATCAATACACCAGTGCAGACAAACCTGCCTATGAGTAATTAAAATTAATAACAATAAATGTTTTAAAAAATAAAATTTCATGTGTAGCCTCCTAATAGGTTCTCAAAATTAGTTCTCATGTGAAGGTAACATGGGTTAAACTAGACCTTTCAATTCAGTGTTAGGTACAGAATCAAGCCCTAGTGTAGGAAACAAGCCTTGTAAGCCGGGTAACCTGCTTCCCTGGCTCTGGTGAAATCTGACATCTGCCCTTGGATCCACTGGGTAGAACTGCAGCGCAGGATGACCTCAGTGCATACTGTCACTGTCATGGCTCTCTTCAGATGAAGAATCCACTGCATCCTCAGCAGATGCCTCAGTGCACAACCAACGGTTGTGATGTCCACCCTCCACCTTCTGCAGTTGCTCAGACCTTGCAGGTTCCACTAATGGCCTCACTACACACAACTTTGCAACTCCCTGGAAAGAAGGAGGCAAAAGTCAATAACTATTTGAAAGAAGAAATACCCAGATCCATCAATGACTCAATTTGTGTAGGCATGCCACTACATTTCCCATGCTATTTACTGACTTACTTGCTTACTTACTTACTTACTTACTTACTTACTTACTTACTTACTTAATATTTTGTTTATGTGCCAACCATAGTGCCCAAAGTAGAATCCATGTTATTTGTAATTTGCTTGGTTTTTTTTTCTGATTCATGCTTCAGTGTCTTGTCATAAAACATAGCTACATATGGAAATACTTTAACTATGATTAAACGCTAAAATCAGAAACGTTTTCAAAGAACATGCCCAAACTTTTACAAAGCATTCTTCATGCCAAAAACAGTCCCGAGCACTTTACCTGTAGTAATTTATTATATCCCTATAAGAACCCCACGAAACAGGTACAGTTGTTATAGCAATTTTACAGAGCAGGAGGCTGAGACGCAGAGACTTTAAAAAAACCTTCGGGAAAGTACTGTCATACAATCGTGTCCCTGCCAACCAAAGAGTTGTGCTCTTTTGTCAAAAAAAAATTCGAAGCTCTGAGTAATATTGTTTATGTTTTAAGCATTTCATTTAGCTCACATTTCTTGGCACCCTCCAGGGAATAAAATGAAAACATACAACAGCAGGGTCACAGGCTGGCTTCATGGGCATCCAACCTTGGGAATGTTAATGCTCTTCTGCTGTTTGCATGATATCTTTAGAACAACGGCCTTCACTTTTTGTTTTCACGAGACATTGAAAACCATGTGTTCTTCTTAGAAAGGATAGAAAACTTCCAAGAAAGCTCTTATCAAATATGTGTGACATTTCATTAATCATAAGTGATAATGACTTTGTTTTCCCTCAGAGGAGGAGAAAATACACTCTTCTGTTTATTAGTCATTCTGGAAGGCAGAATCATAATTTTGGACAAGGTAGTCTGAATGGCTCCATTCTGAACAGAAGGGGGATTAGTTTCCCAAGATGTGTAAATTAGTAATAGACATCCACTTCTTATTTGGCTGCACTGATGAGAAATGGGGAGGGCATGAAGAAGTGTGGAGTCACACAAATATTCAGGAAGTAGCCTGAGGCACATCATTGACAGACAGAAGGCCTTAAAGTAGAGAGCAAGGCTCAGTGGGATCCAACTGATAGAACCCGAAGATGTCACAGTAAAAGGATTCTACAGCTGGTGACTTGCAGGTCCAGAGAACAGGCAGCTTGGGAACTCAGGTATCCCAGGTCAAACAACATGAGGATGAAATGGTAGCTTGGGAATTGATGGAGTGTAAGCATCCATCAATTATCAGGGCTAAGGTTACCCAATAAGGTCAAAAGGGATGAAACCAGGCTTAGGGTGGAAGGGCCACACCAACTCTCAGGCTGTGACAATTTTATTGAGAGCAATAAGACTTTTGTTAGCTTTATCAGAAACAGAATGTAATGGCAACAGCCAGGATCAATACAGTTGTAGTTGCCAGGATATAATGAAGTTTGCAAGCTATTCAGGGAACACAAGGTTGAGTTCATCTGAACAGAGTCATCTGATGATAGCCCACGAAGGTGGGTTGGTTTGTTTGCATGGTTCCCATGCTTAGCTCAGTTCAGTTCATTACAAACACTGACCCTTTGCAGTACAGAGCTTGATTCACCAGCCATGAGTGACGGAGACCCAGAATATCAGTAGAGCCCAAGGAATGGCATGTCATATGCACAGGCTGATGGAGAGTGCAGTGATGAAGACACCTACTGAGCTGGTGACTGTCCTACCCTGTCTTTCTCGTGGAACAAGACTCATGTACACTGACTATGGAATGCCTAACTTGAAAAGATGAGACATGTAAAAATGCAAAACACTTCAAAGGACTATTAAAAAAATATCTCCAAAGGACCTAGGAGGTAAAGAGGAGGGGGAAAGGGGGAGGCAGGATCAGGTATGGGAAGAGATAGGAGAGAAGTCCAGATGGTCAGGAAAATGGATAGAAATATGTAGCAGTAGGGAGTAAGGAATGGGGGTGGAGAACCACCAGAAAGTCCCAAACACCAGGGAAGGGAGAGGTTTCCAGGCCCAACAGAGGGGATATAGAACCTGTAGAGACCATCTCCAGTAGATAGGCATGACCCCTGAGTTGACAGATGGGGCCACCCACCCATCTCAAAAATTTTAACCCAGAATTGTTCCTATCTAAAGAAAACAAAAGGTCAAAAAATGGAGCACAGACTGAAGGAAATACCATCCAGAGACTGCCCCACCTTGGGATCCATCGGGATCACAGAGACCAAACCCAGACACTATTGCTGATGCTAAGAGGTACTTGCTGACAGGAGCCTGGTTGGTATAGCTGTCCTCTGAGAGGCTGTGCCAGCAGCTGACTAGAACAAATACAGATACTCACAGCCAACCATCGGACTGAGCCCGGGGACCCCAGTGGAAGAGCTAGGGGAAGGACTGAAGGACATGAAGGGGATTGCAACCCCATAGGAAGAAAAACAATATCAACTAATGAGACCCCCCAGAGCTCCCAGGGACTAAACCACCAACCAAAGAGGACACATGGCTCTAGCTACATATGTAGCCGAGGATGGCCTTATCTGGCAACATTGGGAGGGAAGTCCCTTTGTCCTGTGGAGACTTGATGCCCCAGCATAGGGGGATGCTAGAAGGGTAAGGTAGAAGTGGGTAGGCGGGAGCACCCTCTTAAAAGAGGAGGGGGGTGAGATGGGGTGTTGTGGAGGGGTGTCTGGGAAGGGGGACAACATTTGAAATATAAATAAATAAAATAACCAATAAAAAAATTCCACTGCTTTCCCATTTCCCTGGTGGCTGTGAATGGATCCAGGTAAGAGATTGAGCCCTGCTACCGTGTATTAACCGTGGCTCACTACTGGTGGTGCTATTGGTGTGTGCACATGGCAAGCTTATTTCAATCTTAGCTCCAAGGTTTCACAACAGCTTTTAAGGCATAGTCCCTCTAAACCCTTCCATGTGCACCACGGTGGCATCCTGGGGTGGGAACCTGCAGTAAGTATGTTGCCTACTGGTCAGAATCCATGCTAGGCTATCAGTAAATAGCACTAGAGGATGACCCCAGGATAAGCAGAAAAGAGATTTTCTGTTTATATTCTCTCTCTCTCTCTCTCTCTCTCTCTCTCTCTCTCTCTCTCCAAGCTCTAACAAAATCCTGAGAATATGCAGCATTCTGGGGGAAGTTTTCTCACTGTGATACAGGATAATTAAAAGCAGCTTCATATACTTTGAAATTAGGAAACTAATAACAAAACCCACTTTGTTTACCCAAGAAAAATCTCACATTCCTATTACTTTGTGGACCAAAGAAAACATTGAAAGTTTAATAATTTTGCAAAATTGGAAATATCACTAGACTTACAGTGTCCGGTGAGAGGATTAAGACAAAGGAGACTTAAGCATGCTTTTTTTATATGAAAGAAAAGGCTTCATAGCCTAGAGCAATGTGGAAAGACGGAAGCTAGCACAAGACCAACAGGATGAACTCTAAAGACTGTAGGAAAAATGAAGTAAAAACAACACCGAGAAAGGAAATGTACAAAGGACAATATTAACCAATTTAAAATTCTGTTTTTAAAAACACTGCAATAAATCAAGTGTCCAGTGAAAGTGGTTAATAAAGAAATGAGAGAATAAGGAGGCATAAGAGAAAATACAAAGAATAAAAAAAAAAAAATGTTATTATTCTGGATGTGGTGATGTATGTCTGCAATCCCAGGACTGGAGATGGTAGTGAGGTCCAAGTCAGTTGTAGTAAGACAGTGGTGTAGTAGTGCAAGTACTAACTAAATAGTAAGACACTAGTAAGTCCTCCAGACCCCACCCCCTAAAAACCAAAGTAACGAAAGCAAGCAAACGGCAAAAAAGAATAACAAGAAATGAAGGATGTTAGTGATGAAAGGAACGTAATGTAGCATGCACAACTTTTTTATTATGTCAAAACTACAATTTCTGCTTACCGTTGATAATTTCAGGGTTGTCCATATACTTCATGCAATTAACTTATGCTTTCAGGCACTTACTCTTTCCAGACACACTTTTATACCCCAGGGTTTTAGTAATGAACAAATTAGAATCATCTCTCTTCTTATGAAATGTTCCTTCAGGGGCAGTGAAACAATGAGGGATACAGGGTAGTTGGTGTCAGTGTAGGTGGTGGGCGGTGTCAGTGTGGGTGGTGGGTGGTGTCAGTGTTTGTAGTGGGCAGTGTCAGTGTGGGTGGTGGGCGGTGTCAGTGTAGGTGCTGTGTAGTGGATGTTGTTTCTAACGCCATGCTGAAAATGTCTTTCAAGATGGAGCTGTGCATGTTGGGATATGGCAGGTGTAATGGAGCTTCTTATGGAGGTATCTGAGTGCTGTCATTATAAACAGTGCTCCCCAGCAGTACGCCCTAGGATGAGGGATCTTCGTATCTGTGATGTCCATCATGGCAATAACTGAGCACAGGAGGCCAAAGCACTTGAAATGGGACTGCTGAGACAGAATCTGAGTTGTCAATTTTGTTAAACTTTAGTTTTCATTTAAATGCGAGAGAGCGAGAGAGAGAGAGAGAGAGAGAGAGAGAGAGAGAAAGAGAGAGAGAGACTAAAAAATTTTGCTGCACTTACAGAGAAATTTGCTAAACTACTCATAAATAAAAAGATAAAAGCTTAAATTATATCTTTTTTTTTTCAACTTTTATTAGATATTTTCTTCATTTACATTTCAAGTGTTATCCCAACGACTGCGGCTGCCAGGGATCCATCCCACAATCAGTCACCAAACATAGACACTATATCATATGCCAGCAAGATGGTGCTGAAAGGGCCCGGATATAGCGGTCTCGGGGGAAAATATACCAATCCCTGGCAAACATGGAGGTGGAAGCTCACGGTCAGCTTTTAGATGGAACACAGGGTTCCCAAGGAAGAAGGNAACTAGTACCCCCTGGGCTCGTGTCTCTAGCTGCATATATAGAAGAGGATGGCCTAGTTGGCCATCAGTGGGAAGAGAGGCCCCTTGGTTATGCAGACTTTATTTGCCCCAATACAGGGGAACACCGGGGCCAGGGGGTGGGAGCGGGTGGGTAGGGTAGCAGGGCCGGGAGGGGGGAGGATATAGGGAACTTTCTGAAATTATATCTTTTAAAAACATTCTCAGAAAAAAAAATAAGACTTAAAGCTCTGAAGTTTTCCTTTACATTGCAATCTTACACAAATTGTTCAAGAAAAATAGACAAAGAAGAAACACTTCTCAAATTCTTTTGGTAACTCAGTTAAGCAAGAATGACATAGATTTTATAGACCAATTTTGCTCATGCACAAAAAAGCAACACCAGCAGTAACTGCATGTGATAATGACCAGGGTGGGTTGGTCCCTAAAACAATATTAACAGAAATTTAGTAAATGCCGCTGTTCAGAGCTCTCCTGAACAGTGTGTGTGTTGGTTGGTTCCTGTCAACTTGACACAAACCTAGACATATCTAGGAAGACAGAATATTGATCGATAAAGTTCCTCCATAAAATTGGCCTGTGGGCCAGTCTTATTTAGTGATTAATGTGGGAGAGCCCAGCCCACTGTGGGTGGTGCCACACCTGCGCAGGAAGTCCTGGTTGGTATAAGAAAACAGAGTGAACAAGCCTTGAGGAGCAAGCCAGTAAGAAATGTTCCTCCGGGGCTTCTGCTTCAGTTCTCACCTCTGTGTTCCTGCATTGAGTTCCTGTCCCGACATTTCTTGCTGATAGACTGTTGCATGGAAGTGTAAGATGAAGTAAACTCCCTCCCAAGTTGCTTTTAGTCATGGAGTCTCATGCAACAGAAACTCTGAGTCAGTGAACATGAGTAAATCAGAGGCTTCATGGGTCCAAGACAGTGAACCAATCAATGCTATCTGTATTGTGTACATATGGGTATTGTCCTAAGAAAGTAACACTTGAGCATTTGAGAGAGCTCTGAGGATGGTGTAGAAGGAGCATCCCAGAAAAAGGAGTTGTCATGTTTGGCAGGTGTCAACCTAATCAGAGTGGTGGGGAAGCCAAGGATAAGGTCTGGGGAACAAGGGACCAGATCCTACAGAGCCCAGAGGGCCAAGGCACGGGGTGAGTACATGAGTTGGACACTCACCTAAGGTGTACATTTCAAAAGGGATGTCCTGCTCTGTGGTCTGTGAACAAGTCTTATGCTCTGATGAAAAGGAGGTGAAATCAGCCGGAGAGGAGGCAACAGTCCTGGGCTGAGATGAAGTAAAACCCAAGTGTGACCCTAGACAGATGAGAATCTGTTTGTGAGAAACGCTCTTGATGTCTTCTTAAAAATACGTGTTTACGGGCTGGTGAGATGGCTCAGCGGGTAAGAGCACCTGACTGCTCTTCCGAAGGTCCTGAGTTCAAATCCCAGCAACCACATGGTGGCTTACAACCATCCGCAATGAAATCTGATACCCTCTTCTGGAGTGTCTGAAGACAGCTACAGTGTACTTACATATGATAAATAAATAAATCTTTAAAAAGAAAAAAAAGTGTTTACCACCTAAGATATCTAAAGCTAACTGAGCATGGGAACACAGAACGAAACACTCTTCTAGTTATTAGCACAGATAGACAGTCATGCCTTTGGATCTCGTTATCAGACTATCGAAACAATGGACCCCCCTGACATGAAAAGTCTCCCCAGAATCTCATGCTCAGAGAACGAAAAGGCTCCAATCATAGGACTCCTTAACTCCCTGAAAGAGATGTATACAGTTCCAACAGCTTCTTAGACCATCTTATAGGATAAGACTGAAGCCCAGGCAGCAATGTGGCAGTGAGGGGAGGGACCATTCCATGACAAAGACGGCTTAAATGTACATGTCCCTGCCTTCTATTTAAACTTTAATCTTATTTCAGGACCCCAAAGACCAACTTGAGGACTTCCCTGGATCTCCTTGTCCCTTTTCCAAAAGTGACCACATTGAATAAATCTCCCATTTCAGTTTTTGTTTTTGTTCTTGTTGTTGACTGTTTTAATAGGCTTATTGAAAAATAGTGGCCAATCCAAGCTTAGGGCATAGGGTATGTCCCACCCCCAAATTCAGGACCACAAGTACAACTTGGATATGGATTGATCCTGTGGGATGTAGGCAGTTTCTATGACTATTGCCTTAGCAGTCAGAGAGATGGTCTCCACATGGCTCTGGGTGGCCTGTCTGTAGGAGTGTGAGGAGGTCAGGATCTCAGCTGAATGTGCAGAGCTTGAAGCATTTCTCATGCATCTCGGCCGGATGTTCAAAGGACAGCAGATCTGGTGGAGAGGGCAGAGGTCTGGCCTGGGGTTAACATTCTTGAAGGGTAGGTTGATAGATGACATCGAAAACTAAAACATAAATACACTTCTCTCAAAATCTGTTCCAAACTGAACCAAAATAGAAAAGCACGAATCAATCCCACCAACGGGTGTGGATTTAAAAGCCACAAAGAAGAGAAAAGTGAACAGAATGTAACTAACTACATTTTAAGATTTTTCTGGTTAATTTTGGTGTGTGATTTTTATTTTTATTTTTATTTGCAGAAATTTTTACAATAAAGTTTACAAAATTAAAAAAACTAACATCTAGATTATCAGGTAAACATTTGAGAGAGAGAGAGAAAGAATTAAAGAAAGAAAGAAAGAAAGAAAGAAAGAAAGAAAGAAAGAGAAAGAAAGAAAGTGAAAGAGAGAAAGAGAGTGAAAGAGAGAAAGAGAGAGAGTGAAAGAGAGAAAGAGAGAAAGAGAAAGAAAGAAGAAAAGAATTACACCAGTGATAGATAAAGTCTAGAAGTGGATTGTTCACAATTGGAAAAACTATTTATATAATTCACAGACTATTACAACTAAGAAAAACTTCGGTGGATATAAACAAGAGGTATAAAAGGCATTCAGAGAAACTAGAAATATGCTCATTATAAAGTCTAAAATTCTAAAAATAAAAATTTGAAAACATATATACAGTAGTGCATCTTTCCCACACCATCATTTGTAGAACAAAACTAAAACATGGAATGTTTGTGTCCAGCCATCAATCGGGCAAACCATATCTTAGAGACTCTGGGGTTGAGGAGAGTAAAAGCCCAGCTCACAGTTGAGCAAGGAGACCAAAGAAAGCCGAGCAGCAGGCTACCGTTGACCAAGGATTACACACATGCATGTTCTCCTGGATTAAATCAGGAGAATTACAAACTAGAAGACAAGCTTTCCTAGGGGAGAGGACCATCATGCTTGACACCTTGCACCTGATGCTGAGATCCACAAAATGGAAGGCAAGATTTGGCTGGCTTCTCTTTGTTATCTCATGCCTACACGTGACTTCCATGGCATGTGGGTATATGGATGCATAAGCATACACACAATAATAAAATACACACACACACACACACACACACACACACACACACACACATATATATATATATATATATATATATTACTGGGTTACATGCAAATACTGTAGGTAATTATAAAATAAAATAAGATAAGATATACTTGAAAAATGTCACTAGAAACTGAATATAAAATAAAATACCTTTCTTTGTATGGCATTGGTGACCCATGCAGATGTAGAGAAAGCTTTTCGGGCAACTTTACAGAACAGCAGCTTCCAGCAGGTACAGGGGAAGTGCAGAAAGACATAGCTACAACTCTTAAATCTTAGGGAACATGCTGCTTGTAGCAGGGCTGATGCAACTTAAAAGAATCCCAGCTACTCAGAGGATGGGGCAGGGGGATTGCATGTTCAAGGCCTATCCTCAAGGCAACTTGGTGAGACCCAGTTTCAAAATTAAGATGTAAAAAGAGGCACGAAGTTCCGTAGCCTGGGGTTGAATTCCTACTTCCATTTATACAAAATCCACTGGTAATGAGACAAAGCCAATGAGCAGTCATGTTAGTTCCTAGGTATCCTGAATTTCTGGCTTCATGAGAGCATTTATTGAAGAAAAGAATGGACTCCTGTAGCCCCCAGTTTCAACTGGTAGAATTCACCAGTGAACTCAGCGGGGCCTAATAGTTTCTGTTTTGACAAATTGCTATTGATTCAGGTTTCAATAGATGAAGCCCCATTCAGACTGTCTGTGTTTCTTTGTGTGACATTTAGAACACTGTCTTTTTTTTTTTTAATCTAACTACCAATATGGAGCATAGAGTTGTTCTGCTCAAGCCTTCATTCCTTTTTGATGCCTGCATGATCCTAGACAATATCCACTTACCACCAACATTAATAAATTGAATCCTTACTCTATTATCTTAATTAGCCTAAAAGAATTATTAGTCTGATATTTTCAGAGAAATATTTGGAATATTACATTTTTATTTTTGATTTTGATGATTATAAGTCTTCTTTTCTTGACTTCTCTGTGCTTTTTCTTGTTACTTGAATGCAATTTGAGTATGCTCTAAATGTCCCTACAACGGCTGCTTTTGCTGCATTCTGCACATCTGAATGCTAGTTCAAAGTATTTTATGGGGTTTGGTTGTTTTTGTTGTTTTTGTAATTTGTAAAATTATTCCCGAGATTTCTCTTTTGACTCAAGTGCTGTTTGAAGTGTGCTTGGGAGCCCCAGGGCGTTCCCAGGGCTTCTGCCCTCTTCCTGTGCCTCCTCAGTCTCGGCCTTCTCTGTGGGGTCTGCAAACCACTGCCATCCCACTAACTATCGATGAGGCTGGCCTAGTACCTACCTGCCCTGCTTCCAGGATTTCTTTGTTCCTCCTGTCTCCTGTTATCTTCTTCCACTCTCTCTGCCTCCTGCAGTCTTCAGCGGCAGTTGGACCTCGTTCCCTCTCTTCCCTCAGCACATCAACTGCACTTCTTTCTCTTATCTTTTTCTAGTGGTTGATCCAGGGTTTGTGATATGCATTTTTAAGTTATGATACTGCTATTAATTCTCTAACAATTTTACACATCAGAACAATGTACTTTGTGCTGACCACATACTCATGGAATTGGGACCAGGGGCCACACTTAAAGAAAACTGACTCTTCCTTCCCTGGAAGCCATCAACTGTCCACAGCTCTTCCTTCAGATAGAGGTCTACACTCAAGAGCCTCGCATCCCCCCAAGTTGTAATGATGGCTGGTTTGATCCTGTCTTGGCAACAAGAGTTGCTATGTGTTCATGAGTAGAGCAGACCTATCATGTTTAGAAGATGGTTTTGGTTCCATCCTCCTGAGCGTCTGCCTTACAGTCTCTCACCTACTCTTCTGAGGTGGCTCCCGAGCCTTGGAAGGTGGTACCATATGGATGTCCCATTTGTGGCCAAGCACTTCAAAGACACTTAATTTTCTGCACTTTGGTCAGTTGCAAGCTTCTGTGTTAGCTGCCAGCACAGAACTAAGAAGCGTCTCTGATGAGGCCGGAGTGCTGCTCTAGGCCCTGGATGCAGAGAAACAGACCTAAAGGGCAGTTTGATATAATGTCTACTTAGCAAACTAACTGTAACAGCTTTACCCCTGATGTCTATTAGTTTCCCAGGCTTGGGTTCTTGGCTAGTTTTACAATAACAGGCATGAATTCCCTCTTGTGGAACTGGCCCTAAATCCAATTGGAAAGTGGTTGGTGATCCCACAGCATGCATTCCTGGCTGCCCGTGCACACATCTTATGGTGGTCATCTTGTTGCTTTCAGAGTTCATAGCTGGGTAAGATGGCTGATGACATTTCTCTACCAGAGCCTGCATAGCACCTTCCAGTGTTAGGAAAACTAACCAGTAGGAAGGAAGCTTTCTGATCAATACCAGTGTTGTTTCTCTCTGTTTGGTGACCAAAATGTGTATGTGGTATCTCTAGCAAGAGGGACTTAACCATTAAGTTCTAGTAGATAATCAAGAAGAGTAGCAGTAGGCTGTATTGCTTTATCATTTCATGATGCCCCACTTAATTACTGGTGTTGTTTCCTGGAAGACCAGGGTCCTGTCCAGAAAGTCTTCACCAGAAGTGTACAATCTACTCTTTCTTCTAGAACCTTCAGGGTTTAAGATTTAATATTGAGATCTTTTAGACATTTGAAATTGATTTGTGTGCAGAGTGAGAGGGAAGGATCAAGTTTCATTCTACATTTAGATAGCCCCTATTTTCAACACCATTTACAGATGTCTTTCTTTTTCCCAATATATATTCTTGGCACCCGTCTCAAAATTAAGGTGTCTGTGGCTATGTGAACTTACCTCTGGGTCCTTAAGTCTTCTCCACTGATCAATGTGTCTGTTTTTCTTGGCTGATATGATGTTGTCTTACTACTGTGATTTTGTAGTTATAAATTGAAAGCAGAAGAGATGGCTCTCTGGAACTTTTAACCAACCTCACTCAATTAAGGGACTCCAGGTTCAGTGAAAGATCTTGTGTCAAAAACTAAGCAGAGAAAGTTAAAGGAAGACACTTGAGATTGAACCTGGCCTTCATGTGCGTGCACACGTGTGCATACACACATATATGCATACCTACCACACACAGCAGCATGCACATGCAAGCATATAGTCAATTAAGCTTGTATTTCATATTTACTTCTTTTTTTCTCCAGTGATCTTCCTTTCTTTACATTGGTCCAAATTTCTGGATTATATTGTTTGTTTTCTCTATATATTTTTTAAAACATTTCCCAAATAATTTTATCAGCAACAAATGTGTTCATTTTTATCCTTCTGGAAACTCTGTTTTTCCATCAAAGGACAAGGCCGGAAGGCAAATAATTCTAGGTTGCTTCTGTTGTTAGTTTTGGAAGCCCTTTGAATCTGTTGTTATAATCTCTTTTTGTGCATATGGTTGCTATAGAGAAGTTATCTTAAATTTGACTCCTGTTCTCCAGTGAGTAATATTTCAACTCATCTAACTTTTTTGAGAGTTTTTCAGCCTCTTCTATAGGTTGAAATAATATGCCTGTGTATGCCTAAGAACTGCATTCTGGTATAGATTTTGTTTGGTGTTTTCTGAGCTTTGGGTCTGTGGTCTTATATGACATGAATTTGAGGGAAATTCTCAATAACTAGTACTTCAGATATTTCGCCTAATGTCCCTCCTTCTAGTATTCACATTGTGTTTTAACCTTTTATGGATATCCAGAGTCTTGGATACTCTGGGAAATTTTTCTGCTTTCATTTTAGTTGTGGGAGTTTAAACTAAAATATACCCAAGAGCAGAGAGTTTTGCTTCAGACATATCTATTAATAATCTTACTAAAAGACATATTTAATTTCTGTTAAAATAACTTCAGTCCAGCTTTTTTTGTGGATGTTTTTAGGATGTCTGTCTCTGCTCACATGACCCATCTGCTCTGAATGCTGCCTTTCCTTATCTTTTAGAGCGCTTAATATGTTCAGCATGGTTGTTTTAAACTTTCGGTGTCATAATTCCTATTTTCTGCCATATCTGAGTTTGGGTCCAGTGTTTACACTACCTCTTTTGAAATTTATGGCCTTTCTGTTTGTTTTCTTGATACAGCAGCACAATGTGCTGAGAGAGAGTCAATGCACTAAGTAGATTTTTTTCCCCACTGCAGGGCTCGGTAGACAGGAACGAACGCTACACTCTTGTGACTGAGTCTCAGACTTTTAGTGAGCCTCAGACTATGAATTTCACACATCCTTTTTTCTTCCCCTAGGTAATCTTGAAAGCTTCCAATGTGGTCTGGAGTTGGACATTTCCCATCCCCACACCAGCTGAGTTGTGATAAAACCCCAGCAGGTTAAGCTCTGGTTACCATTTTCTCTTTAAGAAGATCTGGATAAAAAGAATGCTCTGGTATATATCAGAATGCCCCCGACCCCAGTGACTGCGAGAAGTACACCTGTGAGATAATAATGTCCCCCAAACAACAAACCAATGCTGTGTCTCATCTTTTAGATCAACTTCCCAATGTTTAGGAAACATCTATAACTTCAGCATATTGCTGAGATTTAAATTAGCAGCTTCTAGATTATTCTTCAGTGCAAAAATCAGAGCCTTACTTATTTTCTTCACTGGACTGCAAGGAGAAAGATTATGGATTAAAGACATTAATCAATGTTAATTTAAATAAACCTCACAGTAAAACTATTGAGAAGATTTGATCCAATGAAATATGGATGACTTACAAGTGATAATGATGTTTTGTTTATGTCTGCTTGTATATGCACATGTACATGTGTATGTTTGACTCATGGACTGTGCTCAGGGCCCCAGGCACATTAAGCATGCATTCTACCAGTGAGTTGACACCACCCTCCATCCTGTGTCTATATATTTTTAAAAACACAATTTTCTATAGAATTACCAAAATATCTACATTTGGGATATATTAATTTCAACTGATATTAAATGATTTGAAGATTAACAGTGAATGAAGATTAAAAGGACTCAGACATGGCAGGAAGCAGATGCCGAATATTGTATCCATCAATCCACGGCTTTACAACACTTACAACTTTTCACATTAAGATAGTAAATAATTAAGAAAGTCATTTCGAGTAGGGAGGACAAAGGCACGTGTGGGAAACTTGAAGGCTGTGTTCATAACACATAGGTAGGACTACTTCCTAACTATGCACAAGAATGTTCAAGTGAGGTCAGTGACAAAAATGTATTAGAAGTATAATTAAGTTTCCATCAACAGAAAATTAATATACAATCACATTTTATATCATTCAATGTTGTCAGGTATTGTCAAATAAAAACAGCATAAAGATAATATAAAGAACTAAAAATGAAAGCAAAAAGTCCCCCAGGGCAAGGTTGATAAAGCATTAACACATGCTTCATGGCATAAATAACACAAGAGAGTCAGGCACTACAGCAGCATACTGCTCAATGAGGCTGTGTGCATATGCACTGTGAGAATGACGGTACAATGTGTGTTTGTGGTGATACAAGTGTAAGCAAACCCATGGCACAGTCAGTCTTGTAACAACTTAGCAAACAGAAAATTATATTAAGCACATGATGCTTGAGAATGAGAAAAAACTGCTTTGGTACTGACATAGTTACTATACTATACTATCATGGGTGGTCATTACTCTCAAGGTAGGCACACTCCACTGTCAAGGCTCTGATCTCTAAGTGATGGAGTCTGTTAAAGGATCTGAAAAACTACCAACATGTGATCCAGAGGAACCAGCATTAAGGATGGCGAACCTTCTACTGGCTTGACTGAAGATGAGATGCTAAACCATACTCCTTCTGTTATTGTGATAATCACAAGCCAAAACAATAAGTGAAGGATTGAATCTACCATTAACATGGGCTGGTGCAAGCAATTCAGAAGTGTAGCTATTACACTGTTCATATCAAAACGAGTGGCACGCCTACAAGCACCGATGGAAGGCAACTGAAAGACACAGATTCTAGAAAGATGGGTTATGGAAGAACATTGTATGCTGGAGCATATCTGTCATATGGATGAAGCTCTTTTTTTTTTTTTTTTTTCTGAAAACAGATGTCTGGCTTCCATCCACAAAGAAGCTAGGGCAGTGCCAGGTGTCAAGGCTCCAATGGATACAGCAATGGACTTGCTCGAGGACAGTATGGCAGGCTACATACCTAAACCCTTCTGGGATCTGGAACAGTGAGACTCCCAGGCCCTTCCAATGGATCAGTAAGCGCACACTGCTGGTGGTTCACCTGAGCTGTGACAAGTCAGGGAGCTCTCAGCTGCTGGCTGAAGAGTCTGCCTGCTGCTGGCAAGATGTGGAAGCACTGTCTGGTGCGCACTGCACCTCTGAAGTTTTGCTTCTTGTCCATAATGCTTTGGCACCTCCTCTTCTTCCTTTTCTTCCTCTTCCTGCTCCTCTTCCTCCTCTTCATCTTCTCCTCCTCCTTCTACCTAGCTCACTTCTTCTCTTTTTAAAAATGTATTCTTCTCTCATATATTACATCCTGACTGCTGTTTTCCCTCCCTCCATTCCTCCCAGTTCCACCAGCACACACAGCTCCCTCTCTCCAAGATCCACCCCTGTATTTCCCTTCAGAAAAGAGCAGCCTCTCAGGGATATCAACCGAACACGACATTATCACAGTAACAAAGCAGTGTTTCTCTGCACTGTATGACCTCTTTGATCCTATCACTGCTTCAAGGGCTGATGGCAGATTTTAAGGTCTGTCACCTAAGCAGAGAGAAAGACTCTGTAGGGACTGAGCATCCGGGACAGCATCAGAAGCCTTGCTGGACTTTGGGTGACATCACTAAGGAACTTGCAAATGGCTCCTGGAGAAGACACCGAGATTTGTCCATGACTTCAAAAGATTTAAAGAGAAGGTTGCCAAACCCAGGCAGGCTGTGGTGAAGGCAAGGGGCTTTCACCCTGTGCGGTGAACACTCCTGCAGTGGGGACATTCCTGATTTTGCTCATGGTGTACTGTCTGCTTACACACATAACTCTAATGAAAAAGGGAGCAGCTAAAGCAATATTCAGCATAAACGTATCTCTTAAAATAGTGTCACCTTAAAACTACCCCTCAAGGAGAGCATCAGGTGGGTCTTCAGCTGTCCAGAGGTCAGAATGCAGTCATAGACAATGACCTCCCTGTGTGCTGTTCCCCAGAAGACCGAGGACATGACACACAGGTGGAAGAGCCTAACAGTGGTGATTACGACCATAGTAGTTCAAGGCTTCTGTGGGCATGCCTCAGCATTTTAGAAAAAAAAAAAAAAGGTTTTGGAAAATAAAAGGTATCCAACAACGTGTACTGTGCTTTCAAAATGTGTTCATGTTTCAAGTTAAGGGTTACAAAGAAACCAAATGTAAAAAAACAAAACAAACAAACAAACAAACGCCTCATATAAATTTAAGAAGTTAGAGTAAAAGTTAATTTGTCGCTGAAGAGAGAAAAACTGCTTTTATCAAGTTAGCGTCACCTAAGTGTGCCGGGCTCATGGTGTCCAGCAGCTCATAGAGGACTCCTTGGCCTCACATTCACCCTCGTCTTCTCCAGCTCTCTGAGCAACTACCAGTTCTGCGGGCTCACACGCATGCGCTCCCTGTCAGGTGCTATTTTTACCCTTCCGAATCACATTTGTACTATATTGTCTAAGTTTAAACACATCACAGTTTTATCCTAGAAACAGAAGGAGCCACATAGGTGTACAGTAAGCTATGTCCTCTAGTTTGATTTTGCTTTTCAGATTAAATGTAACTTTTTTTTAACTTTGAATTGGTTCTTTGTGAATTTCACATCATTCACCCTGGTCCCTCTCATCTTCTGCTCCATCCTGGCAACCTTCCTGTGACCAGAGACTTTCACTCTGCAGCAGCAGCAATGGCTTCCCTTTCTGTTGGGTGTATATCAGTTCATCGAGTGATGTCTACTCATGGCTGAGATGCCCTAATGACACTTGTTTTCAAGAAGGTATGCCTTCTGTTTAGCATTTCATGACAAATAGAAGAGAAATATATATTCATTTTATTTATAATCACATAGACATTCAACACACAATGCAGTTGCCTCTGTATTGTCATGAAACCAAGCCCTGACAAAGGTCTGAAAGTTACCAGCCATGCCTCAATATTTCTTCAATATCTGAAACACTTTTGTGTATTTTATTTAAGTATACACAAGACTATTCTTCATACACTGTCTTATTAAAAAAAAAAACTTCCAGAAAAAAGTGTCTATTATGAGGAAATGAATGAAAGGTGGAAAGCAATAGCTGGAAGATAGATGACCTACGGCAGTACCTATCAGCACCCAGGGCTCCCAGAGAGAAAATGGTAAGTGGAGAAACTAGTCCACAAAGCCTTATGCACTCCACTCTACAAAATTAAAATTGTAAAACTGACAGTATGCTGTTTAGCGATCCAGGCCCTGCATATTCATAAAGAAAGGCAAAGGTGTAGAGACTTTCAGAATTATGTCCATGTCATTTGACATGATTAAGGAAGTTGCTGGATGCTGTGGTGCTAATCAAATGTTGGAGACAGGCACGGGTATCTTTATGTTATCATTCATCAATGCTGATACACAACTCACGTACCATTTCCCAATGATATTCAGAGGGAACAAAATCAAAATTAAAGGGATAAGGGAGGCATTTCTTCACAGTGTTCTAATAAAAGTAGAGTCTGGGTTCGGGGGAGAGCTAACAATGCCTCCCTTCAGATGGGCAGCTTGTGTGAACAGGCCAGCAGGGTGGGAAACACGCATGCCCCGGGGACGCAAGAGCAGTGTGGCCTTTACAAACACCTGCTTCTTGGCCCTGTGCACGGAGCCAGGTATCTGAGCCATAAACACTTGTTTGTTCTTAGGAGACATGGAAGAGGAACAAAGTTAAAGACGGGGCCAATAAAAGAGAAGAACAATGAGTCTGCTTCACTGCAAATATACCAAAAGAACAAATCCAGTTTCTAGACGCTCGGCTGCTGTGAGAAGCCACCCTCCACTCTCCCTTGTCACAGGGACGGGCTGACTGAGTTTCATCTGTGTCTGCATCTTTACTGCAAGCTCATTGAGCCCAAGCACCAGCCCTGTTGACTCAGCAAACATCTATCAACTTTCTGTTGTGTGCTTTCCCTAGGAGACAGCAGGGGAAGCACAAAAGTAAATGGGGCCCAGGACCATCTGCAAAGCAGCTCATAGAGTTTGAGACATCAGAGGAGCCATAAGGGAGGAAGCTGTGCCAAGACAGGCAATCTCTCATTGCGCCATTTTATCCTTTAGCAGCTTTCGTGTGTCAGTCCTAGGCTGGCCTCAGGGGATAAAAATCATATGTCTGAGGTTTGCACAGCCTTCAAAGGCTCACATCCTAATGGAAAGAGGCAGGAAGTTACCACAAAACATGGAAGCCCAATGATAAAGTTGTTCAAAGAGTATTACTGAAACAGAAATATGACCTAGTGGAAGGTTGGAAAGGGCTGAGTATAGAAGTTTTGGGAAGGGCTCTGAGATGAATGTTACATATTTCATGTGAGTTAAACAGGTGGAGAATGGAGAGACTGAATTCCCACCAGAAGATACAGTGTGCAAAAGATAACCAGGCCAGAAAACAGTCCAACAACCTTGTGTAATTGGACGTCAAGGGAGAAGACCAAGAATGTCCTTGGCTTTCTAGAAGGAAGATAGTTTTAATTCTAAAGGCAATGAGGACTCCAGGCAATGGCTTAACAAGCTAGGTAACACTAGCTTTGTGGATAATTGTTTTGGAAAAGATAAAACAATATTAGAGAGGTGCCTGATGACCCAGAGAAATCAGCTAGGGCTAAGATACAGGATTTGCTTTAGGATATTGGGATGTTCTTATGTGGAAGGTCCCCAGATGCCACTTGTGAAATCCACAAGGGGAAGTGATCTTGTCTCTTAGGCCACTGTAGAAGTGAGATTCCACAGACTTTGAAAAGAGGAAAGGCTGTATAGCAAGTAAATGTGACCAGTTTAAAGCAAAGTCCTGAGTTCAGGTTTGCATATGCCCAAGTCAGTATGGCAGGTCCAGACTATGTTGCTGCCAGGTGGTGAGACAAGGACGTTCTGCATGCAAGGTGCAGAAACTCAAGACTGTGATATAGAGAGGGGTGAAGATGCAGTGGTGGACCAGCACAGGATCTGCATGGGCCCTACATGCATTCCTCCAGCTTGTCTAGCCTAGTAGAAGGCATTTCCAACATGTCATAGCCCATCCTTCCTTATTCTCCAAGGAAGCAGAGTAGAGAAATCTGTGGGTGTAAATCAGATGTAAGGTGACTGACAGGAGATTGTGTTTAAATAATAGGTCAGACCTTTTCAGGCTCCATAAAAAGAGCCATAAAGATCAGTATCTCCAAAAACCTGAATTCCATTTTCCACTAAAGGAAATTTAAAATCACCTGGGGCTCCTGTCAACTTCATTTTATTGGTGGACATATGGGGAGGGAAGTGTACCATTTCTCATTCAGTCTGTGGATTACAGAAGCTAAGATCCATGGACTTGTGCAGGTAAAAAGGATATTCGGGGTCAGTTACCTGCCTGCCCCCTTCAGAAAGTTGAAATATATCCTACCAGGAATGTTACAAGAAAGAATTCCCTGAACAGCCTTATTGAAAACAAGCAAGACCAGCCACCCTTCAGTGGCCACTCTGGAGAAGTAGAGGAAATGGAAAGGACCCTCAGAGCAGCAATGGAAGGCTGCAGAGTGTGAAATCCATAAGGGGAAGTTATCTTGTCTCTTAGGCCACTGTAGAAGTGAGATTCCACAGATTTTAAAAAGAGGAAAGGCTGTGTAGCAAGTAAATGTGACCAGTTTAAAGCAATAATCATAATAACAATAATAATAACAATATTATTTTAATTTTATAACAATTATTATTACTATCATTATCAGGGTTCAGAGAGCAGAAGATATTATATTTAGTCATTCTACCTGCTTTAGTGAGAAACTTTGCTGATCAAATACACTTCGGAAATCAATTAGAAATTCACCTCTCCCTTCCAGTCTGCCACTCTGCCCCGGGGCAGATAAGGCATGCCTACCTCTCTCATAACCACAACCTGCCTGCCTCCCAGGAGGCCTGCTCTAATCCAGGTCACAGAACTCTACCTGTCTCCAAGGAGGGACAGTCTCTAGTCAGAGACACCTAGGCCAGTCAACTCTAGAGATAACCAGATGGCCAGACACAAGCACAAGAGCATAATCAACAGAAGCCAAAATAATTTGGCACCATAAGAACCAGTTCTCCTACCACAGAAAGCCCTGGATACCCTAACATACCTGAGAAGCAAGATTCTGACCTAAAAACCCATCTCATGAAGATGATAGAGGCCTTCAAGGAGAATAAAAATAACTCCCTTGGAGAAATGTAGGAAAACACAGACAAACAGGTAAAAGCCATTAAAGAGGAAATAAATAAATCCCTTAAAGAAATACAGGAAAACACAATCAAACAGGTGAAGGAATTGAACAAAACAGTCCAAGACACAAAAATGGAAATAGAAACAATAAAGAAATCACAAATGGAGGCAAACCCAGAAATGGAAAACTTAGGGAAGAGATAAGGAGCTACAGGTACAAACATCACCAACAGAATACAAGAAATAGAAGAGAGAATCTCAGGCATAGAAAGAACCATAGAAGATATTGACAGTCAAAGAGAATACAATGAGCCAATCTCCTAACCCAAAACATCTGGGAAATTCAGGACACACTGAAAAAACCAAACCTAAGAATAATATGAATAAAAGAGAGTGAAGATGCCCAGTTCAAAGGACCAGAAAATATCTTCAACAAAATCATAGATGAAAACTTCCCCAACCTAAAAAAGCCATGGCCATAAACTCACAAGAAACCTACATAAAACCAAATAGATTGTAGCAGAAAAGAAAATCTTCCTGTTACTTAATAATCAAAACATTAAATGCACAGAACAAAGAAAGAATAATAAAAGCAGTAAAGGAAAAATGGCAAGTAACATGTAAAGGTAGACCTATTAGAATTACACCAAACTTCTCAACAGAGACCCTTAAGCTAGAAGATCCTGGACAGAGGTCATGCAGACCCTAAGAGAACTTAAATGCCAGTCCAGACTACTATACCCAGCAAAACTCTCAATCACCATAGATGGAGAGATCGAGATACTCAATAACAAAACCAATTTTAAACAATATCTTTCTGCTAATCCAGTTCTACAGAGGGTTCTAGAAGGAAAATTCCAAAACAAGGAGGGTAACTACACACAAGAAAGCACAAGAAACTAACTTCTCACAACAAACCCAAAAGAAGAGAATCACACAAACATAATACCACCTCCAACAACAAAAATAACAGGAACCAACAATCACTGGTCTTTAATATCTCTCAACATCAATGGACTCAATTCCCCAATAAAAAGACATAAGCTAACAGACCGGCTATGTAAACAGGACCCAGCATTTTGCTGCACAAAAGAAACATTGCTTGGTGACAAAGACAGATATAACCTCAGAGTAAAAGGCTGGAAAAGGGTTTTTTAAAAAATGGTTCCAAGAAACAAGCTGGAGTAGCCATTCTAATATCCAATAAAATAGACTTTCCACCAAAAGTTATCAAAAGAGATGGGGAAGAGCACTTCATACTAATCAAAGGAAAAAAACCACCAAGATGAAGTCTCAATTCTAAACATTTATGCCCTAAATGCAAGGGCACCCACATTCATAAAAGAAACTTCATTAAGGCTCAAAACACACACTGAACCTCACACAATACCAGTGGAAGACTTCAGTACTCCCCTCACCAATAGACAGGTCATTGAAACAGAAACTAAACAGAGACACAGTGAAGCTTACAGAAGTTATAAATCAAATGGATTTATCAGATATCTACAGAACATTTTGCCCTAAAATAATATATATATATATTCTTCTCAGCACCTCATGTACCCTCTCCAAAACTGACCATATAATCACACACAAAATAAGCCTCAGCAGATATAAGAAGATTGAAATATGTGTTCTATTAGACCACCATGGACTAAAGGTGGTTTTCAATAACAACAAAAGCAACAGAAAGCCCACATACTCATGGAAACTGAGCAAAGGTACAAAGCTAAACAGAATTCTCAACTGAGGAATCTTGAATAGCTGAGAAGCAATTACAGAAATGTTCAACATCCCTACTCATCAGAAAAAGCAAATCAAAACGACCCTGAGATTCCACCTTACACCAATCAGAATGGCTAAGATAAAAAAAACTCAAGGGACAGCACATGCTGGCGAGGATGCAGAGAAAGTGGAACAGTCCTCCATTGCTGGTGGGATTGCAAACTAGTACAACCATTCTGGAAATCAATGGGGTGGTTCCTCAGAAAATTGGGAATAGTTGTATCTGAAGATCAAGCTATACCACTCCAAAAGATGCTCTGCCATATCACAAGGTCACATGGAGTCACTCTGTTCATAGCAGCCTTATTTGTAATAGCCAGAAGATGGAAACAACCCAGATGTCCCTCAACCAAAGAATGGATACAGAAAATGTGGTTCATTTACACAATGGAATACTACTCAGCTATTAAAAACAAAGTTATCATGAATTTTGCAGGCAAATGGATGGATCTAAAAAATATCATCCTGGGTGAGGTAACCCAGACCCAAAAGGACATACATGATATTTACTCACTGATAAGTAGGTACTAGCCAAAATTTTCAGAATACTCATGATGGGACTCATAGACGATATGAAGCTTAACAAGAAGAAAGGCCAAAGTTTCCACTTAGACAGGAGAACAAAATAATCATGAGAGGCAGAGGGATAGAAGGACCTGGGTGGGAGAGGAGAGGGGGAGGGGGAAAAGGGGCAGGATGAAGTATGGGGGTAGATAGGGGAGAAACCAGGGGGCCAAGAGAATAACATGCAGCAGTGAGTGGATGTTAGGGGGTAGGGGGAAGCTCTAGAAAGTCCCAAAGAATAGCAAGAACAACATTATCAACTAACCCAGACTCCTCAGAGCTCCCAGAGGCTAAGCCACCAACCAAAGAGTATATATGGGCTGGTCTATGGTCCCTGCTACAGATGTAGCAGACGACTGCCTTGTCTGGCCTCAGTAGGAAAGGATGTGCTTAATCCTGTAGAAACTTGATGCCCTGGGGAAGGGAAATGGTAATGGGGTGAGGTGGGAGTGGGTGGATGGGTGGGTGGCGGAGCACCCTCTCAGAAGCAAAGGTGGGAGGGGGAATCAGATGAAGAACTTGTGGAGAGATACCAGGAAGAGAGGCAACATTTGGAATGTAAATAAATAATTAATTAAAAGAAAAGAACTGACTTCTGTAGCTATCCCTACACAAATCATCATTAAACTTAGATTATGTCTGATAAAACTAGAAGTGGACAAGGCTGCCATATTCATGATAGGATGCAGAGTAGGAACAAAGCCGTGTTCCTCAAGCATCATTTCTCCCCAGAAATAGACTTCTGTCAACCAAGCTGATTCCATGACTATTTTAATTGTTGTGCTATATAAGTAACATGACATTTGCCATTCTTCTTTATTCTTATCCCCCCTCCTTCTCCTCTTCCTGCTCCCCCTCCTGTTCCTCCTGCTCCTCTTCCTGCTCCTCCTCCTGCTCCTCCTGTTCCTCTTCCTACTCCTCCTGCTCCTCTTCCTGCTCCTCCTCCTGCTCCTCCTGCTCCTTCTGCTCCTCCTGATCCTCTTCCTGCTCCTTCTCCTGCTCCTCCTGCTCCTCCTGCTCCTTCTGCTCCTCCTGATCCTCTTCCCGCTTCTCCTCCTGCTCCTCCTCCTCTTCTATGCTTTTTTTCATATATTGCATTCTAACTGCATTTTCTCCTCCCTCCCCTCTCAGTCTCTCCCTGCACCTCCCCTCTCCCCCACTTTCAAGCCCCCTCTGCCCTCCCTCAGGAAAGAGCATGCCTCCCAGGGAGGTCAAGCAAACACAGCAAATCACTTTTATACTGATTGAATACTTTGTTGTGCAGCCACTGAAGCCTATGCTCTTAGCATAGCTTGTGTTAATCTGTGTTCATGCAGAGAACTCTTAAATGCCAGGAGCTAAAAAACACAACCCAAGTTGCCCCAGGCTTTGAGGATGGCTGGCTCTGTGCAGGCCTATCCTTCCTGATGTCACCAGGCTTACTCTAAGTCTGAGCATCAGCCCAGGATAAAAAGTGGAGAATGAAACATGTGTCCTGAACTTCCGTCTTACCCTGCTCACGCACATGGCTTTTGCAATCTATCTCGATACAGTTAATTTGTGTCTCTTAATTTTCCAAAGGGACTCCTCCAGCTTTCTCCCCTAGGCCTTAGGTGGCCTGCTGTATGTCCCCAGTTATCAGAAGAATATTAGTTTGGTTCCCCAAGCCATTTAAAGTGCGTTGAAGTGCTAAGAATTTTACCTACAGCCTTAGATATGTATCAGTCTGGATCACGACTGCTGGGATAAAACATTATGACTAAGAAACATTATGCCACTTGGGGAGGAAAGGGTTTGCTTGGCTTACACATCCTGAGTCGCAGTCCGTTGAGAGAAGCCAAATCAAGAACTCAAAACCAGGCAGGAACCTGGAGGCCGGAGCTAATGCAGAGGCCATGGAGGCATGCTGCTTATTGGCTTACTCCTCATGGCTTGCTCAGCCTGTTTCTTTATAGAATCCAGGACCACCAACAGGAATGGCTCTACCCACAATGGGCTGGAACCTCCCCCATCAATCAGTAATGAAGAAAATACCCTACAAAGCTAGCCTGAATTTTGGAGATACTAATCATTTGAAGTTCCCTCCTCCCCAATCATTCTAGTCTGTGTCAAAGTAACACAAAACTAGCTAGCACAGCATGCTAGACAAATGCTTTATACTGCACTACAGTCCCAGCCCCAGGTTCTAAGTCTGACATCACAAAGATAAACACTTTACACAGAGTATCAGATGGCGCCAGTCAAGGTGGGACAGACACACAGACTATAGTTTCTAAGTATGGTCTGCTTTTCAGGGACCAGAACTCCATACTGCAGACACTCAGACCTCAGCCACAGAACAGGTCGAAGAAGGACAAGTTAAAACATCCCGGAAAACTAGTGTTTTGAAACAGTCTAATCCAGCCTTCTCTAGGTTATGGTAAAGGTAGTATTTCTGAATTCTGACCAGCCTTTGATGAGGGCATCTATTGTCTTTAACATGTTTCCTGGATGGGGATAGACTCTTACTCTCCCATCTTCCTCATGAGATTCCTGGAGGTGCTTCTAAATCAGCTATTTTATCTGCTTGGAAGGGAATTCTGGTTGCTGATGAAACGCTCCACTTTCGAAGCCAAGTAAATCAGTTTCCAGCGCTTTGTTCACCTCCCTTGCACTTAGAAGTTTCAAACATTCTGCTCTATCTGATATTAAATAGCATTCCATTGGGGAAAGTGCTGTGTGAAGCTTTTGTTTTGTAGTTAGACATGAAAAGCTCAGATAATTTTAGAGTGTGAGCAGTAAGCCCACACGTGTGTTCTCTCACCCCACTGTGCTCTGCACCTCCATTCCTCTGAAGGAATTGCAGCCTTGGGGGGCGGGGGGGCTGCATTTCAGTTATAATGTCACTTTATCATGGTGACCTGCATTTTAGTCATAATGTAGCTTTATCATGAAAGCTCTCATCTGTGAAACTTCTAGGTTAATTATCTCTGAATTTATTTTAATTTTAATTTTTCATGTATACTATTTGCCATCTAAAATAGTGGTTTTTATTTCCTGAAAGAACTGCACATACTCACAGATAAGACAGTTAAAATTGAGAATCTTTACTGCCTAGGTGTATCCCATGCCAATTCAAAACTCAACAAGTAATAGCAATAAAAAATTAAACATAATTAATACAATTTCACTGTTTTTAATAGAAATTAATTAAACAATTAAAACCTTTCTCATGTTCATTAGTTTGTTTGTTTGTTAATGGGTGACTTCAATACACCACCATTACTAATATGTCATCCAGACAAAAACTAAACAGAGAAAGCCTGGAGTTAAACAAACTCATTAGCCAAATGTACCTAACAGACACCTACAGAGAATTCCACCTAAAACACTGAAAACACTTTTCTTCTCTGCAGCCCATGAGGCTTCTCCAAAATTGATTACACAGTAGGACACCAATCAAGTCTCAACAAATATAGAAAACTCAAAGTAGCGTCTGGCATCCAATCTGACCTCTGTGGAATAAAGCTAGATCTCAACAGTAGTGGGAATGGCAGAACATATACAAGCTAACAGAAGCTAAACAACTCACTACCAGATGGAAACTGGGAAGAGATGGAAATCAAGAAGGAATTTTAAAATGTTTTAGAATTTAATAAGAATTATAGTACAATATTTGGAAATCTGTGGGACATAATAAAGGCAATGATATCAAAGCAGACAAAAAAAATCATTGAAAATCAAAACTGAGTTGTCATGCAAGAATTATTATTGTAAATAAAATTAAAATGAAGGAAGATAAATAAATACACATATACAGTATCTAATACATTTTCTTGAGAAAATTCACAACAAACTTGGGAGTGCAAGGAACTTTCTCAATCTGAAGAAGGCTATCAAAAAAAAAACTCTAAAAGGAACATTATACTTAGTAGAGAATGACTTTCAGCTTCTCTTAAGATCGGGAACAAAGAAAGTATGATAGTCTCACCATTTCTAGGTGATCGTTTACCAAGGTATTAAAAGAGGCAATTATTTAGGAAAAGAAATAGAAGACATTGATGGAGAAAAAAGGAAGATTTAACACTGCGATCATTTGCACATAATATGTCTATAAGTGCAGAAAAGTGTAAAGGATTTTTTAAAATAGTCTAGAGTCTAATAGAACTAAATTGTGATGAGAAAGGTATAATGGGGGCTTCAAGGTCAAATCAGTTGTTTTTTCTACTACTCCAAGTTTGTTGTTATGACTGGAAAAGCAGTCCAAATGTGAACTATAACTGCAACTCATTCTGTGGCATCATCAAAATTAATAAAGCAATGAAGAACCCACTTGGTACAGCCAGGTGTGGTGGCGCACGCCTTTAATCCCAGCACTCAGGAGGCAGAGGCAAGCGGATCTCTGAGTTCGAGGCCAGGCTGGTCTACAGAGTGAGTTCCAGAACAGCCAAGGCTACACGGAGAAACCCTGTCTCGAAAACAAAAAACAAAAAAACCAAAAACAAAAACAAACAAAGCAAAACAAAAAAAGAACCCACTTGGTTAAGAAGTATAAAGTGGTTATTATAGAGCAAAAACAAACTTTACAGAGAAATTATACAAGACTAAAATAAACAGAGAAATCCATGAATTGAAAGAATCAATATTGTTGGTACAGGATATACCATATAGATCCTTAGGAAAAGCAAAGAACAAGAAGAGAAGAGGGAGGAGGGGGTGAAAAAAAAGGAGGAGGAGGAAGAGGAGGAGAAGGAAGAAATCTTAATCTAAAAGAAACCTGCATAGAAACAAAGATTAAAAATTTTTTTAATCTGGGTATGATGATTAGAAAACAAATTCCCAAGAAGAAAGAGTAAAGCTGAGTTATAGAGATGATAACATTAAATGTAAATTACCAAGCACTTTAATTTAAAGGGCTTGTGGTTATCAAACTGTATGCAAATATAAATCCAAATATGCACTGTTTCAAAGAAATAGGATTCAAAATAAGAAACAAATAATCTTAGAGTAGACAAGCCAAGATAAATTCCATATGTTTATCAAAAGATTTATGCCATAATATTTATATCAGCTTTATGTCCATACAGGGAAAACCTGGAAATGACCTAGAACATTCTTACTGCAACAGAACTGCTTTTCAAACATGAAATGAGAAATGCCCTGACATGCTTTGTCACACATCTCCACTGACCTTCATTCTCTGTACATGGCTACAATAAACACTAACATTCATTTCACTACTGCCGATTTTCAACTGTTTCTTCAACCACAATGGGAAGAGGAGGGGAGATGCAAGATGATATCTTCCTTCTGTTTTTGATACATCAATGAACTAACTGTCCAATACAGCAGAACTATTCCCAAGGAATGCTTTCCAAAGAGAGCTTTAGCTTCCCAAGTTCATATATAGGTAGAGGATAGACAGGTAGATGATGATGATGATGATGATGATGATGATGATGATGATGTGATGATGACTGAGAGAGAGAGAGAGAGAGAGAGAGAGTAGAAGGAGGAGGAAGAGCTTTAATTAAGGGCTAGTTTTTTTTTTTTTTTTTTTTAGATAAAAGGTCAACATTGACATAACCTGATTATCACATCTAATTCTTCCCACATTTTAAACTTCCACCCTTTCCTTAGATACCATGTGAAAGTCACCCTGTCTGAGGCGGTCTCCTAGAAAGAATACAGTTCTCCAAGGGTGAAACCGAGCAACATAATTAAGTAGAAGACATAGCCATGTGCAGGTCAGGCTGACAAGAACACAGTCACCAAGTCACAGATGGCTGGTACTGAAGGAGGGGAACCATTGTATTATGAGGTGTACAGAGACAAGCAAGTATCCCAAACACATTCATCCTATGGTACCTGCACACATCTGGCTCCAATTGCCCCCTTTCCCTTTCCATGGAAAAGAGAAAGAGAGAAAGATGAAGGGGGAGGGAAAAGAAGGGGGAGATGGAAAGGGAGAGAGGGAGGAAGGGAGGGAGGGAGAGAGTGGGGAGGGAATTAATAGCCATCTATTCAGCAAGGACAGAGAGGTGTCAAATGACAGACAGGGACAAGTTAAAGAAGAGACTGTTATTGAAAAAGTGCATCTTCAGAGGCTCCCAAGGTCATTGCTTCGAGAGAAGGGGGACAGCACACACTTCCTCTTAGCCTTTCACAAGCAATAAATGTTAACTTTTCAAGAAGAATGGGATGAACTTTTGACTCTGATTTATGCAGATCATCAATCTGCCTCCAGTTAGAGGTAAGTGGTCTCAGAGTCTCCTCTTGTCTCTACCTCACAGTCCCACAATCCTTTCAGTGACTAAATGTCTTTTGCCTCCATCTCAGGCAACCAGGCCTCCCACTCTATTGGCCGTGCGGTCCTGAAGGCTCTGCAGCCCTTGCCCTGTGGGCGCATGCTCACTCACCTTCCGTCTTCCTGCCCACTTGCCCTGTGACCCTATTCCTAGGGAGATCTGAACACAGACAGGGATCAACAGCAGACCAAAGGAAGGAAACCACAAGAGTTCAATCTGGTGGACTGGAGAGTTTGATTAGGCTTACAGGAATATAGATGAAAGGTTGCTTACAGGAACTTAAACGACTAGCTACATCGCCACCCCCCGCCCCAGGTGACGGCTCATGAGAGTTGGGAACCTCGAAAGCACCTCACAGCCAGCAGGCTGCTCAACAGTCTGGAAACTATCCTTTCCGGGCAGCTCGGCTTTTCTGAGTATCTCAGTAGTCCCCACAGCTTACATCAGTTTGGGGAGGAAGTGGCCTAGTGAATCTGGTCAGTTTCAAGGACTTCCTGAAGCGTTTGTTTACCTTCTGCATTTAATGAGCTTTCCCTGCAGCACAGGCCTTTTCACCCCTTTTTAGAGCATCTTCTTGTTTTAACTCCAACATGGGTCTTAGCAGGCTTCTCTAAAAGATGGAAGGGAAATCTTGGGGGAAATTGCTACACACAGCCTTCTTTTCTCTGCCCAAACTTTGCTGTCTACAGCCCACATGGCACTGGCAGACCTCTTCCTACTCTGAATCCTATGTATCCATCTTCTCCTGGCTCTCAGAATCCATTGTGTGAGTCATCACCATTCCCAAAGTCAGAAAACATGACTGATCACGTGTAAATGGCCACGTTACCACCTCGCCGGCAAGAATGGACGTGGACCACCAGAATCCTTCTACAAGCATACCTTTATTACACCATGTGGAGAAAGAGGGCGAGCCTGAGATGGGTCCTGCTTAAATATACCTCAGTGTGACGTGTGTCGTCAGGATTGGCTGACTGCCCATTACCTCAAGTTACGCCCCAGGATGGGCGGTGACTTACGTGGCTTCGCCACAAGCACATGCGCACTGAACTTGTTTGCTTGTCCCAGGTTGGGGGTGGTGACAGAATGTTGGTGCCAACTTGGAATGGTGGCAGAACCGGCTCGGGCGCGGCTCTCTACAATCACGCAGCATCCCTGTAGTGATTACATTTGTAACCTGTTGGCCTCATTTCCCATAACTGGAGAAAATAAACCATTAAAGGATTCCTAGAATTTCATGGATGCTTTTTGAATGCTTTTCTTGTATCAAAGGTCCAAGCTACCACCCAAAGCACCTTCTCCTCTTAAGCCTCTCCCACTGGTATGGTGTTGCCACCCAGGTACGCTGGGAACGTTGGGAAGGAAACAACAACCTTCCAGCTAGTAACACATTTGTAAACCCAGAGAAAGATACAATGCATAACAGCCCTGAGGAGAAATAACCCTTTATCCCAGAAGTACCACAACCCAGAGGATGGGAACACAGCCTGGCAGCCCAGAGCCCCTTCCGCAAACCAGAATCTAACATGATTTCTTTATAGAGACATAAGAAGCAGGACTCTCAAGTTTCACCACCTCACAGTGACGATGGCTTTCTGCACGTGCTTGTTATCCTCTAACGACCTCTGGAGTAGCTGGCCCAACTGGTGTCTAAGGACCTGGGGTGCATATGCAGCAGTTGCCTAGCACACAGCCACAGCAGCACGGACTGTAACTCTGGAGAAACATCCAGCAGATCACACCAGTTCAAACTGGCCAAACATCCTCTGATTGCATACAGGTAGGAAGCTCCACTTTATTTTGGCTGTCTGGTGAGAAGTGTTCGATCCAGTCTCTCCCAATAGCCAGCTGGAATGTTTATGCAAACAAGCTCACTAGCAAATGAATGCACTGAATCCATAAGATTTCATTTCTACATGGAAAAACAAACAAATGAAACAGCCTGTCAGCCGTGCAGCCCCATCACATGGCTAGATTATAGGACTCATTTCTCTAACAGATTGTCAGTTGGTTGATTGTCCCTGGTCATGAAAAATGGGACAGTCATTCAACTGCCAAGAAATTTCTCCAGAAGCAAAGCAGACCTTTTTTTTTTTTTTTTTTCCAAAGAGAGAAAAGACAGTGCTTCTGGTATTTGTTGTCTGTTGCCAAACTCGACACCAGACCTGCCTCAGATGCCACCTCAGCCAGAGGGACTTCTCTGGGGTCATACACTTCACATAGATTTCCCTGGCCTATGGCAACTCCACAACCCACCTGTGCAGAATAGGGAGGACCAGGACACCTCCTGAGAGACACAGCTCCCATACTCCCCCACCCTCAGCAGATGGTTTTCTCATTTGCCCATTACCTACTCTCAGGTGGAAGAGACAATGTGTTTGAAACTGTCTGGAAGAGGCTGTGTTGCTCTGCAGTAAAGTACTTACCTAATGTGCAGGAGGCCCTAGGTTCAATCCCTGGGGTAGCCAAGAAAACAAACCAAAAAAAAAAAAAAAAAAAAAAATCCACAAAGCAAGCACTGTCCAACGTTTTCCATTGTGCTCTAGCTAACATGGAAGCACCCCAAAGTCCCATAGTACCGCGAGGAGTTTTATTCGTCACTCTCAGAAATTTCTGGTCTATCTGTACTAGTCTGGCCACTCATTGTTCGACTCCTAGCTTACGGCATGTTCCCTCATCAGCCTGTCTAAAGCAAATGTGTCACAATCTTCCCTGAGTTTCTTCTTCCACGTAAGTTCTCAAACTTTGGCATCTTCCCTTTGGTAGACAGATTACAGTGGTTCTGTGACCACGCTATGTCTGCTTCCATCTGTAGAACTTTACTAGTACAGATGGAGAGGATGAGGTAATGGGCTCCCTTACTGTGTCCCATGTAGCTTGGTGCCTTGACTTGACTGGGGCTGTAAGGAAATGAAGAAAGGACAGACACCAAAGACACCAAGGCACAGAAAAGATAGGGCTGGGTAGTCTGCATACTGAGGGAGCCGTACCAACTACTCCAACAGCCGGACCTCCAGAAGGAGAAAGCTGAAGTCCCTAGTTCTTACACATACTGATCAATAATTCATAAATACATGTTTCTGGACTTTACCAACTTTCTATGGGTCTGAGGCATTGGTCCAAAGAACACACCCTCTCAGGAATCATCTGTCTTCTCACACTCAACCTTCTGAGACCCCTTTCAAAGGCAGTCACAGTGGTGTCCCCCACGGATGTTAACTCTTCTTGGGTATCCTCATGTCAGGAGGGGCTGGGAACCTAAAGTGCACTTGATAAGACACAGCTCATGTGCCTGACAAACATCAAATGTAAGTGAACAGAACTGCTTTGTGATTTAATAGTTGCAATCTCTACAATGTTTCCTGGTGGACAGAATAGCTGAATGTCTCTATATAAAACTCCGCCATTTGGGAGAATCATTGAAAAGGTCCTTCCTGAAGGTGAGGATAGTAAGACATGAAATCTCATAGTACAAAAGCTACAGAATTGTATCATGGAAGTTTGGAGCGTAGGGGAGCCTGGTCTTCATTCAGAAGGGAAAGAGAGGCACTGGGAGGTGAAGTTCCCTGGGTTCCTTCAAAGTTCTATTAATAACAGTCTCCTGATCAGTCTTTGGGTTATAGTGTATTATAATCTGTTTTGTTTTGTTGTCAATACAACAACATACCTAAGGTTAGGCATTTTATAAATAAAAGGGGGTTATTAAGTTCCTGAGTTTTACCTTAGTTAGGGTTTCATTGCTGTGAGGGGGCATCACGACCGAGGTAATTCTTATAGAGGAAAACATTTCATTGGGGTTAGCTTACAGTTTCAGAGGTCCATTCCATTATCATCACAGTGGGAAGTATGGTGGCATCCAGGCAGACAGGGTACTGGAAGAGCCAAGAGTTCAATATCTTGATCAGAAGGCAGCCAGGAGGAGATTATCATCTGTACTGGGAAGAGTACAGACAGAGATCTTGAAGCTCACCTACAAGGTGAGACACTCCCTCCAACAAGATCACACCTCCTAATAGTGCCATTCCCTGTGGGTCAAGCATTCAAACATGAATCTATGGGGGTCATAGCTATTCAAACCACCATAGGTTTAAATTGAAAGCCTGTGATTGGGTGGCCCAGACCTTTGGTGGAGTTCTCATCATCTGTAGCACTACCTTGCTGAGATTCTGTTGTAGAAATCACCTGGCAGAGACAGAGGTCTCATAGTGAGATAAAAGACCAAAGCAGTCCATGGGCCAGGCTCTCTCTCTCTCTCTCTCTCTCCTCACTCTCTTCTCTTTTTTTAATCAGAAATTTTCTTTATTTACATTTCAAATGTTACCCCCTTTCCTGGTTTCCACTTCAAAAACCCTCAATCCCATCCCCCCTCCTCCTGCTTACTAACCCCCCCCCACTCCCGCTTCCCCTACACAGGGGCATCAAGACTTCTCAGTATCAAAGGCCTCTCCTCCCATTGATGTCCAACAAGGCCATCCTCTGCTCCATATGCAGCTGGAGCCATGGGTCCTGCATGTGTACTCTTTGGTTGGTAGTTCAGTCCCTGGGAGCTCTGGAGATACTGGTTGGTTCATGTTGTTCCTCCTATGAGGCTGCAAGCTCCTTCTGCTTCTTCTGTCTTCTCTCTAGCTCCACCATTGGGGACCTTGTGCTCAGTCAAATGGTTGACTGAGAGCATCCACCTCTGTATTTGTCAGGCACTGGCAGAGCCTCTCAGGAGACAGCTATATCAGGTTCCTGTCAGCAAGCACTTGTTGGCATCCAAAATAGTGTCTGGGTTTGGTGACTGTATATAGGATGGATCCCCAGGTGGGGCAGTCTCTAGATGGTCTTTCCTTCAGTCTCTGCTCCACACTTTGTCTCTGTGTCTCCTCCTGTGGGTATTTTGTTCCCCTTTCTAAGAAGGACCCAAGTATCCATACTTTGATCTTCCTTGTTCTTGAGCTTCATTTGGTCTGTGAATTGTATCTTGGGTATTCCGAGCTTCTGGGCTAATAACCACTTATCAGTGAGTGTAACCCGCTCTTCAGGAGACTAATTGGGATCTCATGAGAACTTCACTGATTCCTTGTGAATGCAGTTCCCTCTACCCCAAGGGTCTCATCACCTTGCAGTGGACCCTGCCTCTTAAAGGTTCTACCAACACTGAGGATCAAACTTTCAGCACCTGAATATTTAGGGGACAAATTACATCAAAAGGATGATGGCATGCAGGGCCTCTCCTGACCTCTGTTTTCTGTTTGTTTGTTTGTTTGTTTGTTTTCTTGTCCTGTTTGCCTTTGATTTGTGTTCATTTCCATATGAGCATCCTGTTTTCATAAAACATTAACCCTAAAAGAATCAAAGGAGTGACCCATATTTACATCCATCTGAAAATAGCTGTATCGGCACTGTGTAAATAGATCCAAAGGTTCAAAAACTAGAGGAGAGCAACACAAACTGATTGAAGAAGATGGCCAGGATAGTCCTTGATAAGGAAAGTCAAAGAGATAGTAAACCTCGGGAGGGTCCCATTTGTGATCATGCACAAATAATCATTTGATAAGAGATTTTAGAAGGAAGCAAGTGATGCTAGCCAAAGAAGGCTTTTTTTATTATTATTATTATTTTACCCATTACACAAGCTGTTCAGAAAACTACTTTTCTTCTTGTGCAAAATGAGCACCATCCACTCCATGGTTGCAAAGGACAGGCTGGGCTGACCCCCCAGGCCTTGCACTGGGGTGTACTTGGGGACCACAACATTGCTTTGGTGGAGGCATCTTGCTGGGGGAGGAGGGTCCATGAACCTAGAGTGTCAGCACTCCATGGTCACCTTGAGATAGCGTTGGAGCTTGAGCATGTAGCTGAGACCCTAATGTGTTGTCCTTATAGGACTGACGAAGCAGAAGCTGTTCCGGAGCCCAGGCTGTCTTCCTTCTCTGCCTCCTCAGGTCTGCTCTGACTCTCTCCTCTCCTGGTTCGAATGGCAAATGTATGTGAGAGAGTCAGATATTTCAAGTGAAACCCGACTTTCCATTAACTTCCAAAGCTGAGGGGGTAACATTCAGCGTTGTTGCTGTAGGTGGTACTGACTGGAGACTAGAGGATGGAAGCTAGTCCTCTGACCCCTACACTGATTTAGGGAGTAGGGTACCCCCCTACTTTCCTGGATACAGTTCAAAGGCAGCTTTCCATTTGCCCTTTGGTACATTGATAGGAAGACAAATTTGATTCCTCTTACAGGAGGAATTGCAAATGAAGAGCAAAGTGTAAAGATGAATTTGAAGTGGTACACACACTCCCTACAGATGCTTGTGCCCAAACACTCCCCTGCCTGAGTCTGCACAGGGACTGTCACATAATGCCCTGGGCCAACAGAACTCACTCCTGTTAGTCTCAGGAGCGGCTCAAATACAGATCTAACACACCTTACTGCAGAACGGGCCTTCCAGCTGACACAGGGCTTGCAGTTAACCTGGCCTGTGTTTATTTAATCTCTTCTTGCCCCTACTCTTGCCCCTCAGTAACAGCCCCTGCCCTAGCCAGCACAGGATGGCACTGGTGTCATGTTCTCCCAGGGCTGCAACTAGCTGCATGTGTCATCACCTGCAATCCTCAGCCGCAGCTGAGATAAACATCAGCGTGAGGAGTATCGACTTGTGAGCAAGTCTGTGGGGCTCAGGAAGCAGCAGCCCCCTCCCACAAGCCACCTACCTACCGCCACTGCGGTCAGGGCAAGCCTCTGGGAACTTGTCAAAAGGGTCATTGCCTCTTTGCAATGGGGGCCCTTGTTAATCCTTTACTGGGAATTGAACTGGCACCACCTTGGGGACAGCATGTGTTTATAAAATGACACACAAGCACAGGCATTCATTAGCACCCTCAGCGCCTTTGGAATGATAAACAATGAGGATGGCTCAGTCAGACTGCTTCTGGAGCTGATGCCAAATTAACTTTTCTAGGCCCTGCCAGGAAGAAATATGGGAGCCGTGAAGGTTTTATGGTAGCCTCTAACCTCACAATTAAACAAACGTCTGAGAGAATGGGACAGTGCGTTACATTTTAATTGAAGTACAGGAACAAAAATAAGCACGAGCGTGCAGGAGACCCTCCAGTGACAAGTCCCGGAGTGTCTATGAGTTAGCACTAATGCTCCGTGTGGCATCTCTGAGTGTGATGTTTTATCAGGATCAATGACCAGCCACTATGGGATTGCTTTCTCAGGGCCTCCTTAGTCCTACAGACGCGCAGAGAGGAGCACCAGAATTTTAAGGGTGATTGAGTTCAGGGCTGCAGCCTACCTACAGGAATTAAGTTAATGTCATTGGAAAGCAGAGATTTGCAGGAGAACACGAGGAGAGTGCCTTTAGCTTCTCAGGAGAGAGGAGAAAGAGAGGGGGAAGGCTGGTGATTTTCTTGTCTAAACCAGACTTAGCTTTCCTCAGAACACCCATTGGTATCTCACATTAGCACATCTGAGATGTCCCCGAGCTCTGGAAGCCAGATGTCCCCTTCTTATCCTTAGTTTTCAGGAGGCACCAGCATGGTTGTGTTATATAAAAGCTGGTGCTCTAAAGAATCCTGCTGCATAATATAGAACAGAATGATTTCCCTAAGGTTGGATTATGGTCTCCCATGCATTCTCTGAAAATTCAGATAAACATATTTGGCCTAATACTCCGTGTGTACAGGCCAACGTGGGGCTCCCTGGGTTTGGGCTTTGGACAGTTTCCTTCCTGCCATTTGCTGTCCCTATCAGTATCTGAGAATGTTTACACTCCATTGACAAAATATTTAGGTCTCATGCCTCATGTTAGGCAAGGAGGCAGTGATCTGAGGACACAGAGCTGGGTCTCCGATGGCTGCATTAGAGGGGCAGGTCTGCAATGTCGTGGGCATTCAGTCCTTTGCCATTGTCCCTCAGTGTTATTACCCATGAGCACTTTACACAGAGTATGAATAAAGCCATCAGGCTTGTTTTCCTGAACACAGGCAAAAGGCCTGTGCCTGGAGATTCACCTGTCTGTGGCTTTGCTAAGCTGGGGACTGAGAGCCTCTAAGTTCTCCCAGCCCAGGCAGTCAGCTGACCACAGAGGCTGCGTGGGCCCCTCACTCACAGCAACCCTCTGGCCTGCAGCTATGCCCTCACGGTGTTTAAAGCTACGCATTTGCTGTACTGGATCTGGATACTCCTTGGACTCCAAGCCTAAATCTTGCTATGGCATTCTGTGTGGTTTTAGAGAGAAAGTGAGTTTTCTTTTTCTTCTCCTTCAGCTTTTTTGGTGATTTGTCATCTGCTTATCTCTAACTGCTAGTCAAATGGCCTCTTGTGAGCCGTCCTGAGTGGCACTGCCTGAAAGCTCACACAGAGACCTGCAGACACCACTGCATGAAACCATTCCCGATGCCCAGATGCTGTGCCATGACCACTTCCTGGGGAAGTAGCCTCCTGCCTGTAGCACCGACAGCATCCACCGTCTGACTCTGCAAGATACCCTGCCGCATGCTTCCCTCTGCCACCAGCAATGGTTTCTTCTTGTGCTCCGCCTCCCTGCCAGGAACAAGAATAAGATCAGAGGGGTTGTGTTCTGAGGAGGGTCTGGGGCCACACTGTCTACCAGGGGAAAGAGCACGGTACTCTGGCTCTAGCACATGGTCCAACCAGCAGAGGACTTGCTTCAGGGTTGTCCTGTGGTAGCAATGGGTCTCATTCCAAGAGTCTAGTTCTGCAGATGAAGCTGGGAGCTGAGACAAGCACCTGCAACAGGTTCTCCATGGAATCTGGATGTGCTAGTCCAGAGGCCATGCTGTGTGAGCCTGTGCCTGAAAGCACTGTGTGCCTGAGCATGGAAATGCAAACACACCTAGGGGTGTGGGATGGCTTCCTTCACCCAGGGAAGCTGATTCCAGACTAAGGGATAGTTCTGGCTGGGGTCCTAAAACTACCACATTTCCTGATTCAGACACTGTTGTGCTGTGGAACGGGTAGGATATGGTCTCAATAGCCATTCTGCTGGCCTTAGCTACCCCTTCTCTTTCCCATAGGACTGGCCCAATTCAGCTCTAGCCAATACTTATTCTCACACAACCACACTTTGCTTCTGGTGAATCTTACAGAAAAGAGAGTTAATCATGAATGCCTGAGTGTTCCACTCTGTGATAGTAACAACAAGAACAGTTGTTTTTCTTTAGTGTTCATGTGTATTTATTCATATATATATGTATATATGTGTATTTATTCATATATATATATATATATATATATATATATATATATATATATATATACATATACACATATGTGAGTATGTATGTGTACATATTCAGAGATAGGTTCAAGAATACTCTTTACATCATTGAAAGACATCCAATTTGTTAAAGGAGTCACTGAGTACAGGCAGCAGTTAAACAAAGAGAGATAGTCCTAATGTTGTTAAATGCACTGTATGAATGACCCCAATACACAGAAGAAAAATGAAGTGGCCGAGGAACAGGCCCAGGATTTCTTATTAAGGAAAAAAATCCTCAAAGATAAAGAGCATATAAATATATTTTTTATTAAAATAGATTTTTTTCATATAATATATTCTGATTATAGTTCCCCCTCCCAACTCCTCCCAGATCCTCCCCACGTCCCCATTTAACCAAATCTATACCCTTTCTTTCTCTCTCACTAGAAAAAAGGTATATAATAATAATAATTAATAATAATAATAATAATTTTAAAAACTAAACTAGAATATTACAAAATATTATAAGTAAAAAAAAGTCAAATAACATGTACAAGAAACAGACAGACAGAGATCCACACACATATACACACACAAACCCCCATTAAAACCAAATCAGAAACCATAATATATAGGAAAAGACTTTTAAGGGGGGAAAAAAGCCTGGACAAAGCATTATGTGATAAAAACCCTCTCAAAATATTGTTAAGTTATTTTTGTGTTGGCTATCTACTACTGAGCATAGGGCCTGCCCTTAAATGTGGTCTGTATTCCCAGTGAGAGTCTGTTCGAGAAAACTAATTTCTCCTTTGCAAACAGTTATCAGTTAGAGGTAGGTTCTGGCTTAGAGATGGGGGCCTGTGACTACTTGCTCTGTGAGCACTGGGATTTCATCAGAGTTAGACCTGTGCAGGCTCTGAGCATGCTGCTACAGTCTCTGTGAGTTCCTATGTGCGTCCGTCCAGTTGTGTCTAGAAAGCCTTGTCTCCTTGGTGTCTTCCATCCCACTGGCTTTTACAATTTTTCTGCCTCTTCTGCAGAATTCCTTGAGCACTGAGCAGGGAGGTTCTTGATGGAGACATCGCATTGAGGGCTGGGTGTTCTAAGGACTCCTGCTCTTCGCACAGTGTTCAGTTGTGTGTCTCTATATTTGTCCCCATCAACGACAGAAAGAAGCTTCTCTGGAGAGGGCTGAGGAAGACACTGATCTATAAATACAGCATTAGGAATGTTGTTAGGAATCATTTTGATATGATGTTCCTTTAGCAGAACAGTAGGATTTGGGTTGTCCCTAGGTCCATGGCTCATCTAGTTTCAAGTTCTTAGCCACCAGGATGGTGTCTCATGTTCCATCTCATGGAGTGGGCTGGAACTCCGGTCAGAGAGTGGTTGGTTACACCCAGAGCTTCTGTTCCCTGACTCATCACTACATCTTGCAGGCATGTGTAGACTAAGCATTTGCAGCTAGGCTGTAGTTTGATAGTTTGTATTTATTGGCTTGAAAGGATTCATAGATTTAAAACACTGACTGTGTTATCAGGAAGTTTCAAGTATATACTCAGATTTTTAAAAGAAATGTGGCAAAGAAGGAAACTGGCCCAAGTCACACAGACTCCTATAATACATTGATCCTCATCCCTGAACCTAGCCTCAATTTCTCCTCTTTCAGCTAAAGGAATAACCTTCTAACTTCATTATTTTCCCGTCATCCAGCTGAGCCCTGACACTCCATCACTATCTGCACTTCCTTGATCTTCCCAATGCTGGGACCAAACCCTACTCTCCCTGAGGTCACCTAAGAGGATACACAGGAGGACACTGGAAAATGTCCCAACTCACCCCACACGGTCCCTCTGGCTCTTCCTTCCCTTCTGCTATTCCATGAGTTACAGCTATGTATGACTTGTAAGTGCCATTTTCCCAATAGTTTTCTGCAATGCTTTCATGAGAGTCACATGAAAATTAAGGAGATAGCCTGGAAAACAATACCATTGCTGAAAGGCTAATAAATACTTGGTAATCAGGCCTTTATCTCCACCTCCCTTCTAGATCTCTTTTGATTTTTATTGCTTGGTGGTGCACATTTTTTATCAGGCTAACAACTAGAAGTGTAGGCCCTTCTTATATGACAAATATCCGATAATATCTCTCTAGCACTGTATCTCCTAATTACTGCTTGTATGTAGAAAGGGTTCGTTTTAATCAATTTGTGCCACTTCGTTAAACTATTTATTATCAGATTTACAATAATCTTTAGTTTAGTTCCATAGTATTAAAATAAAAATTTGGATGCTATTTTCAAAAACTTATCTTTCCATTGATAATTCTCTTGATTTGTATTGACTTCAAAATCATGTGAAATTGCAGTGGTCATGGATGGCTAGTCTCATCTCTCTCTTGGTTTTTATTTTAAGAGCTTCATTATGATCTGCTTAGGAAAGCATAACTTTGCTTTATAACCAAAAAATATTCTACTTTTGTCCTTAGAGGAATTCTTAAAATGAAAAAAAATAATGGGTGTTGATTTTCATTAGATTATTGGAGCAGTTATTTTGTGTTCTGCTTTTCACGTTTCTTAACATTAACCTTTTATTCACGGGCCTCAAAGGACAGACTGACGGTAAACTGTAAGTTGCATGTTCTGTGGGGGACTAGCTACTCTGTTGATCATGTGTTTTGTATCTCTAACAGATACTTGAAAATTGTTGGATAGGAAACTGGAAACAAATATATAGATATTTTTTTTTCAAAGCAATAGGCACTTAAATACATCTCTTGACAGTGTTATTAGACATTAGCTCCCTGCTTAGGTTTTCAATGTTCATTTCTAGGGAGGACACATCATAATAGAGATAAGGTCACTGTTCTTTTTGAATTACCAGGAAGGCAGGTCCAGAGATGAAGATTTGGCTACAGGCAGCTAGCTTATTTGAGGAAGGATTCCAAGAATTAGGATGTGGCTCACACTCATCTGACACGATGCAGCCACCACCATGGGAATTCATCCATCTTTACTTTCTTTCCTCCAAGATCAAAGATGCAGATCTTGGCACCAGGAATGCCTCTGCAGAGGTGACATGCTGAGCGTGTCTTGCTCTTACCAGTAACAACAGATGAGGTGGCAGCCATGACAACAGCAGGCTCCTTGGTAGTACACTTAAGGAAAAGACACACTTTATTCTTGTTGGTCCTTCTGCTCTCATTCTTGTCACCGCCCCTTTCTCCCATGTAGCATCCTCTGTCCTTTTGTGTCATGTCTTCCATTACCTTGTCTCACTCTCCTCTGTCTTCTATTTAGATCACTTTCTCCTTCTTCATAGTCTCTTTTCTATATTCATGTCTTACACACACCCCCACACATTCTGCATATGAGAAAACATGATATTAATCTTTATTAGTCTGTTTCATTTCACTTAACATAACGGTTTCTACTTTCATCTGTTTTCCTCTGTTCTTACAGCCAAACAAAAGTCCACATTAGTTATGCACCATGTAATCTTTATCTATGAGCCTGCCCCTGGATATCTAGATTACCTCCCTATTTATTTTTCATCGCTTTGAAGAGTGTAGCAATGGACTTTCTGTGGATATGCACCTATCTCAAACCACAGTTATTTTAAAATATTTTTTTCCTAGAAATAAGTGTTAGAAACATGTCTCTGTCCCCGGGAGTGTATCTGGAATAAGCCATTCCTTCCTCCTGGCATCCTGACTCTGCCCATCAGACCCTAGTGTGAGCTTCATGAGAGACATACTTACTACTGATGTCATTCGTGGGCAGTACGAAGACATCAGAGAAGAAAGTTTTTGTATCCCCATCCCTTGCTGATGAAACGAGTTTCAAGCTTAATATTCAAGAGTTTTGAGTCATGCCAGGATGTCCCAAGAGCAGCAAGAAAACACTATCTGATTCCCCTGAACTCTCTACCCCTTATGTTAGGGAAAATGTAAACACACTGCCTAAGCATCACCACTGGGAATAAATCAGATACCATCGAGCACCATGGTGTCCCTTCATGGTCACTGTGTGAGGACAACTGGTAGATTTTGCTGGGTGAATAAGAAGAAGAGGGACTTAGGTTTTGACTATATCTCTGGGTCCTACTTGCTCATAGTCAGTTATGCCTGCCACAAAACCTTTGAACACCAACATCATAACCCTTCCAGAATCCTGTCTGCCTCTATCTTTTCCCTTCACATCTTTGTTTGAGTTCTCAAGCAGGCATGCATTAAGCACTCTCCTAATTAGTAAACCTTACTCAAAATGCTTCCTGGATGCTTTCTCTACTTATAGTTTTTTTGTAGCAATTTTTATTATCTGACTACTATGTACTTTATTCATCTGTGACCAGTATCCTTGCTAGCATGTAAGGTCCAACTTGTTAATATTTTTGCTAGTGTGAGTACTTCCTGAAGCCCTAATATACGAGACAGCACTGGAGACATAGAAACATCAATGCTTTTTACAGAAAATTTTAAAAGAGTAAATGAATATATGACTGAGAAAATTATCACTCTCCTTACTTTCCTCGGCTGATGCCTTGAGACATAAATATGGGCAACATCACTGATAACTTGGAAGGCAAATCAAGCAACTCTCATTTAAGTTAGAATAGATTGGAGACTAGGTGAATCATAAGTGGATGCTAGATTATGCTTTGGTAGTGGAAAAGCACTTAGTCATATAGAATAAAAGCTGACTCTAAAAAAGATAGTCCTGGTTGTCAGCGCACAAGAAACAAGCCCTTCTCTCCGGCTATTTACATGTTCACACACACACACACACAAAAACCCTTCTAACAATATTTGCCTTCCCCAGGGCATAACCAAGTGGAATTTGAACTGATGCTGCCCAACCCATCCACAGGAAGGACAATCTGAGTTGTTAGTCAAGGAAACGGCAAGCCCCCTGAGATGTGGGGCAAGCCATGCAGTGGACTTTGGTGGGTGCCCTGGCTATGTAAGCAAATGGGTTTGGAAGGGCTGGAATCTGACTGACAACCCCACAAAGGCTTGCAGCCTTTGTCCTGTTGACTGAAGGCAGCTGTCCACTTGATGACCCTAGGAAAGCCAGAGCAGCTCGATGCAAACAGACTCTGACAAAGATTCAAAGACCCTCTTCTTGGTCAGACCACAAGCCAGATCTTGATTTTTCTCCTACACTCATCTGTGCACTTTCTCAAGTCACAAAGTCTTCCCAACAACATGTTTCCAAACTGAAATCTGATTAAGTTCTTTTACACACACACACACACACACACACACACACACACACACACACACTTTCTGATCACCATGGCCTTTCACAAGAATACTGCCAGAAGAAGCCCTGCTATGGTCATTTAGTCTGAAGCCCCACTCCTTGTCTCCTGGTCATTTTGCTTCATCTGTCACAGCTTTTGAGGGTCCTTGAACCATGCACCTGGGTCTTCACAGTAAGGCTGCTGCCAAGACTCTTAGGGTTTAGCAAATAGCACAGCAGGGCTAGGAAAATTAGGTAAGCGAGCAGCAGGAAGGATTGAGTTCTGTGAGAGTGAGAGTGAGGGGATGCCTGAGCTAGGTGGAGAAAGCCAAAAGGAGGATGTGAAATATACTATGAAGAGCAAAGAAAACTTAAGACTGAAACAGCATCCCATAATCCTTCACTAGAATTGATGACTGGGACTTGAGTTCTACAGAAGTGAGGAAGAATGGGGACAAGGGCAGCTACAGATTCGCTATAGATCTGGAATATGTTTCACGACACTAAGATTCGGAGTAACTGTCATTTCCTACTTATTCAGAGAGACACGCATCCCATCTACCCTGGACAGACAGACCATGGCCCTGAATGTATATAAACTTGTTCTCCACTGGAGATGTGGGTGGCAGGAAGAGCCTGTTTTCTGGCACTCTCAGTGAGTGATCAGAGGTGTCTGTAGACACAACAACTGAAGTGTCTGAACAGGTAACACACGTGGACAATATTGTTGCCCCAAGCAGTGGTTCCCCGAGAGCAATGATGCTAGAAAGGTCAAGCATCTCTGCAGAAGACACTTGCCATTGTGACATGTCTTCTCTGCAAATCAGAGTGGACATCTTCAGATGGGGTTATTTGGCACTTGAAAAACAGAACTCAAGCAAAATGGATTAATCATAAAGGGAACATATTGGTTCAATTAATTTATCATCATGGTTCTAGTCTCTGTTTCTCTCTGTGTGTCTCTCTGTGTGTCTCTCTCCTCTCCTCTCCTCTCCTCTCCTCTCCTCTCCTCTCCTCTCCTTATACTCTCTTTAGCTCCAGAATCATAACCCACTGTATTATAATTTCATGTGACTGACTTGGAATCAGTAGCCAACAATAGTTTCTCTTTTAGCAAAATTCTCACCTCAACATAGCAGAGCCTAATTACTATAATTACTGTCTAATTACTGAGTCATGCTCTACTCCAAGTGAAGGTGGTGGGTGGGTCAGAGGAATGTGTGTCCTGATGCATGTTCTAAAACTGAGGGAGAGGCAAGACAGAGGGAGGGGGGATGCTGTTCATGTGGAGAGAGACTAGGAGTGTTTCCTCAGTATAAAACCAAGCTATTAGACGATGTTTTCCATTGTCCACTAGAGTTGTCTAAAATGGCAATGTTATCTTAAAAATCAAATCCATCCATTTTAGCTTTAGGAAACATTAAAGCTGCTAACGCCCTTTGGGAGACTGCATTCCCAAACTATATTCCTGAGCAAAGAGACTCTTGGCTGTGGTGGAACTTCCATCAGTCTACAAACCCAAGGCACCTTAGATAGCTAAGCTCTTCAAAATCCTGCCCTGTGATTGAGTCAACACTTTGCTTCCTACTCCTAGTGACATGCCAAGACCTAGTTTTGGCAAGTAGACTAAACAGGGCCATACACTTTGGCAAGGGATCATACCATTTGCTTTCTCCTGTAATCCACAGTATTAAAGCCGTTTGTACAGATTTGCTGGCTTGTATTTATTAAATGAACAGCATGTCTCTAATAATAGGAAGCTATGATTTGGTGAAGGAAGGGGCATGCGCAACCCTACCCACTGTCCTTCCTCCACAGTGTGAAAGCTATGCTAATTCTTCCTCCCTCCCATTGCCGCTGCTCAAGAGCTGCTCGTGATGTGGAAAGACAAATGATAGTGGGAAAGAGTATTTGCAAACCATGTGTCTGAGAATGCACTAGAGTCTACATTAGGAAGAACTATCAAAAATTCAACAGCCTTAGAAGAAACAACCTGCTTAGGAAATGAACAAAAAAGAATAAATGTCCATTTTACCAAAGATGATAAATTGGGGATAAATTGTTGCATGAAATATGGTCATCATTGGTAGCTTTTAAAGAAATGCTAAATGATGTCAAACTGAGAAAGTCCTATGTGCCAGTCATAATAGCTGTGACAGAAACCAGTGGTATTCCCCAGTGCTGGTGAAGATGTAGATGAACCTATTCACTTTTATGTTACTTGCAGGACTGTAATATGGAAGAACCATGGAGCATGATTTTATTTTCAAATTAGGGATCCAATATGACATGGCACTTGCCTCCTTGGTCCTTCTTCCCTGAAAATCAAAGAGCTGTGTGACAGGATGACCTGTCTGGGAATGCTCCTTGTGGCTTTACTCATAATGGCTACAAACAGGAGACAGCCCAGTCGCTCTTCATCGGATGAATCATTAAACAAGCTTCCAGGGTTCTTCAAAGGAATAAACCCAATAGAAAGGAACAAAGGAGAGGAAGAGAAGAGAGATAAGAAGAAGGACATAGAGAGCAAAGAGGTGACGGCTTTCGTGTTTCATGGCCACAAAAAAAACAGGATCTGCTGATATGGTCCAATCTGAAGTCAAAGCTCATAAAAAAGACAATGTTTCGATTCAAACCTGAAGGTAGAAACAGCCCAGGGCTTTGGCTGGGAGACCATCAGATGGTGAACATCTCTCTCTCATGGGGGACAGTGAGTGATTTTGTTCCTGTCAAGTCTTCCACTGACTGGACTAGATCCTCACAGATTCTGAAAGGTGCCGTGCGCATCTGTGTATTTAAACATTCAGTTCACTTCATCTGCGATAGTGTTTTGTACTAAGTAACTGGGCAACTGGCAACACAGTGAAGTTGACACACAGATAAACCACAAAACTGAAAGGCACTTTGCAATGAAAAGGTAGGAGTGGGGTGGGAAACTTTCACCATTCCGCAGAGCTTGGGTAATTCTCAAGTGAATTATGTGACATTTTAGAAAGTCACAGAAGCCTATGTTATGTGGTACGATCCTGTTTATATAATATTCGCTCTGGAAGTACTTAACTACCTTCCACTGAACTGCACCTTCTGCCTTTGGCTTTTTGAGATAAGATCTCATTGAGTAGTCCAGTCTGTTCTCCAACTTTCTATCCTTCTCCCTCTGTCTCCTGAGTCCTGGGCATTGAAGGCTCCACCATGATTGATTCACATAACTTTAATGTATGGGGGAGAATAGCACATGGTTGTAGAATAGCTTAGTAGAGTTGCAACTGGTACTTGTGACAGAAGGGAGTAGGTAGGTCATAAAGGAGCAATCTGAGAAACAGTTGCACTCTGAGCACCGTCCTTCAACTGCTGGGTATAAAAGCCGATTACACAATCAAATAATGAGGAAATAGCACACATGTACACAAACATGCATACAAACATACTGACACATATACACATACACACATGCATAAATCTATGAGCACACATATGCACATACAGACATATACATGCACACATACATAAGCACACATTTACACACAGAGACACAAACATGCACACACATGCATAGACACACACACAAGCACTAATGCATGAGCACACATATACACATACAGACACACATAGAGACTGAAAGACACATGCCCATGTGCACTAGCACACATACCCCCACATAGACACACACATGCACACATACATAAACACACATTTTCACACAAGAAACACATATGCACACACACATACACATGCACACATGTAAACACACATACGCATGCATGCATGCATGAACACACACACACACACACACACACACAAGCATACATGGACATACACACATAGACATACATACACACAGGTAAAACCTGAGAACTCAGAAGAGGTTGATGCTCTCTGTTAGTGTCAGTATCTGAAATTTGATCTCACACTAAGGTTCTATAACCCAACACCACTGGGGGAAACTGGGGAAAAAGTATGCAGCATTTTCTGAAATAATGGGTATGCTAAAACAAAATGTTTAATTTAAAAATAAACCAATCATTGGCAAGAAGAAAGACTGTGCAATAGTTTCATCCTTTGGCTGGGATTCAATTTTCTTCCTTAAGAGCCTGGTCATCAAAAGTTAAAACAAGAAAGGCGCTGACACTCCGGACCTGTGGCCCCTCTGGATGGCACACCTCCAAATCTATTTCTTCTGCTGCCCCTTCATTCCTCAGCAAATGTGGGCAGTTGCCTGTGGGCATTCCTTCTGAAAACACACTTTGCATTTAGGTATTCAAAGTGGAGATCTGTATTTCCCTTCCTCCCATTTTTCTCTCAGCTAGTAGAGGGCACCTTCCCCTAGGTTTCCTGTCAGTGTGCCCTCCTCAGCCTTGCTTGCACCATCCCTGCCTTTGCCACTCCCCTTTCTTTGCTTTTCTCACTCCATCTAACTCTGGCCATGTGCTTTGCGCTCTGAGGCTCCTCCTTATGGACTGTGCTTCAGCTGATCTCTCCTTCTTCCCCTCTGTGGACAACTGTGCTGCCTCGGCATGCTGCCGTCACGCCTGGCCATGGCAGGCATAGCATGAGTTCCTTCCACTTAACCCTGTTTCCTCTGGAGACAGTAGGAATCACTTAGAGGGTTCTTGGCAGAAACCAAACTTTCTGATATAAATGATCTATCTCATGGGCAACCTGGGCATGGAATAGTTAACGCTCTCCAGGGGACTTTTGTAAAATTTGAGAGCAGCAACCCTATAGATGGAACAACAATATGAACTAATCAGAACCCCCAGAGATCATGTCTCTAGCTGCATATGTATTAGAAGATGGCCTAGTTGGCCATTATTGGGGAAGAAAGGCCCTTGGTCTATCAATGTTTATATGCCCCACTACAGAGGAATGCCAGGGCCAAGTAGTGGGAGTGGGTGGGTAGGGAAGCAGGGCAGGGGGATGGTATAGGGGACTTATGGGATAACACTTGAAATGTAAATGAAGAAAATATCTAACTAAAAAATACAGAATAAAAAAAAGAAAGAAAATAAATGTCCTTTCTCTGTCAAAAAAAAAATTGAGAACCAATGTTCAAAAGCTTCTAAACACTATCTGTCCAGGATTGCATGCCTAGTTCCAAAGCAAAGCCTTATGTGTAGCCAACAGCAAATGTTTATCAGCACACGGATAGTGATGTACCACTATCTTCTTGGAAACTCTTGGGTCACAGAGTCTATGAACCTCTCTAGCTGCAAAGGCTGAAGAAGATAGTTCATGATCTTTGGGGTACAGCCAAGCCTTGTGGCAGGGGGTTCTGTTCCTCCCCTGTACTTTGGCCTGAAAAGTTGTACCCCTGGGGCAGAGGCCCAAGAGAGCTGGTCTGGCTCACACAGCCTGTTCTTATTCCCTGAAGCATAGCAGACACAACCTTTAGAGCTCAAGTTTGGCAGACTTCGATTTTTCCTTTTAGAGCTAGAGCCAGGATGTCAGATTTAGTGAACTGCAAAGGAATCCACATTCTACCAGTACCAGTAAACATGTTCCTAGCATGGCTGGTGTGGTACTAAACTTAGGGCAAAAGTGCCATTGATGAAGACAATCAAGACCCAAGTGATGGAGAAGCATGCATTTCTGTAACCACATGCTCCAGACAGATGCTCTTCCTGTCCCAACTCAGGAAGAAAAATACTCCAAAAGTGCCGATGAGGCTGCAGGCTTTTTTTCCTCCCATTGAAATACATTTTCTTGATGGAATGGTTGGGATCTTTTCACATAGCTTCACAAAATAGAAGAACTTAGGACCCAGGAAGATCACCAATGACCTCATCTGAGAACTGAGGCTCTATAGACATAAGAATGGAGGAGTTAAGTGTTCGAAGTCGAGAGTCAAATGCCTGGCTGCTGTCACATCCGGGAACCGAACTCACAATGCCTAGAGAACATTTTTTAAAAAGCTGTTTCAACATCTTTCAACAAATAGCCACCATAATGAGATGAGTTCTCTCATACGAAGAGGCATGAAGCACAGAGCTTGCCTCCTGCCTCTCCCTCTCTCTCTCTCTCTCTCTCTCTCTCTCTCTCTCTCTCTCTCTCTCAGCCATGAGAGCAACATGGTTTTAAAATAGCTTTAAGAAATCACTTTAGAGTTGGCAGTGGTGTTTTGATTCTGAAACAGCTGAGTGACAATTGAAAGATCTACAAAATAATTCTGTCAGGCTTACTTACGGTTTGGAACATGAGATCAATGTGCTCAAATAAGCCCTATTGCTTTACATTTGATCCAAAAGCATCAGGAAAACCACACCCCTTTTAAGAAGTTAGTTATTTCTTGGTGTTGACCACTAAAAGGACCTAAAACAGTTAAAATCCCACAGTAGTGGGCGTCAGTGATACCTCAATTACAGTCTCTAGGCTTCATTTTCCACCAGAATAAGCAGTGTCTTAGGAGCTGGATGATATAGCTCTTGGTCAGGAATGTACCTGTGAGATGGAAGCATCTCTTAGGGAAGACAAGGATGCCATCTTCATTCTGAAAAGTGTCAGGGGTGGGGAAGAGACAGACAGCAGGCTGTTCTGGGACAGTCGAAGACTTCTGCCACTTCCTCTATTTCCTATATACTGTAGCAGAGTCACACAGAGAGGACAGTAGATGGGCAGGGATTTCTAGAAAAGAAATGGTTCTAGAAGAAACAGACTAAAAGGAGTAGAAGAACTTCCATGGCAGACAGGGAGGCTGGTGACTGAACCTTTCGTGGACCCCACCACACTGAGCCCAGAGGTGGCCCTATACTAATCTCGGCTGTCACAATGAAGGATGGGAAAAAGTAGTACTTAAATTTAGGAAAATATTATTTCACTTGTGGTTTTACTTTAGTGTTTGAATGAGGAACATGTATACTTTTAAACACTATGAGTGAAGAGTCCAATGTCAATTGAGAAGCTGAAGACAGAGGACAGAGATTAACCTTGAACACTGGTGCCAACACACAGGTAAAACAAATCCTCAGTATTATCTGAGACATTCAGCATCGGCATCACCAAGCCCTGGGTAGGCAGACAGCATCAGCATCAGCATCAGCATCACCAAGCCCTGGGTAGGCAGACAGCATCAGCATTAGCATTAGCATTAGCATCAGCATCAGCATCAGCATCAGCATCAGCATCAGCATCAGCATCAGCATCAGCATCAGCATCAGCATCAGCATCACCAGCTCTGGATAGATAGACAGCATCAGCATCACCAAGCCCTGGGTAGATAGACAGCATCAGCATCAGCATCAGCATCAGCATCAGCATCAGCATCAGCATCAGCATCACCAAGCCTTGGGTAGATAGACAGCATCAGCATCACCAAGCCCTGGGTAGGCAGACAGCATCAGCATCACCCAGCCCTGGATAGATAGACAGCATCAGCATCACCAAGCCCTGGGTAGGCAGACAGCATCAGCATCAGCATCAGCATCAGCATCAGCATCAGCATCAGCATCACCAAGCCCTGGGTAGATAGACAGCATCAGCATCACCGAGCCCTGGGTAGGCAGACAGCATCAGCATCAGCATCAGCATCAGCATCAGCATCACCAAGCCCTGGATAGATAGACAGCATCAGCATCACCAAGCCCTGGGTAGGCAGACAGCATCAGCATCAGCATCACCCAGCCCTGGGTAGATAGACAGCATCAGCATCTCCCAGCCCTGAGTAGAAATTAAATCAGTGCTTTACTCAGGTAAGGAGCAGAAGCCATACAACTTGCAGCCTTCAAGGTGAGACTGGTGCATGTTAACTTTTGAGCAGGCAGTAGAAGGCTAAAGTATGGCTTAGGGAATGAGGAAAACCTTGTCAACAAGAGGGGAAAGGGACATGTAAGGGCTGTTTCAGGGAAGGATTGAACAAGGACCTGCCTGCTGATACCTGTCTTTTGGAAGGAGGGATATGTGAGAGAGGTTATGAAGTACAGAACTTTTAACTCTTTCTCAAACAAATACTTACCGAATATCTATAATATACATTCTGATAAGAAACACACACACACACACACACACACACACACACACACTCTAAAGAGTCCACCTTAGCCTTTGTATAGCCCAGTGCTTCTCAACCTTCCTAATTCTGCAACCATTTAATACAGTTCCTCATGTTATGGTGACCCCATAAAATTATTTTTGTTGATATTTCATAGCTATAATTTTGCTACTGTTCTGAATTGTAGTATAAATATCTGTGTTTTCTGATGGTCTTAGGCAACACCTTTGAAAAGGTCATTTGACTCTCACAGGTTGAGAACTCTGGTGTAGCCTTAAGTCTAGAAACTGGAGCCTAACAAGCTAACAGGGAGGCTAAAACCAGGACAATACAGGTGGTGTGGCAAATGCCATGGAGGGAGTGAAGAGGCTCATGGCCATTTGGTTTAGATGGAATGTATTAGAAAGCCATCCCTAACGGCTGGGCTTGAGTAGAATAAAGCCAGCCAGGGGCTCAGGAAGTGTGTCCTTGGCCAAGGACTGATCCTTGCAGAAGAGCCTTTTGGGGAAAGGAGAAGCCACAGCCTAGAGATGGAGAGAAAGGACACAACAGTCTTCCTCACTGGGAGTCTCAAAGCCCATGGGCCTTGTGAAAGGCTAGAGTTTAACTAAACATGAGAGACATTTGAGGCATTTAAGTACAGGAGTTACCACATCTGTGAAATACACAGAGATGTCCCAGAGCAGTGCCAGCTACACCTTAGAATACCATAGATTGTCTTCAAAAAAATCCCCCATGCCTACTCCCCTGCTGTAGAGAATGGGCTGTGATTGATCTGGAGAGGAACCAGGGTTTGTGTCTGTCATTCTCCGGTTCATCCCACATGGCATAGGGACCCAGAGGATGGTCCTGGCAGTGCCCACTTTCACAATAGAATGTAGAGTCAGAAGCCCACCTACACAGACACTCTCATGCACATGGTCTGCAGACCTTCCCCCCTTTCTGCTTACCCACATCTTGCTTATTAAAATGAGACGAATTCTTGAGCAATGCTCTTAAGGCTTTCTCTTTGAACACAAAATATCAGTAAGTTTTTCCTTAGGAAAATGAGCAAATTTCATAGAATGCATTTAGACCTTTATGGCTGGTCGAGTTCTGGGATGGTGAAGAGTGGGTGTGGAAGAACAGGTTACAAAGCCTGGTGTTACACTCCTGGGTCCAGGCTGCCTTTCACTCCCTGGACCACTTGTGCATGCACACTGTTTGAGTCTTGCTCCTGGCCCAAGACTGAGTTCCAGCAGAAAGCAGACATGCCTGAAGTGTACACAAAGCCCTTCACCCAGCTCTTCTGCCCCCTCCTCCAGGAACAAGCTTGCCCTACAGCCCACCATGCTGTGAAGGCCATCACAGAGGATGGTCTCAACCCGCTGCCATGTTCACACAGCTGAGAAACAACAGCCAGATGCTCAGTGCATGGCGTGAGTTAAGATGGCTTCCCCATCCTTTACTGCCCACATCCATCCATGAGCAGGTCTAAGTCTGTTCCTTGGAGTAAAGGAACTGAAGCTGGATGAGCAGAGGATGGATGGTTGAAAAGTCTACAAGGCCAACCTGTCTCAAGCCTATACCAGTCTAAGCCAATATCACTTCCTCCTCGTGGTGTGGGAGGCGGGCAAAGCCTGAGATGGGGTTAGAGGGAGGATGTCTCCAAAGGCAGGGATTCCTTCCTATTTGTTACAAAATCAAAGTGGAGCCTCAGAGTTCGCTTTTTCTGTGAATACATTTATCCTCCTTTTAGGACCAGAGTTGTTTGCTGCTGGGACCTGTCTGCTAACTGAAGGGATGCTCACATGGGCACAGTCCTAAACATCTTTCTCTTCTGTCTTCTAGGAGGTGCCACATCTTCTGAGGCTCTCAGCAAAGCCCACTGGGTTCCCAAGTCAAGTGTCTAGTGTTCATTATTATCTTCATAGCAGGAACTAAGGCTGGCTTGTTAAGGATAAACACAGCCCTAAATTCCCTAAGGTGCAAACATGGGGAGATGCTAGCTGCCAGAACCTAATCGCCCTCCCTAGCTTGGATCTGAAGACATCTTGCTTCCTCTGGTCTAAGATTTCCACTGTGTCAAGGTTGTGCCACGTCCAAGCCCTGTGACACTCTTACCCACTGACCTTGAAGCATATCAGTCACTCCATCTGGAAGCTCCCTTCTGGTGGCCAGCCCATGCCTACCACACACTCCCCATCCAGTAACAGAGCTGGCTGAAGTACCCAATACCCCAGGGACACTGTTCCACCCAGTGGGTCTAAGTAAGACTGATTCTGGCCGTTGCTTCATTGAGAAGTCTTTTCTTCCATTCAAGGTTGCAGTGTTGGGGACCCAGGGACACTCAGCAGTATCCCCTTAGGCCTCCAGACAGGGTGATGCTTGGCTTGTCCCCATAAACTGTGAGGAAGCAGGTAGTCATCCAACCCAGGCAGGGTACTGCCAAGTCCTGGTACTAACCTGGCTGAATACCTTCTCAGGCTTCTGTGGCACTTGGCTGAAACACAGCCTGCCCCAACCCAGCCTGTAAACCAGGCAGCTGCAGCAAGCAAAACACACCAGCAAGAACTGGGGGCTGGGGGGGTCCTTCCTCTCTCACTGCACCTCACATTCTTGACTCTATAGCCATGCCTTGTACTTTGTAGAAAGCAGACTCCAAGTGGCCATCCTTTCTGTGGTATGTCTGAGCAGGGGAAAAAATATAAAAGCCTGTTAGCTGCTAGCATACGCACACATTTGGAATGTAATACAATGTGAAATTGATTTTCTGTCCAGGCACTGCAGTTTTAGGCTTTATGCACAATGACACAAACTGTCACATTTTCATCTTGTGGGCTTCTGAAGCATCCAAGATTCTTGATTCAAATGGCTGTGTTTGACTCCTGGTCCTTTCATATAGTGTGGGCCTCCCCTGGCTACTTCTCTCCCCTCCTCTGCAGAACTGTTCCCCACACAGGCCTGAGGACTTCCAAGGTGGGTGGCAAGACATATGGTAGCTGCCCTGGACCAGGGTGTGTCATGTCTCCCCTGAGTACCAGCACTGATGCCTATGGTGGCAGGGTTGGCTGTGATGAGTATTTTAGATAAATGGATAATGTACAGCCCTGTACGTGGGATGTGAAGACATTTTTATGTGATGTTTTGTGGACGTTTTCCAGTATCACAAAGTGACTCAAGGCTGAGCTCCATAATGGGGGGTTAGGGGGCATTAAACATCTAGTGCCCTCAGAATCAACAGTTGAATTTCAACAGAGATAAATTCTGACAGAGGATCAATGGTGCATCCTCCTCAAACCCAGTACATCCTTGCCCAGGCCATGTGCCTTGAAGAAGAGAGATTTCTGGAATACATGGTGTCTTAGTCAGGGTTTCTATTCCTGGACAAACATCATGACCAAGAAGCAAGTTGGGGAAGAAAAGGTTTATTCAGCTTACACTTCCATACAGCTGTTCATCACCAAAGGAAGTCAAGACTGGAACTCAAGCAAGTCAGAAAGCAGGAGCTGATGCAGAGGCCATGGAGGGATGTTCTTTACTAGCTTGCTTCCCCTGGCTTACTCAGCCTGCTCTCTTATAGAACCCAAGTCTGCCAGTCCAGAAATGGTACCACCCACAAGGGGCCTCTCCCCCTTGATCACTAATTGAGAAAAATGCCCCACAGCTGGATCTCATGGAGGCACTTCCCCAACTGAAGCTCCTTTCTCTGTGATAACTCCAGCCTGTGTCAAGTTGACACACAAAACTAGCCAGTACACATGGGTATGCATATCAGTCCTGAGTTAAGGTTTAGATAAAATGCTGTTTTCCCAGAGGCCATGACCAGACCTGCAATGGTTTTCCCTCCGAAACTCATGCTAAAACGTGTCTGCCTGTGTGGCAGCACTGGGGCCACCAGTCATGGAGGCAGAGTCCTCTTGAGTGGAGCTTTACTTATGGGCATAGCTGGGCTTACATGAGAGCTCTTCTCTGTGTCTTTCATACACACATACACATGCACACGCACATACACACACATTCACATGCATGTCACTGCTGTTTTTCACTATGAATCAAAACAAGCCGAGGACCTCACCAGAATCCTGGAGGATGCAGAAACCATTTGATTTTCTTGGTCTTCCCAGCTTCCAGATTATTAGCCAAACTAAACCTCTTATTTTTACAACTTGCCTATTCAATATCAGCAAACCCTGTTAGAGTAACCAAAAGTGGGCTAAGAAAAGGCTTATTTGACTTGAGCCTCTTCCAAGGATGACCCAGCCAGTTTCGGGTATGCAGTGGTGCTCCAAGCAAATTGTTCTGCTGCAACAACTCCTTAAGGAGCTTTGGCCAGAGTCTTGTCTCTGAACATCTCTCAAACAGCATTTATTTCCTTAATTACTGCAAGCATTGACTCCCGCAGAAGCCTGCAAAATACTGCCCAGTTCCATGCACTGTTCAGATGGAGCCCAGGCTAGAATAGAGCTTGGGGGTGGTCAGAATCCCAGACCCAGGCTCCTAACGCCACCCTGAGACCTAGGGCTCTTGCTAGATTTGCCTGCACCATCAACACAGGAAGTGCTGATTGAAGGGAAAACTTTCCTCTGGAAGGTACTCACTCTAGCTCCCCAGAGAATCAACTATCTAAGTCCCGACAGCATTGAGCTGTAAGGATGAAGGTGAAGGAGTTGTATGTCTACCTTTTGGGGAACTCTGAATAAAGCCTACTTCACAAAAAGATTTAACCTGAAGTCCCTGGGTATACCACAATGGGATGCATACGACCTGGTAACCAAGCACCAAGCATAGCATAAAGACCACCATCCAGCTCCTTTCTCCAAAGAGGAGCTGAGAGGGGGTTGGGAAAAGAAGGCTGGACCCAAGTCAGACCTGTAGTCCAGCTTGCTCTCCACCAGTGCATACAAAACGCCCCGGGGCTATCAGTGCCCTGGAGTGGGGGTGCACCGAGCTTTCACCACAATCAAAATCTAATGAACCCCTAAAGGCTCTGCCAAACCATGTAGGCATCTGGAAAGAATTGTGGGCTCAGCTGGGAACTATACTTAAAACGACCTTTTCCTGTAACATGCTGCTTTCTAAAATGGCACATCATGGCCGTTTGAGTCTGACATTTTAGGGGCTGACGTTTTCACAAATTCACACTGACTAGGAAGGAAGGGGAAAGATACGGTGTCAAGGAGCTCAGCGTGCAGAGAAGTACAGCCTGACCCCAGCAACTCTCCCAGCAGCAGGCAGCGGAGATGCCACCCTTACCCGCAAGAAGCCAGATCTGACAGGGCTCCCAATAGGTGCCTGTGTATTTTCAGACCTGCCAATTGGCCTCATGTTTAATACACAAACACAGTGTACTCTGGTGCTGCTGCCTTTGGTTAAGAGAGATGGCTCATGTTTCCTCCCTTAGACTAACAGCTGTACAGAAATAAGTTAACATTCCTAAGGGATAGACATGCAGAAAGAAAGTCCTATAGGAAGACCGTAAATTACGGAGAGGTCAGAAGATGGTGTCAAATGGGATTCATGGAGAATCGCCTGTTGACCCACCAGGATGGACAGGTGGAGAGCCAGCAATGATGGCTAAACGTTGGGCTCCGTTGCTAGCCTGTGGTATTAGGTATGCGTTCTGAACTGATATTCTCAATGTAGAGTGATATTTTTTTCTTTTTACACGACTCCATCAAAGTGGAGAGGCATCTGTACTCCTCCCTGGCTGTTGAGGTTCTGCCTCTCACATGCACATACACAGCAGGCATTTACTTCTCCCTCCACAGTGGTCCCCGCAGTCACACACCTGACGATCGATAGTTCTGGGTCCTGCATTGAGCACTGAGACATGCTGAAGGAAATGCATTACTGCCACAGGCCCTCTGGGTCCTCTGCCTGCGTGGGTTGAGTTCTCTTGAGGAAGTGGGCAAAGATTCGGCAAGTGACAAACAGACACGACACACAAGGGAGTGTGTAATATCTGAGTGTAATTTGTCAAATTGAGCATCAGACTTTTATACAGAAGAAAATGGGGAAGTTAGGTGACACACTGGCAAGATAACAAAACATTAATGTAAGTGGGGAAGGACTGGCAAGAACAAACTGGGATAAGATTCAAGGTTAAACAACTGGGATCAAAACCAGCTCCACCTAAGGTCCACTTAATCTTAGAAGCCCTAGTTCCTATTGTAGACTATTGTATAGTCCACATTTTCTTTAAACAATTGTAAATACTTGTATCTGGGTGTAACTCAGCTAGCTATAGTTCTAAGTATCTAGTCTGGTTCCTCCTCAAACCGCAAACTTCCTTGTTCCTAGATAGTGCTGAATTCCTTTGTGGGGCAGTGACTTAGCTATTCATGCTCAAGGTTGGATCAAGGACTGCCTAGAATCTAACTTGGCTATATGTTAAAATATGAATCTTTAGTAGCACTATAATGAAGCAATATTAGGGGAAAGCACACAGATCTGTTTACTAACTAAATCAAGGACGTTGGAGCATTCTTTATACAGGATGCCACAATTCCAGGAGACTAAAGTCCCAGGCTTTTTTCCCTGGGACTGCGCCTAGACTTTTCAGCCTGTCATGTGGGTTGCTACTGGAGTGGATGTAGCACATTACATTTCTCTATGATGGCTGTGGATACTTGCTAAGACTCCCCATCTCTCACTTCCATAGCCCCATACGTTTTCTTGACCATCTTCCTTCTCTCTGGTGAGCATACTCCAAGTTCCCAGAAGGTGCTGGTCTGTGCACTTCTCCGTTTCCCAGGCACAGAGTTATAGGCTCCTCCTCTTCTCTACCAGCCCCGTTTTCATTCTTCCCACAGCCTGCTCAGGTCAGGAGTGTGTGTCTGTCTGGGTCTGTGTATATTGATTGTATGGCAAGCCCATGACACCTGGAACTGCCCCGCCAACCTCTCTTACCTACCGCACTTCTGTAAATCAGGAAGAAAAGACAGATAGTTTTTATTTCCATCTCCCCTTCATGAGTGAACAACCTCCTTGCTCAAAACTCCATGGAAACATTTGGTGTCCCAGATACTTTAAGCAAATTCTCCAGACAGTGAAGGACCTGTCCTTTGACCACGCTAGAATGTTTTCCATCCAACCTCAGGCACTATGTGCTTTTTAATCTGTCTTTTCTTCCCAATTTTCTCCCTGTGGAGAGCTGACAGTTATAAATAGCAAACTCTTCTCCCTGTTTTCAGTATAGCTTTTAACCTAAGCTTAACCAGCTAGAGTGTCTGCGCCTTGGAGAAAGTTGGTCAACTTCTCTAGGTCTCTACTACTGAGTCTAACAGTGAATACCTGCTCACAGTGGTTTCTGAGAATTATGGAGATGCAGTGAAAGTATCCCGGGCTTCATGAGGCCACCATGCATACTGACATTGATGCCACACATTCAGGGACTTCTGGGGCACCACAGCTTCTCACCCCTCCATTCCCCTGAGTCTGTGCTACAACTTGACAAAATGTTTTGGAAATTTTTTGATGAAAATACACTCAAAATGTGTACAGTGGGAGGGACCTGAAGCACTAGCGTGCTTCTGTAGCATCTGTGCTTCCTGTCACTCGTCCCCAGGCATCATCCCAGCACTTACTGCCCTCCCACTAGACACCTGCCTTCCTATAGCAGGGACCACCATGTTCTAAGGCCTTAGTGGATTCCCAGTGCCACTTGTAAAGGCACCATCTAAAGCCAGGCTCACCCTCTTCCCGTCTAAGTCCCTTTCCATCCTTTCATATAACATGGCATGAATTTCATGCAGCACACCCTTCCTGTGTCTAAGAACAATACCATAAAAGCCTAAAATTTTTAGTCTCTGGAAAATACTGAAGAATGTTGCCATATTCAAAACTGGCATTTTTTTTTTGAGTGCTATCAGTTCTGGACATTTGTCATGGCTCATCAATACTGTATTTAGCTAGTGCTCACACTGGATTAGATAATATGATTTTTTTAGTTATTTATTTTCTTTTATGTGTGTGGCTGTTCTGCTAGCATCTATGGATGTACAGTATGCTCATACAATTCCTCAGATGCCCGAGAGGGCACTGGATCTCCCGGAACTCGAGTTATTGGTGGTTGGGAACCACCATGTGGGTACTAGGAACCAAAGCCAGGTCCTTTGCAAAAGCAGGAAATTCAATCACTCCCAAGATAATATAATTTAAAAAGGGGGGGGGGGGAGCAAGACAAAAACCATAGGCTACCCCATTATAGGCTTTTCGTCTTTGTACATATGACAGACAGTAAGAATATTCAGGAAATTGACTTGTCAGAGGATATTTAATAGTAACACAAGAGTATACATGTTGAAAACTGTATAGAATTTCATTTAGGAAAGAAATCTTCTGGAAGCACACAAGACCTTGTGTGCTGCTGTACAAGCGAAGCATGATGAGGACACGGTGGGAGCCTGGAGCTTAAACAGCTCGCATCCCAATGGCATCTGATCTCCATGAGCTAAACCTACGGGTACTTGGACCCATGCAGCCTGCTCTATGCCTGTCCAGTGGGTGAAGCCCGTGCATGCTTGGGGAAAGTCAGAGCTGGCCGTTACAAAAGAATAGCAGTATTGATTTACTTATTTTGACTCCTATTCAAAAGCAACAGCCACAAAATAAAAGTCACTTGGCAAGAATGGAGGGAGCGAGGAGGAGGGCTGACCTCCTAAAACGAGGATGTGATGAGCCATGTTTACTCACAGACCATCTGCAGGGCTGTCACAGCAAGGATGGGATGCTGAGCGCCAAGCTGATGTTGCGTGGGCGTCATTTGAACATTTGCCTCTCTGGGCAACAGAGAGTAGTAACAGATTGTTCTGATTGAGACAAACCTTTCCCCTACTTTTTCCCTCTGTAACTTGCTTAAGTTGACACGTTTGTTGTTTCTCCTACACTTGACAATGACATCTGGGGAACACTCATTATCTTCTCAATATTTAATGTAGAATTAATGCTGAATTAATTAAAGTTGTGCTTTAGGCAGCTTTACTTATCTTCTCTAATAATAGCCTCCCTGGCTGCCATCTGACTCACTCAGGGTGGAAATCAACAGACACTTAGTGCATCACTGATACAGAAAAAGTGAAGACAGGAAACTCCACTCCCAATTCCCACCAATGTGCCATCAGCACTGTCCGCTCTTCATGTAGCTTTTGCGTACTCTGAACCCCATCCCCATGCGTTTGCTTCTTGGAAGTGTGGGTGCTATGCAGAAAGGATTGTCAGGAATGTGTTTACCAGATTATCAGGAGAAGACTTCTAGGAAGACTTGAGAAACAGATATCCCAGCACAGAGACTGTGCACAGACAGAGACAACCTCCTGAGGAGAAGAAAGGATGACGTCAAGAACTCTAAGGGGGGAAAAAAGTGATTCATGGAGTCACTGGGAAATAAATGTTCTTAACCACCTTCCGAGAGAGTGACTCTAAAGATCGTTGCTGGATACCATAATGAGAAGTGACATTGGTGTGCATGGCCTTCCCCGAAGGAAAGTAAAACCATTGAAATGGTGAATATATTCTTTGCTACTGGTGCTTTAAAAACGCCATTGGAGCTGTTACATCGTTTGTTCTTTGAAGCATCTTGAGAGGCAGACAGTTTTATTTCCAGTTTAGACAGAAGGCGAATAATAAAAGGAAAATGGTGAGTTTCTCCAGCGGGCAAGTCAAAGCTTGCACACAGACTGTCTACATCCTTCTCCGCCACTGTCTGTAACTTGAGTCTCCATCATTACCTCATTGGCTTGTTGTGAAACAAGTAATTAAAACAATGCCTAGAACTCACTGGATGATGCGCTGTGGGCTTCTATTATAGTAGAACTGTTAAAAAACTGTTCTGTGAGCTTAATTTAACTTGAACAGACTATTCCAAAAAACATGCTGCCAACGCAGGTAGTGCATACGTTAAGACTAAAATCCAAGCTCGTCTCAGGATCAAAAGAGAGCTCTGGGGAGATAGAAAATGTATATGGGTTTTGCTCTTCTATCTCAAAGATAATAAAATTTTTTTAAATGTCAGTGTAGTTACAAGTCTACTCACAATGGGCTATTGCTGCTTGTAATTGAGAAAAGCTAGAGTGACCACATGCTGTCAGTAAATAAGTGATACAATAAGCCCAGGTCCAGTCACACATGGAGCCATCAGAAGCACCAGGAAATGATGGGCAAATCTCCACCTTGTCATTATGCTTATCCTGGATTTTGTTTGAAGTGAGCAACGCAAGACTGACAAGAACACATGTGTGTGAGACAACTACTCATTCAAAAGCAAGGCGAATGAACATATACATATGATCAATCAATACATACTATGGGTAATACAACCATACAAATATATTGCATATACAATACAAATATATTACAAGAGGATAAAGTAGAAAAATCTATTTGTGTGAGAAATTAGAAAATACTAACGTGTTAGATGTAAAAAAAAAATTCTCAAAGAATAGAACATGTTCAGCCTGATTGATCCAATATAGAATCCAGCTCACATAATGCCTGACAGTGGAGACTGCCTGCTGTCCCTGTGAGTAGACAGGGCAGTTCCTACCTCTCCATTCTTCCAGCCAGTGAAATAAAAATCTCATATGGTGTGAATTGTCTCCAGAAAGTCATCCTTTACAGTTGCCAAAAATACTTCTAGAATGACAACAAAGGACTTTGTCATGACTACAGTATACAAGATAAACATACAGAGACTATAATTCCACATCAAACACAAAGAAATAAAAATTTAAAATATGCCACCTTTTACAAATGCTCACACAAAAATTAATCAACAGAATATGCACAAAGTTTATGGCTAAAAAGTTAAAATTACCAATGAAAGAAACACAAGACATAATTCCATGAAGAGCTTCACCCATTTCCTGAGTTGGAAGATCCCTTGGAAGTAAAAATTCCAAATCCTCCGAAGTTTTATGCCCATGTCTAATACTATCCTTGTGAAAACTATCACAAGAATATAAAACACCTGAAAATCTGAAAAAACAAACAAGCAAACAAAAAACCATACAACTCAAATAATTTTTAAAAAGAGGAATAAAGTGAAAATCTTCCTGCTTTGAGGGTACACATAGTTATGAGCGGTTAAGAGTCTGCGGTATTGGCACAGAAATAAACACATAGACTAATGGAGCCAAAGAGGCAGCCCCTAAGTGCGTCTGAGATATGCCCAATCTTGGACAGAGATGTAAAAGCAACTCAACAGAGGAACGACAATCCTTCAAATGGCACTGGGGAAATAAGGGGCAACTGACAATATCCTCACAGCTTAGAAAAGAACAGACTTAAATGTAAAAAGTAAACTCTAATGCAAAGGTCAAAAATGTAAAGGCCAGCGGGATAGCTCAATGGTTAGGAGCACTTCTTGCTCTTGCTAAGGATCCAGGTTCAGTTCCCATCACCCACACAATGGCTCAAAACCATTGGTCACTCCAGTTCCAGGGGAGTCAATCCCCTCTTCTGATATTCAGGGGCACCATGCTGAGCACATACATGCATCAATGTCATACACATACATGTACCCATGCCATGCACATACATGCACCCAGGGAAGGCAGTCACACATAAAATTGAAAAACAAAACAGTCAAAGGAGTATTGAAAACACAGAGAAATTGAGCAAATAGTCAACAGAAAAGCTACTCTGAAAATATTCAGCAGTTATTTACATTAGACACATACATCTCCCCTCTTAGATATTTATCTGGAGAAATTATATGCATGGAATATTTTAATGCGGATTTTCATAGCACCTTGGTTCATAATAGACAAAAAAGTAGAGATGGCCCTTCTGTGAGTGACAGATAAAGGCATGCTGCGTTGACCTGTGCCTTGGACACCGTCAGCAATAAGGAACCTCCTAGTAACCACAGTGTGGGTTCAGCTAAGAAAAGTTAGACCAAAGGGGAAGGACACATCATAAGACAGTGCATGAATTATGACCGCCATATGTAATGATCTTTAAAAAAATAATTTTAGTAATTCTTTGAGAACTTCTTAGAATGTTTTCGATACTCACCCTAAACTCTTCCCGCGTAATCTCTGACATTCTGACTCTCCAACATTGTGTCCTTTTTCATGTTTTTACTTTAATAACCCAAGGACTCCAATTTGTGCTGTCTGTATAATCCTGAGTGTGGCTGAGCTACCGCGGTGTGTAGCATTAAAGGAAGTTGACTCTCCCTCCTTTAGACGCCATCAGATGTGCAGAGCTTCTTTCTCAGCTAGGGGTGAGGGCTCATGAGTCCCTTCCCCTCTCCATGATGAAACTTTGACTGCCTTGATCCTGTGCCTTTCTTGCATGTAACCATACCAATTGTAGGTTTATGGATGCTTTGGTCCTGCAATGTCCAGAAAATACTTTCTGCTCCATTCCTCCCCAACCTCGGGCTCATACAGTCTTATTACCCCTCCTTCGTGATCGCCCCTGAGCATGGCGAGTAGTGTCCCTAAGCTTATGACACAGATGTCCCACTTGTGGTTGAGCATGCCACAGTCAGTCACCCCCTGCACCTTGACCAGTTCTGAGTTTTAAGATTAACTTTCATCCACTGCACAAATCAACCTCACTGGTGAGGCCTCAGAGTTGCTATAATCCACAGGTATAAAAATGCAGACTTAATAGGGCAGCTTTGGTATTACGTCCATTCAACACAGGAAGAGTAGTAGACTAACTCCTGGAGTCAATAATCTTCCCAACCCTGGATTCCTGCCCAGATTTTCACCACCAGAAGTGTGTTTCCTCCTGTAAAAGAAGCCTTAAATCCAATCAGAAATCATTGGTTATCCCTGTGACATTTATACCATGATTGGGACCATGGTTCTTATCTGGTCAGAGTAGTCGTATTCTTTCTTTTCTTTTCTTTCACTTTCTTTCTCTCTGTTTTTGTCAGCACAGAGTTCAAAGCTGAGTCAGACAGTAGATGGCTTTCCCTCCAGCAGCCTACATGTTATGTTCTAGTACTTTGAAAGCCAGCCAACAGGAGGGAAGCTTCCTGACCAATACTGACGCATTTCTTCATGCCCTGGGACTAACATGAGTGGTGTCTTCAGCAGTAGGATCTTACCATCGCGTTTTTGTCTGCAACAAGAGTGGTGGCAATATCTTGCATTGCTTTGCAGGCCTCTGAAACACCTCTAAACAACATGAAGAACAGTATTACCACCCTTGGCCTAGGCTTCTCCTTTAGCATCCTTGATCTTATATGATGAGCATAATCCCCTGTGTAGGGTAACTCCAAATAAAGTGTTGTATATGAGAAAGTTTATGTGTGTGTGTGTGTGTGTGTGTGTGTGTGTGAGAGAGAGAGAGAGAGAGAGAGAGAGAGAGAGAGAGAGAGAGAGACAGACAGACAGACAGACACACAGACAGACAGACACAGACAGACACAGACACAGACACAGACACAGACACAGACACAGACACAGACACAGACACAGACACAGACACAGACACAGACACAGACACAGACCAGAGAGACATTACATTATTAGGTTTCCTTTTCAGGCATCCTTAGAGTTAGCTATCCTACCCCCAACAAAACACTTCTCTCCCCTCCCATCCCACTTTCCTGTCTCATTCTCCCCTCTTTCATCCTCTTCATGTGACCTGTGTTCTACCACCCTCTTCCTCTTAAAATCTTTCCTCCTCCTTCCCACCAAGGAGCCCTTCCTAGTTTTCTGGATTCCATGACTTCTCCAAATTAAATACACAAATTAGGAGACTTGACACTAAGGCCCACAAATGAGTGAGAGCATGTGACATCTGTTTTTTTGGCTGTGGGTGTTTTCTTAGTGTATTCTCCAGCTCCACCTATTTACTTAAACATTTCATATTTGGTTTTCTTTACGGCTCCATAAAATCCCATTGTATATAAATACCCCATTTTCACTATCCTTTTAGTCAGTTGCGCGGACATCTAAGTTGTCTCCGTGCTTAGCCATTGTGACTAAAACAGCAGTGGACATGGCAATAGTAAGAAATAGAGTTGTTTTGATGCATGCCCCAGAGTGGTCTATCAGTGTTATATAGTACATCTATTCCTAGGCTGGTTGTTTTCTGCTGGAATTGCCACACTGGTTTCTGTGCTGGCTTCACTAGCATGCAATCCCACCAACCCTGTTTGGATTCTCCAAGTTCCACCAGACCTTGTCATCATTTGTCAAATATTAGTGCAGCTGCTCCTGTTTATTTCTCAGCCTCATTTGCTTAAGATAACTTTTTTTTTATTCTCTTACTCTAAGGGAGTGTCTACTTTTGATGGTGATGTGTGTTTCTTAGAGGCAACAAAAATCCTGTTTTCTAATCCAATCTGCTTGTCTGCGACTCTTTGACAAGGGATTGAGGCCATTAGTGTTAGGAGTTATTATTGAACAATGTGAATTCACTTCTGCCGTTCTTGTTTTATGGCATATTCCTAGATCTCTTTTGATTACCTCCCCTGAACATTTTTGTTTATTCATTGTGAGCCCTTGGGTGTATTTATCTTCCTTTTCAGACTAAAATATTCCTTCCAATACCCTCTGCGGAGCTGGCTTAGTTCTCATAAATTCCTTTTGTCTGTTTTGTCTTGTTACTTTTTACTTCACCTTCAAACTTAATAGTTTTTCAGGTATTATATGACACTTGTCTTTCAGAACTTGAAATACATCTTCCCAGGCCCTTCTGGCCTTTAATGTTTCTGTCAAATAACAATAATCAGGTATTGTTCAGGTGTTATTCTGATAGACCTGCGTTTATAAGTGATCTCTCTCTCTCTCTCTCTCTCTCTCTCTCTCTCTCTCTCAGCTTTTAATATTCTTCTTATTCTCTTCCCAAAATATGAAGGTTAGGTCTTTTTCTTGTGTCCTCACCGAGCTTTTCCACTTTCTACTTTTTTAAGATTTATTTTATGTATGAGTACACTGTAGCTGTCTTCAGACACACCAGAAGAGGGCATTGAAACCATTACAGATGGTTGGGAGCCACATGCGATTGCTGGGACTTGAACTCAGGACCTCTGGAAGAGCAGTCGGTGCTTTTGCCCGCTGATCCGTCTCTCCAGCCCCCTTTACTTTCTCTCCTTATTTCTTTTTTCTTGGACCAAGCGTTGAGCCACTTCCGCTCCCTTGAGAGTTTCCCTTACTCATTTTGTAGGAGAGGCTTTCCACTGAGGGGCCTTTGCTTTTTGTTATTGATATTTTCCTTTCCAACATCATTTGTGTGGGCTTCCTTCAGCAATTCTGCTTCTATTTTTATATATCTGTTTGACTTCTTCATTTTATTCAGCTGTTTTGTCTTTTTGGAGTATATTTATGTCTTTGAATTTCTTACATTGTTCTTTTGAATTCTTCATCTGGTAGTTCTTTCAAGTCATTTCCATGTGCGATTGCTTTGAGAAGAGTGATTTGTGGAATAGATATGCTGTCTGTTCCTCATGCTGCTTCTATTTCTTCCCTTGGACTTGTACACCTGGACTTAGTTTTATGGTTAAGTCTTTCATTTTCTTTCTTTCTTTCTTTCTTTCTTTCTTTCTTTCTTTCTTTCTTTCTTTCTTTCTTTCTGTCTGTCTGTCTGTCTTTCTTTCTTTCTGTCTTTCTTTCTGTCTTCCTTTCTTCCTTCCTTCCTTCCTTCCTTCCTTTCTTCCTTCTTTCCTTCATTCCATCTATCTGTATTTCCTTCATATTTCTTATAATCACCTGTTTTTCTCTCAGTGGTAACAATTTGAAGTTCCTGAGTCCTATAGGGCTGAGTGCCCTTCCCTCTGTGCGACTATTATTTAAGGCAAAGGGCTCTAACAGGAGTCTTCCTCTGGTTGTCAGGTACTGTCCTCGGTCACATAGAGCCTTCTACCTGGGTTTAAAGTTTTCCTCTCTTGAGCAATTCTCTGTATACCTATGGACCTCACCCAGAGTCATCTCTGGTCTTCTCACTTGTTTCTAAGCTACTGCTGCTGCTATTGGTGCTGTTCCTGCATATCTGTGGGCCTAACAGTGTTAAATCTGGCTCCCATCCTGGGCCTGAAGATTCTATTGAAGCAAAAAGTTCCACTCTCCCGAGCACCAATAAGCTTTACCCCTGTTGAGGACTGGCCTGCTCCGTGAGTCTCCAGCACCTGATGTAAGTGCTGGGAGAGGTGGCATTGCATCTGTGGGTCTAAGCTACAGCTGAATTATGGCTGTATTCTTGAAAGGAAATGTCTAGACACATCCTAGAGAGCAATGATTCCAGAAGCCAAGCAGAGCACGGGGCAATCTAAGAGGAACAAGGTGCTCTCAGTGAGAGGAATGCCCAACACCCGGGCCAGCATCCTGGTCGTGCTCGTGTCCTGGGTGAGCTGTGCTGTGTTTGACACTTTGTGTTATATACAGTGCACTGTGCTGTGTGTAGCATGATACATTGTATCCTAGCTGGACTGTGCAGACTGTCACCTTTGGTGGATCCTGAATAAAAAGCACACAAGATTGGTCTTCAGAATTTTTTATAACAATTCAGAAATTCACCAACAGATTAATAAATATAAAGTAGATACAAGTGAATATATATTCATACATATATATATATATATATATATATATATATATATATATATGTGTGTGTGTGTGTGTATACATATATATACATATACACACACACATGATCACATACATACAGTGAAGCATTATTCAATCTTAAGAATAAATAAAACCTGATACATGCATGCTACAACATGTGTACACATTGATGCCAGTATACAAAATGAAATAGGCTATATGCAAAAAGATAAATATGAGATATTTGGAGTACTCATATTTTTAGAGACAAAAATAGAATCATGGAAAGTTATTTGGTGGAGGGTGAAGAGAGGTGTCTTAGTCAGGGTTTCTCTCCCTGCACAAACATCATGACCAAGAAGCAAGTTGGGGAGGAAAGGGTTTATTCAGCTTACTCTTCCACATTGCTGTTCATCACCAAAGGAAGTCAGGACTGGAACTCAAGCAGGTCAGAAAGCAGGAGATGATGCAGAAGCCATGGAGGGATGTTCTTTACTGGCTTGCTTCCGCTGGATTGCTCAGCCTGCTCTCTTATAGAACCCAAGACTGCCAGCCCAGAGATGGCACCACTCACAATCAAGGGCCCTCTCCCCCCTTGATCACTAATTGAGAAAATGCCTTACAGCTGGATCTCGTGGAGGCATTTCCTCAAGGGAGTCTCCCTTCTCTGTGATAACTCCAGCTTGTGTCAAGTTGACACACACAAGCAGCCAGTTCAGGGGTTGGGGGCAGGCAGGGCTTGGGGTTCATTTCCCATTGCTGTGATAAAATACTATGACAAAAGCAACTTAAGGAGGAAAGGGGCTGTTGAACCATCATTCCAGGCTACAGTTCATCATTACGGGAAAGTCAAAGCAGCCGGAACTTGAAGTAGCTGGTCATGTTACATCCACAGTCAAGAGCAGAGCACAGTAAACTAATTCATGTATGCTCCGCTTGCTGTCCTTTCTATTCAGTCCAGGAACCTGCCCATGAAATGGATCCTCTCCCCTCAATCAACCCAATTAAGAAAATCCCTCACTGGATCCGTGCAGGCCAACCTAATAAATCACTCTTTATTGGGACTACATTCCCAGGTGACTCTAGATCATGTCAAATTGATCATTAAAACCATTAATGCATACAGAGCTCCATTGCAGGATGATAAAAACCATGTAGACTTGATAGCAGTGACACGTGTAAAGCTCTGAGAGGAGTGAATGTTAATGTTAATCTTACAGTGATGCTGTATATGCACCACATAGAATATACATTGCTACAGTATAAAAATGAAATCCCCCCAGAACAAAACAGAACAGCATCAGAGATTTAAAGGTCACAGTTTAGAGAGGAAGAGGACAAGATGGGGAAGGGGGAAGTAGACTCATGCTTTCCATCGGCAGATTAACTTCATCAAGACTTGTTACATAACCATAGGTATAACTAAATTTAAGATGTAAAATCTCCACAGAACCAAAGGTCATTGACGGAGATATGTCACGCTTTACTGACTTGTGGCATAAATACACAGAAGAGAAAGACTGTAAAAAAAATAAATCGCAAAAGTATAAATGCTTTCATCATTGTCATGAGGCTTTTCCCAGCCTGCCATTTGTGTGCAATAAAGACAAAGCAGGTGAGGACTTTTATTGGAGTTCTGGGGAGCTGAAACTTTTATCATGAGAGGATAAAGATATAAATATACCAGAAATGAGGAGAGGTGACAATTCTGTAGTCTCCAGACTGTTAGTTTTGTAGAGGCCCATACAGACTTCTTTCTGAGTAGAACAAAAAGTCTTGCAAGGAATTAATCACGTAAGCAAAGCACCTCTGTAAGGTGAAGCAAGGCAGGGTGTGCAGAGTTCTTGAGTCTGTGTTTTACCGTGTACCCGCCTGAGCACAGAGTCCGGCAACTGTAGCTGTCAACGTGCACAGAGAAGAAGGCAAGAGAAAGCTTGTCCTCCCAGACCACAAGACAGACAATCGATGACAAGCAGAGTTATGCTGAGTCTCTGTTCCATGCACAGCAGCACCTTCTGTGCCTGCTCAGCCAGCCAAGAGCTACCAAGAAATTCAGGCGGCACCATGGAAAGGGAATATGGAAGCCAACTAAGCTGGCGCCCCATTTCTGAGTCGCAATACCACGAGAGCCAATAAAACATTTACCTTGAGCCTCAGATTTACGGGACTTGAGAGTTAATGGCTTTCTTGGGCCTAGTACGACTTTGTTTCAGCATCCTAATGGAGGTGTGTGCTCATATCTCACGCTAGGGGGCGCCAACAGCGTTTGCTAATGAGGACATTGCGGACAAGCAGTAACCTGATATTATTACTAAATGACACTCAAGACTGGGACTGATTGTTTTTTTTTTTTTTTTTTTTTTAAAGATGCTACAGGGCAACTCTGCCCACAAGGCACGCAGTCAGCGGTGCTCAGGGGCTGCCTATGTGTGCCACTCCTGACCTGTTCTATCTCTAGCTACGGAAGAACTATTTGACATACACGTGATGCCGCCATTGACTGAGGCTCAGGAGAACCCTCTGAAGGAGGTCAGCTGTGGAGTAGCTGGGCCACTCTGCTGCCCAAAGGGTACAGAGAAGACAAAGACGCCAGCTGACAGGGACTCCCTAGCCCTGAAGTAGGGGCGGGGGTGGGTGGGTGGGGAAGCCGGACTCAATGGCGTTCCTGAAGAGCTGCCTTTTGATGGCCCTGATGGCTGTTTCTCTCCCTTTACTCAGAGGCTTTTGCATCTTACTTTATGGGATTCTGTGGTCTGAAATACTCCATAAATCACTGTGCGCCTTTCGGAGTCTCTCTATACGCCTCATTCACACATCCTGACAGCTCCTGCACTAGGAAGAAGTCTGTTCGGTGGCTGATGAGGCCTGGCCAGGCCCGCTGAGCTCCCATAGATAAATCTATCAGTCACCTGGCCGGCCAAAGCTCATTTCCCAACTCGGATCTACGTGCAGAACTTGGGACTGGACGATCCAAAGACTGAAAATGTTTAATGACACCCACACGTTGCAGATTCAGAGGAAGGGCATTTCCAGAGTCCCCTGGCATTCTAGAGATTAAATAGTGGTGTGGCAACAGTGCTAAAGCCCGCGCACATTTTCTTGGCTCGAGTACAAAGTCTGGTATTAATCTGAAGAGGCCTAAAACAAAGGCTTAATGTGAGGCATTAAGCTATGCTGACCTTAGGGACTGGCATGGAGCAGGAGGAGTAGACAGAGAGCCGTGGGAACGGCCCACATAGACGCTTCGACTGTGAGCTACTGCCCTCCTAGACCACACACACCTAACCACCAGTCCACCTTGCCTTACAAGCCACATGCTTGGGAAGTGCCTGAACAGGCAGTCTTTCTTTCTTTGTGGGTACCAGGTTAGAAGGTAGGACCATGCCCTCTTTCATCCCTATATGCGAGATTTGAAAGGTTGGGCTCAGGATAAAAACCAAAGGTACCTATCAGCAGGAGAATGGTGTTGGATGTCTTTAAAGCCTTAAAATATGTTACTTCCCCGAGGGCTGGCAGGACAGTTGTCTCCTTCCTGATTGTCCTGCTGCCCTGGGCAGACTCTGCTGAGCCCACTGTTTTTACATAAAGTCAATTCTGACTGTTTCTGCTTCCTCTTCACACTTCCTTTCAACTTGGAAATCACAGCCATGCTGAGAGGAAGCGCTAATTCACTCCAGTGTGGTAATAGCAATGCTTCTCTTTATGTGACCTTCAAACAATAGGAAGCACTGCTCAGAGACTCCATCTCCGTTCCTGGTCTGATGAATCTTTCCCTAACAGCAGGCACTGGACACTGCAGCAGTCCACACGGAGATATGCTGAATAGCCTGCATATTCCAGTACATAGCTTCCTAATCCAGGTATAAATCGCTTCTCGGTCCCTGTATAAACACACTCATCCCTTCCATGCCTGTATCTGCATGGAAGGCAGATTCCTCTAGCTAGTTCACATCTGTTCTTGACCTTTGTCTAGTAACTGACCTTGTCTCTCAGTTATGCCATGACCCCAGGAGCTTACAACATATGGTTCAGGTCCAATTTGTGTGGCGATGGAACTTGCATAACCTCAATTGCCCCCATTCATTAAATGAGTCTAATAAGAGTACCCACCTCCAATATTTGTTATAGTTATGAAATTACATAATGCCCAAACATGGCCAGTCCTAACTGTATAGAGAGAAGCTTATGTGTTCCTGACTCCTGCGGGCCAGGGTGCCAAGACGGACTGTCTTTAATGTTTGTCCTCAAGGGCCTGAGTCGTGAATTCAGAAAGATCCAGCTGACTTCTCAGTGCTGCTTGTATCCTGATAATTGGTGCACTATTTCCCAACTATGTTCAAGGGAACACCATTGTGGCACTTTGAATGAGAATAGTCCCCACAGGCTCACAGAGAGCAACACTATCAGGGAGTGTGGCCTTGTTGGACTAGGTATGGCCTTATTGGAGGAATTATGTCACTGGCAGTGGGCTTTGAGGTGTCAGATGCTCAAGCCAGGCCCAGTGGCTCACTTTCTCTTCCTGCTGCCTGCTGATTCAGATGTAGAACTCAGCTCCTCTCCGGCACCATGTCTTCCTGGGTGCTGCCGCACTTCTTTCCATGATGACAATGGACTAAATCTCTAAACTGCAAGCCAGCCCCAGCTAAATGCTTTTCTTTATAAGAGTCACCACGGTCATGGTGTCTCTTCACAACAATATACAACCCTAAGACTCTCAAGCAAGTATGATAGGCAGATCTGATGATAGAGAACAGTGTGTACTGTGGCCTAAGTACTACCAAGTGTGTGGCTTTATTCTTTGATAAGAGGAGAAAACCAGACCGGGCAGTGGTGGCGCATGCCTTTAATCCCAGCACTTGGGAGGCAGAGTCAGGCAGATTTCTGAGTTTGAGGCCAGCCTGATCTATAGAGTGAGTTTCAGGACAGCCAGGGATATGCAGAGAAACCCTGTCTCGAAAAACAAACAAAACAAAACAAAAAATAAAATAAAATAAAATAAAATAGGAGAAAACCACCTAATTTTGGAGCTGCCCACCAGCCTCACACATCACTTTCCTACCTGGACCATTTAATGAGCCTCCTCCACCTTCATCTTCCTTTCTTTTCTCTGTTTAATGTTGACCATAGAGGGTGCAGGAGCCTGGAACCCAGTCCTCAACCTCCCATCAGGACAAGTTTACACGTCGTCTTCCTGAGGATAGCCACCCAGTGGCACCCTCATCCAGGCCTCACCTGGAACTTGAGCAGTATTGACTCTCCTCAAGGGGTAAGTGTGGGAAGGTTAAGTGCCATGTGTCTGCAATCCTCACAGCGGTAGGCTGAGGCAGGGAGATCCTGAATTCTCTCTAGCTGGGGCTATACAGAAAGACCCCATCCCAGGAAAAACAAAGGAAGGAAGGGAGAGAAGGGAGGGAGGGAGGGAGAGAGGGAGAGAGAGAGAGAGAGAGAGAGAGAGAAAGAGAGAGAGAGAGAGAGAATGAGAATATAAAAATTACAACTAGTATCCAGAATGAAAGTCAGAGGCAATTAACAAAATATCTAATAAAAAAAGTTTTGGAAAAAAAAAAGTCAGAGGAAAGCACGCCAGTTAGACATGTCTTGTCCCATCTCCTTCTCTAGAGTTACCATGGGCTCAGGAATCTACTCTCACCCTGGGATGTCCCTTTCCTGCTGCAGTGTGACAAATACAGCAGGTCTCTACAACAGTCTGTAACAGAAACATCCCTACAGTGGAATGCTGCACAGCACACATGCTCGGCAGCCCTTTTGAGTGCATGCAGGACTGTCTTCTGTATGTGCTCAGTGCAGTCTGACTTCACTAGGATGGCACAGCAGCCACACAGACACTCTGGGCAGAGGACTTTATCCTCATCTGAATTTCAATAGGTGTGATTCCAGTATAGAAAAACCTAGGGGTTTCAACCAGGAGTCCTCTGGGATCCAAAATATGCTCTTGTTTGCCTCCACAGAGCTGAGAACTATACTCAGGAGCATTTGGTGAGAAAGCCGAGCAGGACTTTACACAATCCTTCCTGTCCCCAAAGCAGAATATAACTCAGGCGTATGTTGAAGAGCTATACCAGACTCTCAGGACAGGTGGGGCTTACCACTCACTGCTCACCTAGAGCAGAGGGTGGCTCTCCTCTCCATCTCTCTCTCTCCCTGCATCCTCAGATCTTCACACTTTCCTGAACTCTATAATGAACGGTTCGCATCTTCCCATCCTCTGAGAGTGGCATTGAGCCCAGTGGCCACATGTTTATGAGCACCGAGAGAATCGATGTACATTTTTCTTCTCCGTGGATCATTCTGTACTCTTTGTGCCCTGGAGACTGTCTTCAGTTGGCTCTCTAAGCCAGCCCCATTAGGCTCAACCGTTCCGTGGCTTCAGTGTAATATCTCAGGGAACTCTCCTGAGTAAGGCTTGCTGCGCGCATTCACTCCTAATTACACTCGGCATCACAGGACATATTATCTGGAGTGACATGAGATCCTGTGCTGGAAACACTCATCACATAGACAAAATTATTATACAAAAATATTGCTCTGACTCTGGTGTCATTCGAAAGTGGGAGACTTGCTAGATTTAGTGAGAGGGAAGCTATATATAACTTGTTTGGATGGAGTTAACCTCTGCATGGACTTCCTTGGGGATCTAGTGCATTTATCACACACCAAAGCTATTAGTGCCACGGCAGATTGCTGTAACATAACACACGCTTGCTGTCATCAGCCCCCAGTAACGCAAATCCAAGATGTTCACTTGGAATGGTATGGGATGTTTGGCAGTTCCAGCTCAGTGCCCACTAAATTCACTGCATATATCCACATATTCCTAGAACTTTGCTTCACATTTGTTTAGTGCATGAAGTAAAATTGAAAAGCGCCATAAAATATCTGGATTATTTTTTTTTTGTCCCGAAATATCCAGATGTTTGACTTTGTTTAGTGAGAGCCTCTATAACTTTTATTGCTTTCTTGTCTTCATATTTAATCTCTTTTTGGAAGGCTATGGACCTATGTAAGATGCTTTTCCCATCCAAAGCTCAGACACGAAGCCTGAACTTGAAAATGACTTCTAAGTAATTCCACAGCTTCTCTTCTAGGCTCGCACTCAGTCTTTATGGGCCCCGAACACCCTGCAGAAAGCAGTCTGGAAGGCTGAAGTCAAGGAGAGTCAGGGACATGGAAACCAGGGTCACTACAGGATCTCAGCAATGCATCCTCATCTCTACTCAGTGGTAAGTGGGAAAGCCTTGCTCTCAAATAGCAAATGTCAGTCTCTTAAGTGTCCCACAGAGGAAAGGGCATCATGAGAATGGAAGGAAAGCATTGCTGGCCACGTGATCTCGGTAGCCCAGTCATAATATTGTGAAGACAGGGGGCTGCTTCCAAATTCTCTGCTTGGGATGTAAACCTATGCCCAGGAGTCCCCGGGGAAACCCTTTCCAAGTAGACTCTTCTATCTTACCCAAATAACATTGGAGAGCTGTCTTTTCCTGGTTATCCATCTTCACTCTGTACCAATCCATCTCCTTACCATCCTTCTTTCATTGCCTTCCGTGCCTTAAATGGTGTGTAGCAACCCTATATGGACTCACACACCTGAATGGGGGGGGTCTCAAAAACTCAATAATGTTAAATGATTTTTAGAACATGCAACAACCAAGACATAATTCAAAGTCAAGCACATAATAACCCTGAGGTGTGTGTTTCTGGGGCAGCGTACAACTTCAAAACAGCCATAGTTCTGTCGAAGACCCGATGTTATTCTGCCAGCCACTGAATGGCCGCTCCTCACACTGCTTGTAACAACTACGCTCAGATACAAGACTCTTCTGTGCTTTGGTCTGGAGTGGTTTTATGATAGCACAGAGTTTTTCTGCTCTTCTAGAAGCATAATGGTTTAATTAGAGAAAACCCAGGATTTTACTCTTGCCATTCTTCTACAACTAAGAACCTTGTCAGTGTATTTTCTTTATTGTGTTGCTTCGGGATGCTTGATTTTTAAACTTGCCATTTCAGTTGCTGACTTGAGTTTCATTTAAAAAAAAATCGTTGTGAGTTTTGGCTTAGAAATTAGGACAATTTTTGAACTGGCCCTAAACATACTTCTTCTGTTTTTATACTACGTATCTTTTTAATCATCAGTTGATGTATGCTTGTCTTTAAAGTGGGTCATATATACAATGTAATACTGTTTAGCCATGAAATTCTGGGGTTTTTTTTTTCTTTTCAATTAACTTTATTATAAAAACAAAAGAAAACAACAACAACAAAAATAAACCGTGGGGAGTCAAAAACATCCCACACTGAAATTAAACAGACCCAAAGACTACACACCTCACTGAACTCTTCTTACACAGTTAGAACAGGGACTCTGAGACCGGGGAGCTACACAGTGGACTGTATACCTTCACTACCCACTGTATTTTTATGCACTTATCTACCACCAGAAGTGAGAAATCTATGGCAGAGTTGGAACTGAAAAAAACAATTAGCTTCATAACCTCTTTCACAACTCGAGTTCATTATATTTACATTTTTATTTTGAGAATTTCATGAGTCCCGTATTTACCATTTGCATCATTGTCCCTCCCTTCTCCCTTCCAACTCCTCCCACAACCGCCCCTTTCTGCCCTGCCCCGCCCTGCCCCGCCCCCCATTTCTTACTGTGTTATCGTCTTTCTCATTCAATATTGTCGTATCAATGGTGTTATAATTTTCACTTCAGTCATTAAATTCAATTTCTCAAGCTTCAGTAACTAGAGGATGCATTTCAGGTCTTTCCCTTTTTCTTCCCACGCCTCGTCATTTTCTTTTCCGTTTGTGTGCTGTTTGCAGAAATTCCTAAACCCAGGATTCACTGGCAGCACTGCGAACAGTTACATTTCTTCATTTTACCTCCGTAACTTCATTCCCAAATAATCTTGCAAAGCACAGATTTGCCAGCCGAGACCTTTTTTTCCTTCTGAACTATAAAATTAACTGCCAGTCCCTTGATTAAAAAACCACTCATGTACCCTGGAATAGAAGTGAAATTCCTCAAGAAAGAGAAATTGAAAGCCTGTAGTGGGCACATAAGAGACGTTCCAGGACAGCCAGGGCTATACAGAGAAACCCTGTCTCGAAAAACCAAAAAAAAAAAAAAAAGAGAGAGAGAGAGAGAGAGAGACTCGGTGCTTTTACAGTAACCCTAGAAGGGACCAAAGGCTGTCCATCTCCATCATCTGCGCAGTGCTACAAGTGCTGGGCTGGGGAGCAACGCAAGAGAGCGGATACAAGTCGTGTCTGACTTACGATGGGAGACTTACGTGGAAGTGTCGCAAAATCTACTAGCATGAAAATTCCTTAATTAGATTAACTGAATTCACCAGAGCAATCGGTATACAGAAAAATGTCTATATATCAATAATGAAAAAAATCCAAAGATAAAATCAAAATGCCCATTCTGACTATTTTGGTAAGAGAAGGGATAAGATAGTAAGAAGTAAATTTGATCAAAGACATAGAAGACACATGTTATACCCTGAGTTGTGAAATACGGCTGAAATATAGACCTCAATAAGCTGGAAACACATCTTGTGCTTTTTTTTTTTAAGATTTATTTTATTTATTATATGTAAGTACACTGTAGCTGTCTTCAGACACTCCAGAAGAGGGCGCCAGATCTTGTTACGGATGGTTGTGAGCCACCATGTGGATGCTGGGATTTGAACTTATCACCTTTGGAAGAGCAGTTGGGTGCTCTTACCCACTGAGCCATCTCACCAGCCCCCTTCTTGTGCTTTTAGAGTGGAGTGCTTGACCTTATAAAAATTGCATCATTTTCCAAATTCGCCTGCATATTGAATGCAATTACTGTTGAAATAACAAGTATGTTTCAAAATATTTTAATAAAAATGAACACACTTATCCTAGAGACTTATAATGCCCCAAACAATCCTGAAAAAATATGAAAGTTGGAAGATTCATTTCTCTACTTCTAAACTTACTAAAAATCTGCAGTTATAAAAACAATGTTAAACCAGCATCAGGACACACATTGAATGCAGTGACCCTCAAAGTTACTGTGTATTGACTGTTGAAAAGGGCGCCAAGGTAATTCAATGAGGGAGCCTAATCTTTTCTTTTTTATCTTTTTTTTTCTATGTATGAGTCTTTTGTTTACATGTATATGTGTATCATGTGTGTTCCTGATGCCAGAAGAGGCCATCAGATCACCTAGACCTGGAGTGACAGGTAGTCGTGAGCTGCCCTGTGGGTGCCGGAATGGAACCCAGGTCCTAGAGAAGAACAACAAGTATTCTTTTTTATTTTAACTTTTCATTGTTTTTTTTTGTGAATTTCATATCATGCATCCCAATCCCATTCATCCCCCCTTTCCTGTTACCCGCCTTCCACCCTTGAATCCGCCCAACAGAGAAAAAAATCTTGTATCGGTGTGTCCCACAGTACAGCCCTCTGTCCACACATCTTTGCTTGCGAATGTTCATTGCCATGAGTCTTGGTCTGGTTCAGGGCCTCTGGCTTCTGCTATACCTCTCGGATAGCCTGTTGTTGCCCTGTGTCTTAAAGATTCTGTAGTTGTAGATCTGTAGGACCAACCTCTTCATGCTCTCCAGCAGTTCGTCGATGGGGTAGATGTTGGGGTGAGCCAATTCAAAGCCCCCAGTCTAGGCCTGAGAGGTATCTGAGTTCGTCAGCCAGTGGGTCTCCCACTCTCATGCCTTCTGGGCTGGTACACAAATGAAATGTGCTCCTACCCCCACCAACCAAGACCTGCTGCACTGTCCTGCACAGGCAAGGAACAGGGTCTTCTCAGCCAAGTGTTGCAGCAGGTGAGAGACATGCTCTCTCACCCACATAAAAATGCATATATGGACGTTAGAATCTGCATCTGAAAGAGAATATGTAATTTTTCTCTTTCTGATGTTGGGTTATCTTACTTTATAACATTTTCTGGTTCCACCCATTTTCCCACAAATTTCTTTCTTTCTTTTTCTTTTGTTTTCTCTTATGGATGAATAAAATTCCTGTGTGTGGTTCCACGGGTTCATTGTCATCCTATCTACCGATGACCGTCTAGGCTGATTTCATTTCCTTGCTGTGTGGATAGAGCAGCAATAGGCACGAATGGAGAAGGGTCTCTGTAGTAAGAGACAGTGTCGCTTGGGTGTGTGCCCAGGGGTGTCATAGCTGGGGTATATCATAACTTCATTTTTAGCTTTTTGAGAAAACTCCACCCCAATTTCCCAGTGGCTTTCCTGGTTTACAGTCCCATGAAGAGGGCACAGGGCTCCTCTCTGCTCACATCCTCCCCAGCATTGGCTGTTACTTCTTTTCCCAGTAATAGACACACTATGTTCATATCAAAGTGCTCACATCCGAGATAAATAACGAATATTGAAACTCCAAACAAAACTAAACAGCACAACTAAGGGAAGGCAGAGGATTTGAACAGGCCTTTTAATGTGAATTAACACATTAAAAGGATCTAAGCATCAATACCGTTAGAAACCAGAATGAGATAGCATTTCACACAGCGAGGCTAGCTGCAATAGTAACAGGTACAGACAGTGAAAAGTTCTGGGAAGGGCATGAAGAAACTGGAATCCTCATTCATCACCGAGGGAAGATGTAAACAGTGCATTCACATGGGGAAAAATTGGCAGTTTCTCAAAATACTAAACATAGATATAGAGTTACTTAGGAGCCAGAAACCCAACTCCAAACTATAGTATAGACCCAAGAGGACTGAAACTATATGTTTATACAAAACTTTTACACAAATGTACCTAGGATACTATTCATAATATAACCCTAAGTGGAAACAACTCAATGTCTGTCAAGCAAGAAATGGATAAACAAAGAACATTATGCCTACACAAGGAATATTATTCGGCCATAAGAGATGAAATATAATATCAACATGTGATAGATTGATAGACCATTGGAATAAAATAGAGGGAATGTTGGAATGAGCTAAGATAGGGGAAAGGCCACACAGTACATGACATCATTTGTATGAAGTGTCCAGAATATATAAATACACAGTGACACACAGTATCTTGGTGAATATGAGTTGGAGGCTTACGGGAAAGAGGATCAGCAGGCAAAGATTTGGGGTTCCTTTGGGTGGTGGTGACCATGTTCTTGTGTTAAATGTGGTGATAACTGTACAACCCTATAGCCTTTGTGTTGTATAAAGCAAGAAGCTGAACGTATGTTATGTAAGATGTGTTTCAGTTTAAAACAAGCGTATAGTGCTCTTGTAGGACTCCTAACAACGGAAGCAGGTATATCTCTGATTCTTTCACCTGCTCTTGGGACCCTTTTCTTCCTATAGGGTTGCCTTGTCCAGTCTTGATATGAGGGCTTAGGCCTTGTCTTACTGTATCTGGTTTCGTCCTGTTTCTCTGTCATCTCTTGGAGGCCTGCTCTTTTCTGAGGAGGAAAGAAAGGAGGAGTACATCTGAGGGAGATGGGAGGAACTTGGAGGAGTAGGGAGGCAGGGGAAACTGGGATCAGGTTGAGTGAGAGAAGAATCTAATTTCAATAAAAAACAAAATTTAAATAAAAAAGAACATTTAAATGACAATGCTTGTAAATAATTATGGTATACAGTGACATTTTGATGCCTAAATTGTGGAATGATTAAGTTAATTAGAGTAGCCTACATCTTACATACTCCATTTTACTTGTTTTTTTTTAAAGATTTATTTTATTTATTATATGTAAGTACACTGTAGCTGTCTTCAGACACTCCAGAAGAGGGCGCCAGATCTCGTTACGGATGGTTGTGAGCCTCCATGTGGATGCTGGGATTTGAACTTATCACCTTCAGAAGAGCAGTCGGGTGCTCTTACCCGCTGAGCCATCTCACCAGCCCCATTTTACTTATTTTTAAGTAGTGTACCTCCATTGCAAGGGAGCAGTGAGCTGAGAAGTCACCACAGTCCTGCTTCCTAGTCAATGACTTTATTTTAAATGACACACAGTTTCATACACATTTGTGGAGTACAGTATGACAATTCAATGGCTGTGTAAATAAACAATAAAGAAGTATTCTAAGGAAACAGCATACCACCGGTCCCAGTCTCTGTTGCTCTGATGAGCACACTGACACTCAGTATACGGTAGACATTCTTCCATGGGAAGGGTTACTTCTCCACTCAAAGTGTGTTTGTCCCCCAGCCTCTGACATTCTCTTCCCTCTTCATTACTGAAGATCTGTCTCTGCTGACCCCATACAAGAGCTTTTCAAAGTTTCTGCAATGATCTAGCTGTCTAGGACTTCCCTTTAAATCCCATGCAGGCTCCCGTTTTCTCTAAATAAAACCAAAGTCTGTCATCCGTTTTCTTTATGAGGTGTATTCAACTCAGGGTTCTGGAGGCCCGAGATCTGGGGGGCTGCAGCTAGTGAGGGCCTTCAAGCCCATGGAGAGCACTGAAGCAGCATGAGACGCCATAAGGCAAGACAGAGTGAGCTTGTTAGCTCCCATCTCTCCTCCTCTTCTTTCAAAGCCAACAGTGTCGTGATGGGACAGGAAGCACCATTATGACCTCATCGAAGTCCAATGGTCCCCCAAAGGCCCCACCTCTAAATACCATCAATTTATGAATCTGTGGATTGTTTCCAGAGCCTGAATGCTGGGAGACATACTCAGAGCGTGGCAGCATTTTAGACAGCTGGGGTATAGGAGTGGCCTTTCTTCCTTCCCTGTCATCCTCGCTAAGCTGAGCTAGTCAAATAGCAAATCTTTGAGGCCAATCAAATAGCCCCTGCATTCTAGAAATACAGAATTTCCTAAGAGGCTCCAAATTGGAACAAAAGGCTAGCTGTTTTCTGGAGCCTTTTCCTGGAAGACTTTTGGAACCACCTGTGTGTTAGCAGCAGATGCTCTGTATGTTTTGTCTTAGGACAGCGTTCCTTTTGTCTCACTGGGTCTGGGGGAGCCCTTTCTATCTTGTGTATATGTTGTACTTAACTGGAGATAATTGACTAGAATTCTCTCGCCCAGAACTCTCAACATTCAAACACTTAACAGAAAAGTCCCTCCTAGGTAACTGACAGTGAAACAACATATCTAGAACTCATTCTGTTCTTAGTCCTCAGACACTAAAATCTTGGTCCAGTTTCTTCTACCAATAGCCGAGTCCCGGACTAGGTGGCTTGCAACTTCTCACCCCAACAATCTGCTCGCAAATGCTCTCATTATTCCCTTCCTCTCTGTGTAGCATTCCAGCCTGCAAAGTTTGCCTCAACTTCCCAGAATCCATTAGAGACACCCTGACTCGTGCTCCTGGAGGGCCCTGTGGTTTACCCCCCTTAGAACAGATCTGACTGGATTCAGATTCCTTAGTGCATCCAGATACCTCCCTAGAACATCAACTCCAGTAAATGGCCAAGTCTCCTCTGCCTCTATTCCCTGGGTACTCAAAACAAATACATGGTGAATAGTTGAATGCGTGTATCAGCGATTGGAAGCTGTAAAGACATTCAGGGAGAAAAGGGCTGATGGATAATAAAACAATGAGCAATGCCGAAAGGACTTCAACACCGATCAGATATGCTCTCCCGAGGAATCTCTCCACGCACGTGTGGAGGGAAAAGCCTTGAGAGTATCACCAAATGCTTGGCAGCAAGCTCAGTCGCCATTCCTCCCTCTGCTAAGAAACTGGCTGGCTCTGCTGTAACTAAGGCAGAGTGACAGGCAGCTCCATCTGTCCGCACTCCAAATCCTGGTTGGCTGCGGACCCTCCAAGAGTTGACTTTAGTTTTCTTGACAGTACAAATGTATTTCTTCTACTTATTGGCAAGACCCATGATTTCTTTGCCATATTCTTCCTTAACAGTGCCTAGAAAAATAGGATAAAGCTTGATCAGTGTTTGAATTTACAGTGATGTCACCGGAAAAATAAGAGTTTTAAAACACAAGCACCTACTTTAAAAAGCATCATTCTCCAAGACCTGCAATTGTAGATAGATTCTCCCACAGCTTGTTTCCAGGTTTTGATTGCCCCCAAGGCCTGGAAATAATACATGTATTTATATCTGTGCTTGGTGGAATAGTACCTCCCCAATTGCCAAAATCCACATCTAGTCTATAAAATAAAAAGATATCAGGTCTCTCTGCTTTAGAGGCAGATGATCAATATTAAAGGGCAAAATAAGGATAAAAGGTCCACTGTTGACAGGGTCCCACTGTCCACCAATTTCTATTTTTAACTAAAAAAAGACCAGTGCAATATTGTGAAACATATATTTGGTCTTCATGTACAATTCCTGAGATATGACCACTAAGTTCCCTAGAATACAATGTATGTTCTAAATTAACATGTTAACAAATAGCCAGAAGGCTGAGGAGTTTCAAGATGGTACTTGGTCCCCAGAAAGACCAAGGCAGATTGGCCCTGCCTCCAGGGAGCAGAGGGGCAATGACTTAACCAATCATGACTATAAAGAAGGCCTTATGAAACCCAAGGCAAGGTAGTAGCAGCTTGTCAGTAATGTAGCTCATAGAAGCCAGCAGAATGGTAAGATCTCCAAAGAGATCTAGGGGGACAGTAGTTCCAAGTCACAGAGTCCTTCAAGATCTCACCATGGGTATCCTTTATCTGGGAGTAAGTATCCCTTGTGTGGCAATTTTTAGACATATTCCATCTTGGGGGAGGCTCATGAAACTCAGGAGAGAAGCAAACTTCATATGTCAGGAGAAACTGAAATGTAGAGGATTCACAAGGCCCCTCCCCAAGGTTCCAGAAGTGATAAACAACTGGTGGGGTGGGGGAGACTTTGACCAACTGAGTTGTCTTGGGTTGGGGCGTTCTTTGACCTTCAAGAGAGTTCCGGGGTTCCAGCTCCCATTAGCTGTCATCCACATCCACACTAGGGTGGCTTTCAAAGACAGATCTGCCTCTGAGTTGTCCACGCTCCTAGAAGTAACTCAGACAAACTCCTTGGCCAACCAAGTTGAACTCTGGTACCTCTGTTATCCATTCTCTTTGTCACACAACATGCTTGGCACCCAAACAGAGACATAGCAGAGACAAGGATAAGATTTGGGGAAATACTTGCATGGCTTTGGCTATGAATACTGAACCATGCAAGCAGGGCTGAAGAGCCTGAGGGTGGGCACCTGTGGAGGTGACTCTGATGCAACCATCCCTTTCTGTGTGGTGTGAGTCCCAGTGGGCAGTGAGATGTGTGAGGAGAATGGAATCCTCTGAAGGAGTGTGCGTTGGGGCATCTCTGCATGGCAGCCTTCTATGTAATACGAAGGGACATGCCTGAGTGGGACCAGCTGCAGGAGTAGAGAGAATCCTTGAGAATTGATGAATGCTTGCAGCAGATGTTTCAGTCCTAGAAAGGAACATGTAAGGGGTGGCAGGACTGGAAAGCTGCTGTGGAGGTCGCATGCATGAGACATGAACATAGGCCGCTATGAAGGTTTCATGCATGAGATGTGGGCACTGGCTGCTATGAAGGTTGCATGCATGAGATGTGGGCACTGGCTTGCTATTTCTACAGCTTGGGAAGGGGGAAGGAAAAGGGCAGTGCAAGTTAGACCAGCTCATGAAAGCTCTTCTTGAGATGGAAAAGTTTGGAACCCATGGAGAAATTGAAGAGTGAGGAAAAAAAGAACAGGGTCATTGTGGTGCATGTCGTCCTCTCAGACCTGACATTTAATTGAGAGGAAGAAGAAGCTCACGATTTATCACGCAGACAAGGCTTAATTTAAGGAATTATGAGCACTGGGGAATACTCTGTACCTAAACTGCTCGACTGGGAAAGACTTTTAAATAAGTAGTGGAGAAGTGGGGTGCCATTTAGGTTGTGAGGTTAGAAGCCATGTTAGAAGTGACTACTGAATAGTGAGGGAGCAGAGAAACTAGGGTGTGACTATCTACCCCTTCTTAAGACAAAGGCCAAATACCCTGATACAACAAGAGACTCGGACCATAGTCAACTGTGTCCTATGAGCCATACACTTGGCTATCACCAGCTGAGGTCCCCATAAATACCAAGAACTGGAAGACAATAGAGGAAGGACATTTCCAGTGAGAAAACTGGGCATGCGAGGAGATTCCAAGTTTACTGGACCCGATAGGACGACATTCCCTAGAAAGTTCAGGAAAAAGTTAATCAAGGGCCTTGAGACATGAGCTCGGAGGCTCCAGGGCAGGTGTGACCGGCTTAGACCGGCATAGGAATAATCTGAGAGGTGAGGCAATCCTCAGTAGGTGGAAAAAGAGCGCGGCAGAGGAAAAGGTCTGTGCAGGACACTCAAACTCAGATGTGGAGAGCTTGGCACTGAAGTGGAGTTCCTAAGGAAGATATCAACAGAGAGCCAATGCTGGGCAAGCAAGCTTCCAGGAGACTTTAAAGCCTGAACCACAGTCCACCGGAGGCACAAACAATTAAAAACAAACAAACAAACAAACAAACAAACAAACAAACAAATAAACAAACACCACAGTAAGTAAAAATGACTGAGCTTCCGGGCTGGGAAGTTATGCTCTCAGAGCAGACTGTGCACATTTTTCTCCAGCAGGAAAATATGCAGATGTTGGAACTCATTCACCCAGCCCAGATGTGGCTGAGGGGGAGAAAATGGGAGTGGCTACAGCTGTAGCACTGCTTCTCACATCCTGCCAAACCAAGGACCTTCAGAGCGACCAACTGTGGCTGAAAGAGACACGGTGGCCTGACTTCAGCACAGCGCCCTCAGAATGGAGGAAGCTGTCCAGTGCCAGGGCTCTGCTCCTCTTGGCCTCAGGCAAATTGGAGCAGGGTGAGGCAAACACTTCTATCCCTTAAGGGGTAGGGAAGTCAGGAGGCCCATGGCAGTATCATGGTGTGAAGAAAATGAAACAGCTCTGAGAGAATGTCTGAGGATTAGAACTCGTGGCTAACACTGTCAAGCCTAAGGAGCTCATTGATCTCAGTAAGGAGGCCATGGCTATTGGGTATGATACACAATGTGCCTCAAAATGCTTTTGAAACACTTGTGCTTATGACTAGAGATTGCTGTTGTTGGCAGTGATGGGTCATGGAAGGAGACGTCTTTTTTTGTAATGGATGCCGAGTCACAGATTTACAATCATTGAAAACTTCTGGCAAATATGATGGTTGTTGGACATATGAGCCCAATGCTGAGCCATAGATGACATCTGTGTCACACACACACACACACACACACACACACACACACACACACACACACACACACACACACACACACCAAGGCTCAGAGAACATGAAAGAGAAGGTGGGATGACTCTAAGAGCCAGAGGAAGGGTGACTCCTATAGCTATTTCCTCAGTTGAAATACCGCAACCAGGGAGGAAGCTCATGAGACTCAAGAAGTAGATGGACTTCAAAAGTCTGGGAGAGCTGAAAGATACAAGGGTCACAAGGCCCCTTCCCAAGGCCATAGAGGCGTAAACAGTACCCAAAGGGAGAGACTTTGGCCCATTGACCTGCTTGGGAAGGTCTCTCTGACTCATCAAGATGTCTTTAAGTTATGCTCCAAGGGCCCGGATTTCATGAGTCGTAGCCCATAATGGGCTTTCAGGGTACAGCCACTGTTAAGTCGTCTACCATAAGTAACCCCATTACTCATTCTTCTCTAAGGAACCACAGGGAACTCATGGGCTGACCAAGCCAGGCTTCAGTGGTGTTCTTCCTTTAGCTTCGTAGTAGGTTCCTACGTGGGATGAGTTGTCATTTCTTCACCTCTCTCCAGAAATAATGTCATACAAACAATATATGATAAATCACCCTTCCAAATTAATTAGCAAACACGTCAATGGTAATGCCATGGGAATCCTTCCAGCAGGTCACAAGCAAGGTAGAAAAATATCCCGAGGTTTGTGATTGACATCTGAGGTGGGAATGGAATCAGGGGAGTCCTGTGCACAAAGCCTGTGACTCTGGCCACGGCAGCCCGGCTGGGATTAGAGGGTACCCAGCTGCTGTGTGTGGCAGAGGCAACTGCTTGCCTGCTGGTGAGAATCTCTACACACTGGGGATCACACCCACCTTCCATGAGGGAGTAAGGGAGAAGCTCTGTCTGGCCTTGTCCTCTTTCTTGGGAACCAACAAGTTCTCTTTGCGTTCCAGCTGGAGAGCAGGCAGGTGGCCCGGCTTTGGCCAATTCCTTGAATTCAGTGTGTTGAAACTGGAAAGAGGTACATACATTTAGAACTGAGAAAATACCCAAGGCAGCCAAATAAAGGCGCAGCAATCACATCAGGAGAGTTGTTTCTGCGGTTGCTTATCTGGGCTGTTTTCCCAGTACCCAATCTCACCTGGCTCCAGTCAGTTCTCCAGTCTTGCCTGCCCACCTCCCCATGAACTCTGGGTGTGCCCCTGTGAGTCCAGGACATTCTCCTGCTGCTTAAGTTATCCAGGACCTGGAGCTGGCTTTGGCAACTAAACTTCAACCCAGAGCCTCTCTTGGCGTGGAAAATCCATAGCAACCTGGCAGGTCCTGTCAGTCTCACCTCTGAGCTCACTCCTGGACCAGGCTCAGAATCAGAACCAACAAAGAACTATTGACTAAATGGAGTCCCAGTGGAAAACGTGTGTGTGTGTGTGTGTGTGTGTGTGTGTGTGTGTGTGTGTGTGTCTGTGTCTGTGTGTCTGTGTGTGTGTCTGTGTGTCAGTATGTATATACGTGTATACGTGTATATGTGTATTATGTGTTTGTGTATACGTGTATGTATGTATGTATGTATGTATGTATGTATTCATATGTGTATGTATATATGTATGTATGAATGCATGCATGCATGCATGTATGCATGTATGTGTGCATTATATTTGGGATGTTGTGCCTTAAAGTTGGAGGATTTGGAAGTACCCTCCTAGCTTCAGGAACTCTGCTTGTCGTGAGAGACGCCCTTGAATCTATTTGTTCAGATTCTCTGGCATGAAGCAGAGGCTCCAGTCACTTGTCTTTCTCCTGGGTAATGCTGAACAGCTGCTCTGAAGTGAGTACCAGATGAAGCTCTTATAACTCCCCTCTAAATGAAATGTAATAAAGATGACTTTCCCTTTCATAAACAAGTCCAGGAAGACTGCCAAGGGATCTTGTCTTCTCCCTGCTTGGGCAGCTCGCTGGCATCCCAGACAAGGCGAGGAGAGGGCAAACACTCCCAGGAGACACTACCCCCATCCAGGCAGCTGCCATCACACACTCCCTCCAAGCTGCTGTGAGGTCAGTGGCTGCTGGGTGTGGCATGCTTTGCACCTCTGTAGAGCCAGGCTGATCCTGCCCTTCCAATTACTCGTCCCGACAGCAGTGTGGAGGGTGGAGGCCAGGGGCTGGGAGCCTGCAGTCTAAGGGGTGAGACAGATGCAAGACCACATTTTTCAGACAGATGACATCACAAATGCATGTAGAACAGCCTAGAGGTGCAAGAAGGAGGTGGGAGGACATTAAGAAGGGACAGTTCCTTGCATGAAGCTAATAGAAAACAAGGGGCGCTGGGCGTGGTGGCGCACACCTTTAAGCCCAGCACTTGGGAGGCAGAGGCAGGAGGATTTCTGAGTTTGAGGCCAGCCTGGTCTACAAAGTGAGTTCCAGGACAGCCAGGACTATACAGAGAAACCCTGTCTCGAAAAACCAAAAAAAATTAAAAATAAATAAAAATAAAAAAAGGGGGGCATGGTTTTCTTTTCTTGTGGTACCTAGAGGACTACAGTTGAACCTCTTCATAGAAAACTTCAATATGGAAGCTGTGATTTCCCAGCAACCTGGATGTGAGCCCTTGCATCTTTATTAGGCCAGGTTGAGATGAATGAAATGCCTAATAATCTTAGAGACAATCATACTCCTACCACTCAGAGACATATGCAAGGTGAATTTGTGTGTTTATCAACATTATCACGGTATTATTCCAGAGTCCGTATCTTCATATATAGATACAGATTCTTACAAATATCAACATTGTTCTGTGCACAGCGCATTTGTAACTAGTCTTTCTCCTTAGAACATATCCCTTCCTCAAATCATTGCCTGATTCTTCCAGGTCACATTTAGCAGTTGGGTACTGCTTAGTCACATTCCTGTAAAAAAAATACACATTTATCACCTTTGGACCATGTGCCCTTTAGTGCAGTGCACCAAAGGCGCTTGGTAAATGTTGAGTATGTGAATGGTTAGAGCTGTGTGGCCAGATCAAGGGCCGTAATTCACTTCATGCTTACCAAGACCGTGGCAACATTAGGCTAAGTCATGAAAATCAACCACAAATGTTGATTATGTAGAATATGGGTCCATTCCAAATGGACAAATCTACAGAGACAAAAAGTGACCACCCTGAAATGGGGCCTGGGCTCTGAAGTATGATTGCCAATGGGGTTTTCTCAAGGGAGAAAGTAAGTGCCATGAGAAAGATGGTGGGGATGATGTCACATACTGTGAATATCCCAGAAAGTATTCAATTGTAGGCTTGAAATCAGTAAATTGCTTGGTGTGTGAATTACATATCAACAAAGCTGTTATTTATAACCAAGAGAGGATGGGTTAAGATCATTGGAATAGAGAGCCAGAGTTGGCTCAGCCACTTCTCCCAGAGCCACTTGCTATTGTCCCTGGTAGCCACGGGGTTCTTCATCAGCACTTCTGAACAAGATCTGCCCTAAATCACTGAGAGGAATGTGTCTTTAAACAAGCATCTCACCTGCCTCAGGTATGCTCTGTCTCCACACAGACTAGGAGAGATGACTCCTGCTTTATTGATCCTTAGATACCTTCTGGGTATTGATTTACTCAGAACTCTGCTGCCAGAGCCAGGAAGCCCCACTTCCTAGCCCAAGAATCTCAACAACCCCAATCTCCCCACTATAAATGTCACAGATGATAAATTGGAGGTTGGTCTCCAATAGGAAATGGTGGAACCCTACATCAGGAAAGGAGGAAAGCAAGACCAGGCAAAGCTCTCAGCCAGGTGCCTGAGGCTGGAGAGGAGGAAGAGGGCAGAAATAAAGGCTGGGGTCAGGGATGACTTTTCTAAAACCCCCATCCCATCCTGGTGGTCTGTATCTACCTCAGGATGAAAACATCAGCGGGAAGCAATTGACCTCACGATGATGAGTCAGAGATGCAGAGAAAAGATATTCGCCTCTTCCTTTGTGGAGAGAATGTCTGTCCCACTGAACCAACACAGGACCCACGGGGGGCTGGGGTATGGGCTGGGATGCCAGAAATCTCAGAACTCAGGAAGAAAGCGTGAAGAAAGCTCATCTAACACTCATTAGGTAAACTAGGGCAGCAGAACAGACAGATTATTTAAAGAAATCCATTAGCAGAGGCATGTACCGCTTCCACGGGCGTCAGAAACACGTAGTAAGGGATTTTAGTCAAATAGAAGTGGCTTCAAACGGGTGGCGTGCTCTGATTGCCATCCCATGAGCTGAGGTGGGAAAACATTCTCTTTGGGGAGTATTTTGCGTGTCCGTCACTCAGGATGCCCTCTGGGACATCTCAGGGAGGCCAAACCCTTTTCTGGTCCTCCACTCCCTGGAAGGAAGCCAATCAAGGCTGAATGCAACTTCCTTCCGCCCTGACTTCCAAAGAACCACACAATCAAAATCTTGATTTTTTTTTTTTTTTAGGAATAATTCTGACTGAGCAGTTTTCAAAATCCTCGTGCATGCATTCACAGACCAGTAAGATGGGAGACCAAGGTAAAGAGATAACAAAAGGGAAAGTAACACTCAGAAATGCCTGGACCCAAATCATGTACGGAAAGGCTTCCTTCAGCAACTTCTCAGAAGGCTCAGCCTCCTCTATCCCCAGTGCTGAGGCCACTGCCTACGCCACTCGGGAGGCATTGAGCACCCCCAGATCTCCTCTCCTTGAGCACTCAGCAACTTTGCAAAAGGTCTGGGTGCTACTCAACGGTCTGAAAGTATCCACTAAAGCCTTTGGCCTCCCAAAGACTATCACCTATGCTGGGGACAGCAGCACAGAAAGAAAACTGAGCCCAACTATAGCATAACCCAAAACTTTAGGGATGCCTCTCCCTACCAAGAAGAGAGAGCCTTGCCATTGCTTGGAAAACACATGCTCATTGAATTTGCCACTTTTAATATAAATATACATACAGAAATATTTCTCCACTTAGGAAGAGTACAGCTGTGGCAATGGATGTGCACCGACCCACAGCCTCCAAGGTTGTGGTCAAGAGGGAGGCAGGGAGACCTACCACAGGGCTTCCCACTAATACAGCAGCATTATCACCAAACCCCAAAAGCTGTGTCCAGCTTTGAAAGATGTGATTTTGAAAAACAAAAACATGCCAGTTCCTGGCAAACACAGAAGTGGATGCTCATAGTCACCTATTGGATGGAACACAGGGCCCCCAATGGAGGAGCTAGAGAAAGTACCCAAGGAGCTGAAGGGGTCTGCAACCCTATAGGTGGAACAACAATATGAACTAACCATTACCCCCAGAGCTCTTGTCTCTAGCTACATATGTAGCAGAATATGGCCTAGTCGGCCATCATTGGGAAGAGAGGCCCCTTTGTCTTGCAAACTTTAAATGCCCCAGTACAGGGGAACACTAGGGCCAAGAAGTGGGAGTGGGTGAGTAGGGGAGGAGGGTTGGGGGAGGGTATAGGGGACTTTCAGGATAGCATTTGAAATGTAAATGAAGAAAATACCTGATAAAAATTGGAAAAGGGCTACACAGAAAAACCCTGTCTCGAAAAAAACAAAAAACAAACAAAAAAAGTTAAAAACAAAAACAAAACAGGAAACCTGTAGGAGTACCCTTGAGGACCACACCTCCTCTTTCCCTAACTTGGGAAAAGGATGGTTTCTTCTAAATCTCCATGGAAACCAGCAGTGAGAAAGTGTACCAATGGCCAAGTGTATCTTGTAACAAGTGTAGCATGTATCTTAAACTGCATATTACACTACTATGACTGTCTCCTTCCAAAGGTTCGTTCCAAAGGTTACCAAAGATGCTGCCTTTGCCCCTGAAAAGAACACAGGGGACCCCCAAACTCACCTTACTGGGAACACTAAGGGTTGGCTACCACTTCATCCTCTTGCTGGCTAAGCTACTCTGAGGACCAACCACAGACAGTGATTTTCCCTAATGAAATGAAAATAGGTTAATTGATCAGTTTAATTGATTCTCCACATTTTTTGGCTTCATTATAAGAAGGAAATTAAAAGTCTACTTCGCTCCAAAGCCATGTAGATTCTGTTCAAATGCCCTGACCCAGTCAGTTACCAGCATGTGTTTCTGGGCAAACGTTGGTACCGGGTTTATGGGACATTCAGCCTTAGTCCCTGAGTCCTGACTTTGGGAGCTGATATTGTCACAGCACAGACTATACACCTGACTAAGCCAGGTAAATTTGTGCAGGGTGAGACATACATTTATCTGGAAAGATTAACTTTCTGGCTTTTCTGGATAAGCCTCAGTCAACCTGGAAATGGTGGCCTCTCTCTGAATCCCTGTAACCTCTGTGTATTTAGGGGTCGGAATCTGGCAGTGCTGTGTATACTGAATATATCCTGTGGCGTGTAGTCACATACCAGATGTGTGCTGGGGAAACTCCAGAGGCATGAAGGGTTTATACATGTCTCCTCCACCCTCCTGATTCACTCTCTTCCTTGAACCTTGGACAGCATATGGCTCCCAATAAATACTGAAATTACTACTCCTTTTAAATAAATTAATACAGAATAAATAAATGCATGTGCCATGGCTAATCTTGATTGTCAAATTGATTGGGGGAGGGGGACATGAGATGGCACAGTGGGTGGGCACTTGCCTCCAAACCTGAGAACCTGAATTTATATTTTTAATTAATTAAATTGTTTATTTACATCCCAAACACTGCCCACTCTCAGAGTCTCTCCCCATCCCCCCTTCCCTTTTCCTCTGAGAAGGTAGAGTCCCCCCAGACTCCCCTGGGTATCTGGTACATCAAGTTTCTGCAGGGTTAGACACATCCTCTACCATTGAGGCCAGACAAGGCAGCCCTGTTGGGGAACAGATTCCACAGTCAGGCAATAGCTTAGAGACAGCCTCCTGCAGCAGTGAATTGTTAATCCACATTGAGCTCCCTGGGGGTCATGTGCAGTCTGCATCCACCCAAGAGCTCTAGATTCACGAATGAAAGACACATGCACACAGTGATAGTTTTAATATGCCTTACTAACTCGATGGCTGGGCACTCCCAAACCTCCCAGCAGCTGGCACACAGTCCCCTCCAGTATTGCTGGGTTAAAACTTTATAAATCTATATTTTATCTTTGCTGCCCTGTTTCCTTCTGGGCACTCCTCCCATGTGGACACTTTCCCTTTGCACCTACATTGTGGGATGATTTCTCTCCTGCAGCTCTGAAATCTGATCTCTTTGCTTCTAAGTCATGGGCATTCTGTTCCTTCTCTCCTCTGAGCTACTTGCCTGGGAATCTGAAAAGTCCCTCCTCTTTCACCCAGCCCAGCCATTGGCTGTTGGCTTTATTGATTAATTAAAAAGCAATTGAGGACAGGTACCCTCAGTGTCTGAACATGCAGGTTCTTGTGTGATTTGGGGAGCCAAATTAAAACAAAACAGAAGAACCAATCCCAAACAGCCTCAGCTCCGGTCCCTGGGGAACCCACATGAAGACTGAGCTCCATGTCTGCTACATGTGTTGGGGTCCTCAGTCCAGACGGTGTATGCTCTTTGGTTGGTGGTGCAGTCTCTGAGAGCTCTCAGGGGCCCAGGTTAGTTGACTCTGTTGGGCTTTCTGTAGAGCGTCTATCCCCTTCAGGGCCTTCAATCCTTTCCCCAACTCTTCCATAAGAGTACCCAACCTCCAACCAATATTTAACTATGGGTATCTGCATCTGTTTCAGTCAGCTACTAGGTGAAGTCTCTCAAAGATCAGCCATGCTAAGCCCCTGTCTGCATAACCGTATCATTAATACTGTCAGTGATTGGTGCATGCTCATGGGATGGGTTTCAAGTTGGGCCACTTATTGATTGGCTATTCCTTCAGTTTCTGCTGCATCTTTGTCCATATTTTTTTTTCAACAGAACAGATTTTGGGTGGAAAGTTTTTTGGGTGGGATGGTATCCTTATTTCTCTACTGGGGGTCTTGCCTGGCAATAGAAAGTGGCCTCTTCAGGAGTACCTGAATTTTGAATCCACAGGGCCATGTAAAAGCTCTTAAGTATAGACCATTTAAAGTTGAGATATTTAGGGGAACCCTGCTCTAGCTCCTGTGGATATATAGAAGTCCTGGAAGTCTTGACTGTTCCCACATCAGAAAGAGGACTACCTACTGTGGCCCTCAGTGTCCTCTCTTCTACACCCCAGAGCATTAATTTGACAAAACTCTTGAGAAAGATAAAATACAGGAGGAAGAGGTCTTGGTTCAGTGTTTCAAAGGGGTTTCACCTCATCGTGGTGTTGGGAAGGCACTACAGAGTCCCTAGTAGCAGAATTATGTGATGGTGCCTCCTCTATGCTGATGGAACAGGAGGCAGAGAGCTGGACCAGGAACTGGGACAGTGGTAACATTGAAAGGACAGACCTTATCTCCTAAAGGCTCCATAGACTTCAAAACATCAGCAGCAGCTGGGGACCAGATGTTCAGATCATGAGCCTACTGGTGATGTTCCAGATTCAGCATTAAAATGGTTCACACCACACTTCACATGCAGCTTGGGGCTTCTGGCCTGGGCTGCAGAGGCCAGGGGTGCTGCTCAGACCTCTGGCTGACAACCATCAGGCACTCTCTGCCTGAACTAATGCCAGCGGCAGTGACCATGTCAAAGCTTCTCTCAGAAGCCTTCTGATGCCATGTATTCATTTTGCAAACAGCTACCAAGCAATTAGTTAACATTTGCAAAGCGAGGCACAACCACAAGAAGCAAACAGAATAAAGTCTCTAGTATGGTAGCAACAGAAAGACAGAGAAACGAGGAAAAGCCACCATGTGTCAGAAGGTGACAGGTGTGGTAAGGAAATCACACCTCTAACTGGGGACAGTCACAGGCTTGAATCACAGGAGCTGGGAGGCCATCTCCAACAAGGCCAAATTTAGACAAGATTTGGCTGAAGACTTGCCACTGATGAGGAGCAAACACTTCACAGATACACCAGCAGTCCAGTTTGTTAGAGTCAGGACAGCAAGCACGAATCAGCAGTGGTAACGCTACCTAGCAGAGACAGCCAGGCCTTGGCCTTGGCTGGAGTCAACAGGAGGGACCAGGAGGAACACCAGGAGAAGTTCTCTCAGCTGTTTCTTTCTCAGGGAAGTGAAGATCGGTGAAGACTCAAGACCCACAAGCATTGAACAACTAGCTCTAGGAGCAAGCCTCGCTCAGCCCCAATCAATGGTCCATCCAGTCCATTTTATTCTCTCCAAACACCATGTGTCCTCCATGGGTCTAGCCTCAGCACATGCATCTGTCTCAGCTGACATGACTGCCAATCAGCCTGAGTCCTCAGAAGTGGCAAGAAACTGTAGCACACCAACCAGAAGTTTTGTGTTTCTCTCTATGGAGTCCCAACAAGTGCAGCTCAACTATGGAGTGTAAGGTGGACCAATACATGCGTCTTGTTAGCAAAGAATCCTTCATCATGTGTCCATTCACATGCTTGCTTTAGCGGGTCATCCTCTCTCCTGTGACTGCTTCAGCTAAATGTTTCCTCACGAGTCTGCCTTAGTCTTTTACTGTGTCTGTCCACCTCAGGAAAACACGCCTTCATGTGTTTGCCCCAGCAAAGCACCCTCCAACTGACTTTCCAAGGAACCCTTAAGTTTCCACCTCACTGAGGAGTCATACCCAACTCATGTACACACACACACACACACACACACACACACACACACAAGGCGGGGGAGGTGAGGAGGAGAAATAGCATTACCATAGAAACCATGCAAGGTGAGTTTGCATCACAGCTAAGAAACCTAAGTATTTTAAAACAATCCTGACTCTGCCTCACTGAAGGGGTGAGACATCATTTTCTATGTTACCAGACAATACCCAAGCCTGTCCTTCGCTTTGCAGAGGCTACGTACATCAAATGTCAATCTGGAAAGAAAAACACAAAAACAAAACAAAACAAACAAACAAACAAACAAAAAACTCAGCTGTTGAAGCCATTCACATGAAGTATGAAAAGCACGCAGAGAATTATCTCCAACAGAAATAAGAAATCAGACTGCGATTGGGTTAAAGTTCATAAAGTGCCCCATTTTTGATGAGAAGGAATGAACAGAGGAAGCCTGGAGCCAGGCTGTATCACTGAAGAATGAATGTGGCCGTCCTGCCTTTGCTATCACATCAGAAATAACAAAATATGCCAAGTACAAGTACAGGCCAATAAGTTCAGGAATGAATA
>LR750444.1:453066-496146 GCA_902729485.2 Mus minutoides | reverse complement strand
TTTTTTTTTTTTTTTTTTTTTTTTTTTTTTTTTTTTTTTTTTTTTTTTTTTTTTTTTTTTTTTTTTTTTTTTTTTTTTTTTTTTTTTTTTTTTTTGGTTTTTTGAGACAGGGTTTCTCTGTATAGCCCTGGCTGTCCTGGAGCTCACTTTGTAGACCAGGCTGGCCTCGAACTCAGAAATCCGCCTGCCTCTGCCTCCCGAGTGCTGGGATTAAAGGCGTGCGCCACCACGCCCGGCTGTGTTTCTGTTTTTTATGAACGTGTTTCCCTACACATTCCTCATACAGAATCTAGGCTGCGAAGCTCTTACAGATCTAATGAAATATTGGCCTACTATAATTCTGTTAATGTAGTGATAAGGTGCTGGGGAGAAAATATCTAGAAAAAATTACTAAAAGACTTTTTATTGCTTCTAAATCAAGCTTAAGAAATAGAAATCAGCAAATGTGATAAACTATATTTATTTATGTGTCAATGAAAACATTACAAGATAAACCTGCAGACCGGAGTATCTGAATATGACTTCTGTGAGTGAAATCCTTAGTATAAATTTAGAAATTCTCATGTAGATAATTAATAACTTTATAGAATGATATTATCCTCTGTATAAATGGGGTTATAATCCTTCCATGTAGCTGAGACTCTTATAAGCCTAACATAACTTGCCAAAGTATACAAAGTGTTATAAATCCATACATGGTACTGAAGAAATAGCCCTGCTTCAGGGCAGTTATGCTTCCTAGATGCACTTCCTACCTGGAGGAGAAACAGTTAAGTTACTGCAAAAAGTTGTCTTTTGAGACTAGAACCTAATCAGGCATTCTGAGGAGGCAGACCATCAAATCCAAGGTGGGAAGTCTAATTGCTTTTATTTGTGCTGTGTACACTGTGTACATTCTGTCCCAGGGTAGAGCAGGCTCCAGATGAGGTTTCTCAATTAAAGTGAAACAACTTAGTCTGGCAACCTGAGTTCCGTAATGATATTCTGAAGCGGCACTTCTTAGCGTGAAGCTGATGTACCATATAGAACAGATTCATCATTCATTATCTTCAAATCAACTCAACATTTCTTTCTTAACCCAGGAGCACTATCTCCTCCAAACTAGCTGTGTGAATGCTACTGCAAGTACAGCGGCATTATGTCTGAAGATGCTACATCTGAAATGTGTGCACCAAGCAATCTCAATTGATTTCCAAGGCCAACTCTCATCTCAAATGCCCAACTGGAGATTAGAACAGCATCACACAATAGGGCAGGTATTAGGCGGTATGATCAGCTCTCCTGCCTCTGACGCAGGTTTCCTGAGTAGCAAACAGAGCAAGTCTGGCAGTGAAGAAATGAGCACATGTGGCTAAACCATTAATAATACTCGTTTTGAACTTGCATTCTGACTTTTCTCTTAGAAATATAGATTGAGGTTTTTGTATGTGTCTCTATAGTGAGGCATGGCTTTCCCCTTGGGTGGTCCTTTCTTCATATTTTAATATGTGTCAGGATTGTCTCTTTGTGTTTTTACTCTCTTATGAATTTTTCATAAAAAACTTTCCATGAATAGTTGATAATATTTCCATGACTCCTATTTTCCCATTTTTTTATTCATCTCCAAGCTTTATGAGTGTGTTATGATCATGTACAGCTCTTCCTTTACTACATTACAGTGAAGAGACACTAACACAAGGACTGTATTTCTTAAGAGATTAAAAAATCTATACAAGTAATTCTCCATCTAAAACATAACTCTGACACAAGCTAGATTTTATTTTCCTTTGGATGCACAAGAGATAAAAGCTCCACAGAATTCCAAAGAAAGGATTATTAAATTTTTATCAGCTAAAATCAATAGCAGAAATAACACCAAGAGCCCAGGGGTGGGAGAAAGCATGGCTCATCCACTTGGGAAAAGGAGATTATTTATTTGAAGAAATTTGGCTCAGTTGCATTTTAAATTAATTTGCTATATAATTAATTATTGCTCTCTAAATACAGTACAGAGAAAAAAATTCCTCTACTCCCCATCTTTCTGACTCTGTATCACCAGTGTGCTTTGGGCCTTTCACATTTTTATTATTTCTATCTCTTAAAATATAAAGCAAAATATTCAAATTCAAAAGAAGCATTCGCTTTTAAGTAAAAGAAAACTTGAAGGAAATATAAGCAGCCACTTGGGTGTTAGGTCTTTCTTTCTTTCATTCAATTCTCATTAATGAGTGGTATAGTTAATCAATCCCATTTTATAAAGATACGCCTTGAAAAGACAACTTATTACTCACTTCTACATGTATCTATGAGTAAGCTTATCAAATGATATTTCCTTATAGAAAGTTAAATGTCAACAATACACAAAGAAGCTGAAATTTCACAATTCTGACAAATAGCATAAAAAACAAAGAAGAAAACTTCCACATTTTACAGAGAGACGTGAAAAATATTTCTCCTAAAAACATCTTTAGTTTGAATGCCCTTTGGTGTTTAATAGCATGGCTTCAGTATCAAAGCTTCAGCACAGTGCTCATGAACACATTTGTGATGGCATTGACCTTTGCTTCACAGCTCCAGGACTCTGTTTGTTAACCAATCTTATATAACTAAAGGGGCTGAAAATCGCCCATCTATCCAACCTTATTTTGCACTGACTTACTTTTGTGATTTTTCTCTGTCATAGGTGCAATATTATATATAGATTTGGGTTGGAGAAATCTGTTTGAAATCAACACATAAATTCACAGATAGAATCCTTTAATCAGTGAGGATACCTGAATAAGAACACAGGGACTCAAAGGGTGGGTGCAAGGCTAGGTTGATTATGTTAGACAGAAAAAAAATGTGTATCTCATGAAACATGAATAGACAAAAATATTTATTGACGAATCAAATATAGTGAGAACTGTTACAAATATATGGTTGCTCAAAAGGTCCTCATATAACTCAATGATGATTTTCTTGACAGCCCTGGGTTTGGTTGCCACTCTTCTTTCAAGGTTTTTTTTTTTTTTTTTCATTTTCCCCATGTTTTTTTTTTTTTTTTTTTTTAATTTTTTTGGTTGTGTTTGTTTGCCAACATGTATGTACTTGCATTCCCCTACATCCCAGGTGGCTGCAGATGCCAGACTAGGACATTGTATTCATAAACGGGAAATAAAGATGATTATGAGTTAATTTGTGATTATAGGGAACCAACCTTCCAGGGTTCTCTGCAAGAGCACCAACTGCTATTAACCGCTGAACTACCTCTCCAGCCCACTATTCCAATTTCTCTTCTATTGTAATGTATTTTGCTATAGTTTTAGAAATATCTTAAGTCTATAAGTTATTTCAAATAAAATGTTAATCTAACACTTATTGTAATTTCTGAGACTAGTGGAGAATGAGCACATAAATACACAAATGTACAAATTAATAAGTACACCAGGACAGGGAATAAGAAACCTACCTTGCTGCATCTCCCAATAGAACAGGCTGTAATTTAAGGAAACCACTTGCTTATTATTTTCTCATATTCCTTTCAAGAATCTATGAATTTGTGCACTGACATACTTTTGACAGATACAATTTGAAAAGTTTACGAATCAAAAGGCTTAAATTGCTCTGTGAAACCTAACAGCCCACGAGCCAATACTCATGCCCCAGTTTGACAAATTAGGGTTCATGCATCCATTTCAGACATAATACCGTGCAATAAGGATGAACACTGTTTCTTCAACTACCCTATGAATCATTACCCAGGAAACATATTATATCTTCTTTTATAGACGTCCCAAAGAAGTAGATGCTACTGTTATCATAGTCTTATAGATTATGAAGCAGAGCTTTACAAAGATGAAGTCACTCATTCAAGTCATGTAGGTTATAAATATCAACCTGGGATGTGGATGTGGTAGTGCAACAGTGTACTGTGGTCCATGAATTTAGCACTGTGGGGGCCGACAGTTCCCATTCTTTTAGGACTCTCCTTTGTCAAATACCATAAAACCATGGAAGTCTGAAGCCATGATTTGCTAAGCATGTAAGAATTAACTTTCTCAGGGGTAAACTTTAAATAATGAATGTAAAAGTCAGGGAGTTTCAATTCTTACTCTGTAGCTCTCTCTCTCTCTCTCTCTCTCTCTCTCTCTCTCTCTCTCTCTCTCTAATCTCTTTGTAGAACTGAGCTCAGCATCCCTCCAGAATGCAAAATAGCTCACTGACACTTCTTTTCTTGTCTCCTCTCCCTTTGATATCTCAATTATCCTGTTCCTTCACTCAATAAAATAATAATAAAAAAAAACTCATTACACTTAAGACATTTTCCCAACTTTTTGCTTGGGGTAAGGAGAATAGGCTTTTCAATTAAAATATTTTATAGTTTATTAACATATAGAAATATACTGCACACTATGAAAAATAAAATTATGCATATGTGTGTATGTACATAATACATATATAGATAATGTGGATTCATAAAGTCATGGGCCATCTCGAATAGATTTATAATAATTTTTAGAAGGAACATTCGAGTCACTTCCTGTTAATATCAGGAAATGTGTTATTAATTGTATTTGAAGAAGTATTTAGAAAAATAAACTTAATTGTTCCTTTGTTGCCATTTTTTTTCATTAAAAGTGCTTATGTTCTTTGAGAAATTATATTTCAAAGAGTTAATAAAGGAAAAAGTAGTTTAGACATGCATAAGATGTGACCAAACACTATTTATGCTGTAAATTACTTCATGCTATGAAGGAAATGTCAATCTAAAAATCTCTATTAGAGAAAAGAGAATGGGAAGATGGGGGGAGAGTTAACTTTGATAAAATTTTTATACTGACAATGTGATTAATGTGATGATTCTTATGCTGTGATCCTTTAGGCCTCACTACCAAATACCAGCTTCAAAATAGAAACATACTGTAAGAAAGTCTCAGGTGCAAAATACCAGTCTTAACTCTACACTCTCCACAAAGAAGGCCTATTGTGCACAATTAGAATCACCTTCAAACTCTCCTATTTTGCGTTCTTTGAATGACCGATCGATCCCCTTGGTCCTTGTGGCATCACACCCGCTTCATATTTGACAACACATTCTTTGCACATCTTCCATGATGTTTTCCCATCTGTTCTTTAAAAGTATGATTGGCAAATTCTCATATTACAAATAACTGAGCATTATATAGTTTTTTGCCTTTAAAAAATAAATAATAGGCTACCATAGAAGGAATACTTAATATATAATACTATTTTACTTTCTCAATATTTTTATATTCTAGAGAAAAATGGTATCTGTCTCACTTTTCCTGTGGCTCTGATAAAATGCCAAGACACAATCAATTTATGAAAAGAAGGATTTATTTTGGTACAGTTTTAAGTTTCAGCCCATTACGGCAGTCATGTCAAGACAGCAGGAGCATGAAGCCACTGGTCATATTGTGTCCACAGTCAGGAAGAAGAAATCAATACATGTTGCTGTTTAGCTAGCCTTCTCTGTTTTGTGCAGTCTGAGAACCAAGACCAAAAATGTCACTACCCTTTTTTTGGAGTGAGCTTTCCACTTTAATAACTTAATCAAAATAATCCCTTACAGGCATGTCCCAAACTACTATAGTTGAAATAATCCCTCACAGGTGATCCAGAGGCGTTGGTTACCTCCTGCGTGATTTCAAATCCTGTTAACGTCAAAAACACAAAAGAGCTTCGCAATCTATAATACATTTCCTGATATATTTATATAAATCATTAAAACACTATAAACCTTAAAATTCATTATATAACCATAATTTTCTGTTTACTCTTATAGGTCTAATTGTTATCTTGAGATTTTGGGTAATAAACATATATGAATATACATTTATTGAAAATTTCTGCAATGTGTTGAAAAAAGCATAATAATATTAATTAATAAGTACTAAATATCATTAATGAAGTACTTATGTGTGCTAAACTTTGTGATAATTATATTATTCATGCCACTTCACTCAAATTCTCATTATTTTCATATTTGAGGAAGCTGAATTTCATTTCAAAATGGCTTGCCTAAATTCACCAAGTAATTAGCAGATAGCTGAAGGGGTAGGAGTAAGGTCATAACCCAATGTATTTAAAGTTCAAAGCCCTGCTCTTAACTGCGAATATAAAGATGAAGATGATAAGAACTTAAGAAAAAGATGGCACTGATTAGCAAATGACACTTTCTTCTGACTGAAAATAGCTAGCTCTGTGAGTATAACTCTGAGCTCAAGAATTTTGTCAAGCCCTAAATATGACTCAATTATTGTTATTCACAATAGCAGATGGGCATAGAAGCCCAATACTGAGTCCAAATTTGTGTCTCTATAAACAGTTTTTCTGTTTACATAAAGCTACCCCACAGAGCAATTTGTTTTGAAAGTGCATGGCCATGACTATTCACTTTACACCTGACCAGGCAGCAAATTCAGACGAAGTAAATTGAAAGAGCCATGTTCAGAATAGATAATCAGCTAGCAGGAAATTGCTTCTATTAGTTTCAAAAAGTGAAATAACCACTTGTGAACTGTAGAAGTCATTTTGACTGAAATGGCACATACATTTTTATAAGGTTCAAATAAGATTATTAATTTGGGAATTAGAACAATGCTTATTGTTTCTGTTTTGATTAAATTAACAAAATGTTTTACATATTTGTTTTTCAAAATTCTTGTGATACTTTGTATATGTTTGTATGGTAAAGTGCCTAAATTGCCTTGAGTAACATACAGTGTCTCACAGATGTAGCATTTTTTAGGGCAAGTTGTGAATGAAAACACTGAAGATGTCTTAGGAATAATTAAGTCTGAATAGATTATGATGTTACCATGGTGTGCAATTAATATCTTGAAGTATATTTGATGTTGAAATTACACATATTAATATCTTTTACCCTTTATTCATATAAAATTAACGTTTCTAGATTCAACACATGAGTGACATCATGGCATTTTTGTCTTTTTGCACCTGGCTTATTTTCTTAAGTATAAAGTCTCTGGGTTTCTCTATGTTATTTTGAATCACAGGACACTGTAAATGACTCATCTTCTTGTTCTTATTTTCCATAGACAGACATTTTACTTCATTCCACACACTGACTACTGAGAGTGTAGTTATCTTTCAACATATTACTTTCATTTCTAGTTGTCACTTGGTTCCATACATCAGCAACTGGGAGGGCAGATATTATTTCATCAAGTTATTTCATTTCTCTTTGTCATGTGCCCACTAATTATATTGCTGAATGATGTGAAAGCCTTGTCTTCATTTTTATTTAAAAGTCATTTTTGATGTTTTCCATAATGATCATACAGCTTAAAATTTCTATTAATAGTGTATAAACATTCCTTTCTTAAGAATCTCTATTACTTAGTCTTTTTTGCTTGTTTATTTAAAAGAAAATCGAAACTTTTTAAATGATCATTACTTAAGAAAACCAAATGAAATAGAATATACTGAGAAACTATTCAAGCATTTTTGACAATTTTTCTTTCATTTTGAGGTTATATGATTCCATTTTTCCCTTCTCCTTACTTCCTTTAAAAGCCTTCCACATACTCCTCCTCACTCTCTCTCAAATTCATAGCTTCCTTGTATTAATTGCTGTTGCACATGAACACACACACATACTCACACACAGTCCAAAATATCAGTTTCTTAGTCTATAAATGTTACTTGTATGTATGTGTATATCTTCAGGGATGACCACTTGGTATTGGGTAACCTACTGGAATGCTCCTTGATGAAGACTATTTCTCTTGTGTTCAGCATTTCTTTGTGGCCTGCAGTTTTTTGTGTAGGGTGGAGGCCACACAGTCATCCCCCCATCTACTTTGGCATGTCCATAGTTCTTGTCCTTGTTCATCTCATAAGGGCAAGTATAACAATGATGAGACCAAACTTCATAGTGGATTAACAACTCAAATAATAGATAATAATTAATAATTGATAATTGGTCATGTTCAAACATGTTTGCATACACCTGTTGGCTGTTTTTAAATATTCATTTGGGACCTATTCATTTGGTCATTGATAATCACACTATTTGTTTCTTGCTGTTCAGGTTTGGGAGTTTCTCATTCATTTTTTACATTATTCTTTAACATTTGTAGTGTATAAATATTTTACTAGCACCTCATAGGCTTGTATTGTGGTAATTTACTTTGTTCCATAGATACCTTTTAGACTGAGACAACCTCACTTGATGATTTTGTTGCCCATACTATTGGCTTCAGACCCAAAAATATCCTTGCCCACAAAACATCAAGGAGCTTTTTCCTGCACTGTCCTCTTACTTCTTACCTTTCCAGGTTCATGCCTTGAAGCTTTTAATCCCTATGAAGTTGATTTTTATATGAGATGTGACATAAAGTTTTACTCGTCTTTTCTTGCATATGTGGACATCTACTTTTATTAAAGGCATCCTTCCTTCAGGGCTTTCTTGGCAGTATTGTTAATTACATGACCAAAATGGTCATATTTATTTCTTTTTTTTTCTCATTCCTATGTATCAAGCTCTTTTTGTTTATTATAGCTTTGCTCATTTTTCCTCAAAATAGCATTGGTTATTTGAAGCTGTTCTAGAAAGGTATATGCATATGAAGAAAAATATGAATATTTTTCTTCTGTGTATGTGAACATAGCCACGAGAATTTTGATAGGAACTGCATTTAATGTAAGTATGACTTTGGGTAGTACTGACACTGGAAAAACACACTTTATTCCAAACCATAGACATGGGATATCTTTCCATTTATTTTTATGTTTTTTAATTTTTTTCAACAGTACATGTGCTGGTTAGTTTTTGTCCACCTGTAGAGTCACCTGAACGGAGGGAAGTTCAATAGAACAGTTGCCTTCATTAGACATGCATGCTTGTGTGCATTGCTACCCATGGGAAGGTCATTCAGGGAAGTATAAAAAATAACAGGCTGAATAATCCATGGGAAACAGGCCAAGGAAATAATGATTCCTCTGTAGTTTTTGATTCAAGGTACTTCCTTGAGTTTTGGTCTTTACTTCCACTGGTGATAGACTACAACCAATAAAGTTAAATAACCCCTTTTATTTCCAGGTTTGATTTGGTCAACTTTCATCACACTAACAGAAAGCAAACTCTGCCTTTTGGTGTATAGACCTTTTACTTCCTTAATTAAATTTATTCCTCAGCATGATATTTTATTTGGTGATAAATGAAATTTCTCTTTTGAATTCTTTTTTTTCTTCCATTTTTTATTAGATATTTTCTTAATTTACATTTACATTTCAAATGCTATTCCAAAAGTCCCCTCCCCCTCCCCCCTCCCTGCTCCCCTGTCCACCCACTCCCACTTCTTGGCCCCGGTGTTCCCCTGTATTGGGGCATATAAAGATTGCAGTACCAAGGGGCCTCTCTTCCCAATGATGACCGACTAGGCCATCTTCTGCTACATATGGAGCTAGAGACACGAGTTCTGGGGGTTCTGGTTAGTTCATATTGTTGATCCTCTTCTAGGGTTGCAGACCCCTTCAGCTCCTGGGGTTCTATCTCTAGCTTCTCCATTGTGGGCCCTGTGTTCCCTCTTATAGATGATTATGAGCATCCACTTCTACAAGGATTCTCTGTGTAGCCCTGGCTGTCTTCCTGGAATTTGTGTTATAGATCAGGCTGGACAGACTCAGAGATTTCCCTACCTCTGCTTCCCAAGTGCTGGGATTATCACCACACCCAGCTTTAATGAGTTGTTGTTGTTTGCTCTTGTGCTTTTTAATTGCTTTTTTTTTGTCCTAATTCTTGAATAGATGTAGAACCTCATGCAATGGGAGGAGTTTATAGTTTGTGCTCATGTAGACTATCCTGTTGTTGAAGAAAGTCTGGAGATTGCATCTAAGACTTAGTCCACTGGGCCTACTTAAGAGCCTGAATTCTTAGATGCTATCCTACAAGCTGAGTCAATAAAGTCCCTGCTTTATTGGGTTGAGCTGGAGTCTGCATGAATCCTAGGATCACTTTGGACTGGAAACATGTAGACTAGATTGGCTGTGGGGCTAATCTGCTTGTGACAATCAGGAAGCCTGAGTGTATCAGGCAGACTAAAAAGCCAAGTTTGTGATTTCAGGCTTACCTGATGACCGGGACCTTGAAGGTCCCAGGTCAATCCTGTGGTGGTCTAGGGACCAGGATCATATGGGGTCAGTTCAGTCTCTGAATCTACTGGGTATGCTTTGGCCAGAAGTCTGTGGTAATTTGAAGATATTGGCTTGAGGTCTGGGATGGGCCTGATACCTGAGCATATGATGTTTAGTAGTAGCACTTCTGAGAATGATTTATATATTAACACAGATCAGTGCATAGCACTCCAGGCATCCATCTGGAGACTGGCTATGAGGCCCTGTGGCAGGATATATCAGACTCTGGGACATAACTTAATGACGCAGGTATAGGTTCTAGCCTATTTCTAGTGTAGGGGTTGTGTCTGCCAGGGCCATCCTGGAGACATGAGTAATGGTCCGACATTGGCTTTGATTATGAGCATCCACTTCTACAAGGATTTTCTGTGTAGCCCTGGCTGTCTTCCTGGAACTTGTGTTATAGATCAGGCTGGACAGACTCAGAGATCTCCCTACCTCTGCTTCCCAAGTGCTGGGATTATCACCACATCCAGCTTTAATGAGTTGTTGTTGTTTGCTCTTGTGCTTTTTAATTGCTTTTTTTTTGTCCTAATTCTTGAATAGATGTAGAACCTCATGCAATGGGAGGAGTTTATAGTTTGATCAGATTGAGCACTCTATTAATGTTGTGCTTGGATCTGGTCTCTGTCAACAGTTTACTCCAAGTCAGGTTTGAAGCTATGTCCAAGGTGAGACCAACTGCTCATATCATCCTCTAGCCTTACATACCTGCTTTGATTTCTTTCCTGTGCAATGTTGTCTAGATTTGGATGATGGATAACATATCGTTTGGCTATAGTTTGACTGTGTCTTCCAATGTTTCATGTACTAGGAACATGGTATCTATTGTGTGCTTTTAAGAATTCTGCATGTCGTAGAGGCAGGCAGATTTCTGAGTTTGAGGCCAGCCTGAGTCTACAAAGTGAGTTCTAGGACAGCCAGGGCTATACAGAGAAACTCTGTCTCAACAAGAATACAAAAACAAAAACAAACAAACAAACAAACAAAAAAATCCTTCATGTCATTACAGACATGGGTCTCTAAAGTGATTAAGGTAGCTTTCAGAGACTCGTGTTAATTCTCCAATAAGGGAGTTGTTCCCTGTTTCTGTCCTTCCCTCTGCTTTCCAGTCTTCCTATGTTATCTTTCTCTCTCATATAAAATCTTTTCACTGAGGATATCAGGCATCTCAAACTGTGTCCAAAACTATGGAGCCACATAGTTTTGGATGCAATGACTTCCAAAGCTATGAGTTAAATGAAGTTCTTTCTCAAGACCCCTTAGTTTGAGGCAGTTTATTGTAGCAACAGGAAACAGAATGATACATGCCGGTATGTGAATCCATCCTTACCCTTCTCAGCTTTCTTTCATTATCCTCTGATACCCAGATAGACCCTGATGCTGTCTTAAGGTTTGTGAAGATATTTTTAGGCATGGATAGCTGTTGAAATTCATATGTCTGTGGAGGGGCGAGTGTTGAAAAATCTTACTCTGCTACCTTGCTGAAAAACCTCCTCCAGATCCAGACTGGTATTTTTAAAGAAAGACATCACTTATTTTCAGAGCCAGGTTACATTTCCTAGAATTAAAGCTACTGTTCCCTATCATTTAAGGGCCACAGTATTCAGTGAATACATTATATATGACTATAAAGAAAATGTTTTCAAATGGATTATGATGAGCTATGTATTTACTAGAAAGACTAAGTATTTATTATGTGCCACATTTATTTACGGTATGAATAAAGATATTTAATCTCACAGAACTAATTTTATACAGAAAGGTTAAGTAAAATTTTCTCATGTTGTTTTCTTAATATGTATTTTATAGGCCTGTGTATATGTACACAATGAGTTTTATAAGAAAATATTTGTCATGTTAATACTTCTATGGGAAACAAGCTTGGCTATTTATAGGCATAGTGTCCCTAAGTAAATGTAACAATACACTTGACAATTAAAATAAACTTGAGAGTAATTTTCTTTTTGGAGTGCCTTTTAGAATTAAAGTAAGGTATTTGCCCCCTGGTAAACAGAACTTGTGGATTTGAAACATTTCAAATGCACACTATTTTATGAGCTTTTTTTCCTGCAGTGTCTTTTATGTACCTTATTCACAAACTGGTTCTTTATAAAATCAATACACAAAAATAAAAGATTAACATTTGAGTATTATTTAGAAAGTTGACATTATTCCCTCATTGTCATGTTATTTGAGATGATGGGGTTTCCTTTATCAGCAACTACCTGATTTAGGTTGTATATGTATACAGATTACCATGTTAGCCGAAGACCACTGACTAATTGTCTCTTTAACAACTGATTTTTCTTCTTTCTGTTCCTTTATAACTTTTCTTTTATGTTTGTTTATTAGGTCTTCAAGAATTTTTAAAATCATATACACCTTTTGTCCACCAATTCTTCCAAGATCTAGCCTCTGTCTCTTCTCTTGTGTACTCTTTTACCTATTATGGGGAATTTGTACTGTCCAAATATTCTTTGATGTGTGGCCTTCCACTGGAGGGTGATCAACTATCAGTACTACACACACTATTAGAGAAATCTTAGCCATCCTCTCTCAGCAGCTACCAATTGCCAATAGCTCCACTGCTGGGGGGGGTAGAGTTTTATGTCCAACTCCTCTCTTCATGCTGACATTTTGTATAGATTGGTTTTGTATTAGTCATATGTATGCTGTGGTATGTGATAGGTTTTTCTGTAAAGAAAATCTGTTATTATGTATTATATTTAAAGTCAAAATTTATCATTGTTAGAAGTGTTTTCTTTGGTACAAGATAAATTTATATTAGTTATTCTTCTCATTTCTTTTTGTATGTGACATAATGTCTAACAAAGAGTAGCTTAGGGGAGGAAGTTTATTTGTACTCATAGTGCAAAGGAAAAGATCTCAGCACTGTAGGTAATTAGTGGCAGCAGGACAATAAGGCAGCTGTTGATATTACATCCAGCCATAAAGCAGAGAGAGACTGGGACTTGCTTTCTCCTTTTAGTCATTCCAGAGCCCAGCTCTTGTTCAGAATGAGCCTTTCTACCTCACTTAAAACAATTTAGAAAACTCCTCATAGAAGTTTCTCTCATAGGAGTCAATAGACCCTGTCAGGTAAACAATCAACACCAACCATCAGTGTATATCAGTGTACGATCATTTATAAATGTCATCCAAGTCCCTCTCCTTTGCCATTGATGAGTACAAATGGTCATTTACCATATCTGTACCATCTTTGTGATGGTAAGGACAGTTTCAAATGTTTGATTTCATTTTCATAAGGCTATGTTGAGAAACATGTAACAACTTCTTGTTGAACTTGGGCCAAATGGGACCTCTAGAATCTTTCAACCAAGTATAGTTCGCTATTTTTTTCCCAAGTCATATTAATCTTCAATATATTTTTATATAAAAATTGATAACTTTGTTTCTTGTTATGTTTTACTTGAACTTTTAAACATATTTATACTAGAATACATATGTCATAATATAAAAATTACTGATAATTATGCAAAAGATATAAAATATATAAATATTTTTCCTCCCTGCTGCTTTAATCATAGAAGTCATTAAACATGTTGGATAGCACATGTTTTACCAAATAGTTCATTGTTAGTATCACTATTTTTCAATTTAGGAAAATTTTTAATATTGTCTCTATTTTATTTATATGAAACCCAAAACTTAGAATTTGATTGTTTCATGGTTTAATTGTGTGAATTTGACTGTTTCATGGTTTAATTATGTGAATAGTACAATTCTAATTTCAATCCAGGATTACTTTCCTATAAACCTATATGAACTTCCTTTTTATTTATTATTAAATTTATTTATGTATTTATAACCCAAATGCTGTCTTGCCTCCTGATCCCCTCTCGCAGAATTCCTCCCCACTTCCCCTCCCCTTATCTGAGAGGGTCTCACTCCCCCCGCCCCATATTACACTACCCTGTTGCATCAAGTCTTTGTAGGATTAGGCACATCTCCTCCCACTGAGTCCAGACAAGGCAGCAAGCAGTCTGCTGCATATGGGTCTGGGGCCTTGGACCAGCCATGCATGCTCTTTGGTTGGTGGCTCACTCTCTGGGAGCTCCCAGAGGTCCAGATTAGTTGACTCTGTTGGTCTTCTTGTAGCTTTGCCATTGCCTGCAGGGCTTTCAATACTTCCCCTAACTCTTCCATAGGGCTTCCCCAACCTCTGTCCAACATTTGTGTATCAGTACCTGCATTTGTCTCAGTCAGCTGCTAGGTAGACCTTCTCAGAGGAGAGCTATGCTATGCTCTGCAAGCATACCTTAGCATCACTAATAGTGTCAGGGATTTATGCTTGTCCATTTATATTATGACATATGTATTCTAGTATAAATATGCTTAAAAGTTCAAGTAAAACATAACAAGAAACAAGTTGGCTCATTCACTGGTCAGCCATTCCTTCAGTCTCTGATCCATCTTAGTCCCTGCATCTCTTATATACAGGAATAATTTTGGGTGAAAAGTTTTGCAGGTGGGTTGGTGTTACGATCCTTCCACCTGGAGGTGGGGGTCCTGTCTGTTTACTGGAGGTACTCTGTTTGGGTTCCATATCTCAACAGCTGGATTTTCAGCTAAAATCAGCCACATGGACTCCTGTGAGGCTCCTCTATCACAGGTCTTTTGGACCTTACCACCCTTACCACCCAACCCCAGCAGCTGCATTTCAAACATTCTCTGGGTCCTCTGTGCCTCTCTCTTATCTCTCCCCATATCTTTTTTTTTTTTTTTTTCGAGACAAGGTTTCTCTGTGTAGCCCTGGCTGTCCTGGAACTCACTCTGTAGACCAGGCTGGCCTCGAACTCAGAAATCCACCTGCCTCTGCCTCCCAAGTGATGGGATTAAAGGCATGTGCCACCATGCCCGGCTCTCTCCCCATATCTTATTGAACTTCCTTTTTTAAAACTCTAAGAGTACTTTAGTATGCAAATTATGTCGATAAAACAGCAGTTTGGAAATTGCCTAAATTGCCCGCTAAACAGTATTATATATGAAATATTACTTTTGTTTCAGAGGATCATTATAGAATTGACACCCAATGTTCTTTTGGCTTAAATACTGGATTATCTTAATGCCCATTTGCCATATCAGTTTTAATTTATTTTCGCTCAAAAATTTCCATCACTGCACCTACGTGCAGAATACACAGTGTTTATCTTAGAAGTTTAAACTATTTTTCTTCCACCCAGTATAATCTATACTTTATCAGTGGGCACAGTAGTCAAAAGAATCTAAGTCAAGTGATATTTTCCATATCTACTAACATGTACAATAAATAAAAGAGTTCAACTGAACTCCTCGTAGGAGAAACACATCAGTCATCCTTGTTCAGAATGGGCAGAGTGGTTTTTCTGCCCAACGTCCCATAATTAATACAAACTTCAGGTTAATATTTTACAGGCTAGTCTTTGAGTAACTCATGTACAAACAATGCATGATCCCTAGTTAAAAATTTGCTTGTGAAAAGCACCATGCTGAAAATCAAATGAATTATTTTTCAGCTAGATTTTGAGGGAGGGAGAGAGAGAAAGAGATGGAGAGGGAGGGAGAGAGAGAGAGAGAGAGAGAGAGAGAGAGAGAGAGATGCAGAGACAGAGAGACAGACACACACACACACACACACACACACACACACACAGAATCAAATAAATTTTAAGGGTCGGATTATTTGTTTCCATGTTCATCATTTTATTAGAAAGGAAAGCTACCCCTGCACTTCTTTTTCTGGAAGTATTTTGTAACTCAACCATCAAGCAGAACTGTGCGTTTTAGTGGATGCTGAATTCCTGTTGACATTAAAATTGGCATGGCTCTTGTCTAAAAAGTCCTTAAAATGAGTATGATTGGTTTGAAATCTCTTTTATTAACAGGCAACAACTATTTATTGTTTGTGTATTTGTAAAACAGAAACAACAGTTCAGTCTCCGCGACCAGAGACCAGCTTTAATGGGATGTTGTGTGGATCCTGTTCACCACTCCAGTTGGCTACCTGAACCTGGAAGAGCGGGGTCTAAAATGGAGGTATACTAAAGTCTCATGCTATAGCTATAGCCATCTTTGTTCAGAGTACCAGAAATTATTCTTTAAGGGTTAAGAAGTCACCCTAGAAACGTATACAATCACAAAGACAAGCCACACATAGCAAAAATATGTTTTTCCATAGAGGCATATGAATAACAACAACTCAGATAAACTCACTTGTATGCACTATACTTGGGATGAGAATGAAAACACAGTCCAAAGAAATTCTATGTTTTGAAGAAACTGAGGTCATAAGACTATTGTCCTTTTACTTTTGAGTTTATTTACAAGCACGCTGAATTCTCACATGACTCAATTTTGAATGGTGTTCTGGCAAGTATGGTGCATACAAGTGAGTACCACTGGAGTGGTACTGATCAGTTGTTTGTTTAATGGAGAGGTACATTTAGAGGATGCCCCTTCTGAGGGGATCTGTGAGAAATTTGAAGTCTGAGGTTTTGACAAAGGATTTTTTCCTTGAGACAGTCACCTCAAGGATATTTTTCTATTTAATTGGAGATATAGCTTACTCGTAGAGCATTTGCGAAGGGTATTTTGTTACCAGGGGAACCTTTTTAATGCATATAGTTTTATTTGGGGGCATTGTAATATCTATTTTCTTTATATGAGAAAGTTATTTTTGAGTTCCTCTCTCTTTCACATTTTAACAGCAGGGCGAAAGCAAGAGGCCACTGCAATATTCTGTCTGAAAATCTCACAGTTAAATAAATTTCCTATATTGTATATTACTGCAGGCAACTGTTGGAGCAAATTTCTGACATTACAGAATAAAGATCTACCATCTTTCAGTTTTCAACATTAATTTATCTGTGCAAAGCTCTTAGCAGTAACATCAGTGAAGCTGTTTTGCCTCTTTCTTTTTGGATAGTGAAATTTTAAGAAAATGTTTACTGGCTCTAAATGTTTTCTAGTGAATTCCCTAACAGTCTTTTAAGGATCATATAATATGAATAAAGGGCTAATTGACTCAACCTTTCCTACTTGTGTAAGCACCCTCCATTCCTATTTGTGTATTTATTTATTTATTTATTTATTTATTTATTTATTTATTTAATATTGCTTTATCTAAGACTTTTAGCACTTAATGATTATGCATAGAGAAAATGGCAACCTTTCTTTTGTTATGATTCTAAATGAAGTGTTCTCAGCTTTTTCTACTGGATTTAAGTTATCTTTCCAATAGGTCTTTATAGGACTAGTTATCTTTAGGACATTGTACTCACTGGCTCAGCAACTGATGTTACCTGCTCAAAACCTATACAAGATAAAGCCAGTCCATATGTCAACCTGATTAGGAGATATCATCTCAGTTTGTTGGTATTATTGATTGATTTGTTTGATAAGCACACACATGTATTTTTATGTATTATCCTAGTTTTTATATATTAGAACCCATATTAGCACCTTATCAATTTCACCTTTGTTCTTCAATATGTTAATTTATGCAACATAAAATTGTATTAAACTTATTTTGTAGGTGAAGGTGTTGAGCAAGAGAGTTTCAGTAACTTGCCTAAGAGTCATGCAAATAATAAACATTGGAACTTATATCCCTTGCTTTCCTGGTAATAATAATATACTTGCCATTTTATCTTGAAAATTATTAGGCAACCAATAACCTTTATTCTATAATATATATCTATATTATACATGTTACATATATTATATACATGAATTCATGAAATGAATTATGTATATGACATATAAATCTATCACTGAACATAGGTAATTTACTAATATGTCATGTTTTCAAAAATTCCTAGTAATATTGAAGCCAGATACATTTTCGGTTAAACATGGTTTGTCTAACACAGACACTACAGGAAATGAGTGGTGACTAGCAATTTAGTTCTCTTTATCATTTCACTAAATCCTGAAGATTCCTGTGGGGAAAAATTGCAATTTCATCTAGATAGATATGCACATACTATCTTGTCTTTCCTGGAAATATTTTTTCTCACTAAAACTGTTCATAAAAGACACTGTTGATGCTGTCTTATAGTGGAATTTTTTGTTGTCATTCAGTGTATCTGTTTTTAAAAGTAACTTTGAAGAGTTTCAAGGGCTGTCTAAGATCAGTTTTGTGTTTGATTAATGCAGCAACAAAACTCAGCCCAGCCAATAGAAATGCATGCTATAAATAACCTGCAGCCACATTATCATTTCATTATGAGTCTAATGAAATATTGTCTTAAGGAGGGAGCCACTGCTGACAGCAGTGCAAAGCAAGACATCAGAGATTCCATTTAAGTGCCGGGGGCAGTGTTATTTACTGCCATCCACTCGTGTTACTGCCAGGCTTTTTAAATTTACAAAGAGGGAATATATCTTCTCAGCTCATGACAGCTGAGGGGGAAGCCATATTGGTGGAAATACAATCAAATAAATGACCAAATAAGACTTTGCTTTTTCTTCTGTTGAAGTTACATAAAATTGTAAAATCAGCACACTATCTCTTCCAGAGAAATCAGAATTCAGAAATTCCAAAAACCTCTTAATAATACTATTTTCAATTCAAATTATACCTCTCTTCTCATCATTCTTTGTATACTTGCTTTTAAGAACCCCTATCACTAACAAAATCAAATTATCACAAATAATCTGTATTCAATTCTACTTAGATACACATATGCAAGCACCATATGTAGGCATTCATATACATGCATGCACACATGTGTCACACACACACACACACACACACACACACACACACACACGAATCTTAGTACCATGCCTGCTATGCTAAGTAGCCTAGTAAACACATTAGTAATTTTTTTATGATGGCAGATTACCTGCAGAGCAGTTCCAAACGAGAAGATGCACTGAAGATAAAATATATATAGTGTGATGTTTTATGAAAAAATCATTTGATACAATATAGCAAAGATTTATTGTACAGGAAGAAGCAATGGTTTGACCAGCTGTTTATCTTACTGCAGGGATACAGGAAGTGTTAGATACATCCTGTCCATTCAAACTATCAACTTTAGAGATAGGGTATCAAAGTATCAATTTAAGACAAGAAATCTACAAGTTACTAAACTGTTGTTTGTGGCAGATGCTAGAAATTGGGGTCACTGTGGATCATCTGGAAGAGTTAATGTCCATTTAGCAGAGCTATGTGAAACTTGGCTTGTCTTATGGTCTGACAGTACCCATATGAAACTCGGACCCACAGGTGACTCAGATGGTAGTTAAATTCTGGGACCAAGCATTTTCTCTTCATCTACCAGACTAGATGAGAACAGTGGTTCTCTAGGCATCAGTGGGAGGGCTTGTTAGAACAGGCACTAAATGCATTCGCTGATTTTCTGATTCAGTAGGCCTAGGGATGGAGGGCTGAGAACTTACACATATAATAAGGTCACAGACATTACCAGACTGATCTAACTAACACTTGAACAGCACTAGATTAGTCTTTCTAATGTGTTTTTCAGTAGACACCTTTCTAAAGGTTCAAAAATTATTTTCACATATTTCTATATAGTAACAGTCTGTTTTGGTTTGAATAAGAAATGTCTTCCATCCAATACATACAAAGAGCACAAGAAGCTGGACTTCAAAAAATCAAATAACCCCATTAAAAAAATGGGGTACAGAGCTAAACAAAGAATTCTCAACTGAGTAATACCGAATTTCTGAGAATCATCTGAAAAAGTGTTCAACATCCTTAATCATCAGGGAAATGCAAATCAAAACAACTCTGATATTCCACCTCACACCAGTAAGAATGGCTAAGTTCAAAAATTCAGGTGACAGCAGATGCTGGAAAGGATGTGGAGAAAGAGGAACACTCCTCCATTGCTGGTGGGATTGCAAGCTTGTACAACCACTCTGGAAGTCAGTCTGGCGGTTCCTCAGAAAATTGGACATAGTACTACCAGAAGATCCAGCAATACCTCTACTGAGCATATAACCAGAAGATGTTCCAACTGGTAAAAAGGACACATGCTCCACTATGTTCATAGCACCCTTATTTATATTAGCCAGAAGCTGGAAAGATCCCAGATGTCCCTCAGCAGAGGAATGGATACAGAAAATGTGGTACATTTACACAATGGAGTACTACTATGCTATTAAAAACAACAAATTTATGAAATTCTTGGACAAATGAATATATCTGGAGGATATCATCATTAGTGAGTTAATCCAATCATAAAAGAACTCACTAGATATGCACTCACTGATAAGTGGATATTAGCACGGAATCTTAGAATACCCAAAATACACTTTGCAAAACACCAGAAAATCAAGAAGAAGGAAGACCAACGTGTGGATACTTCATTCCTCCTTAGAATAGGGAACAAAATACCCATGAAAGGAGTTACAGAGACAAAGTTAGGAGCTAAGATGAAAGGATGGACTAACCAGAGACTACCCCATCCAGGGATCCATCCCATAATCAGCCACTAAACCTAGACACTATTGCATATGTCAGCAAGAGTTTGCTGAAGGGACCCTAATATAGCTGTCTCGTATGAGGCTATGCCAGTGCCTGGCAAATACAGAGTGGATACTCACAGTCATCTATATGATGGAACATAGGGCCCCCAATGGAGAAGCTAGAGAAAGTACCCAAGGAGCTGAAGGGATCTGCAACCTTATAGGTGGAACAAAAATATGAACTAACCAGAACCCCTAGAGCTCATGTCTCTAGCTGCATATATAGCAGAAGATGGCCTAGTCGGCCATCATTGGGAAGCAAGGCCCCTTGGTATTGCAAATTTTATATGCCCCAATACAGGGGAATGCCAGGGCCAAGAAGTTGGAGTGGGTGGGTAGGGGAACAGGGCGCGTGCGCGGGGGGTGGGGGGGTTATAGTGAACTTTCAGGATAGCATTTGAAATGTAAATTTAGAAAATATCTAATAAAAAACGTGGAAAAAACCAAATGTATTCCATGTGTATTTTCACACTTGGTCCACAATTGTTAGCATTGCTTAGGGAGGTTGTGAAACCTTTGATTGTGGGTCCTTGCTGGAGGAAACACATCACTGAGGGTGGGTTTGGTGAGTTCATAGCCATGTTTCTCCTGCAGTTTGATCTCTCTGCTTCTTATGTACAGCAAATTATGATGATTCTGTTTCCCACCCCTGCTTCATGCTGTCCCTATTATTACAGACTCTATCCCTCTGGAACCATAAGTCAAAATATACCATGTTCCTTAAGTTTCTTTTAGTCAGATTATTTTTATCACAGCAACGGAAAAGCAACCAATATACCAACTATGCCTCTATGTTGTTGTGTGGTGGTGGTGGTGGTGGTGGTGGTGGTGGTGGTGGTGGTATTGTTCTGGTTGGTTTTGCCTCAGTAGGGATTCCACCCAGGGTTGTGCACAGACAAATATTTTAACACTGAGCTACATGAAGCAGTCAAGTAGGAGGGGCGTTTGGAGAGGAAGGAGACTTTGTCTTGTGAGAGATTAAGGTTGCTTTCTCTAATAACCTTTAGCTGCCTTGACTCTAATTTACTCTGAATCCAGAAGCTGCCTCTGTGTGAAATAACTCTAGTTGGGATTAACAGCAGGGATTAAGTAAAGAATTAGTTGCTAGGGCTTCTTTCTATCTTGTCCAGAGTCATCACCTCTCTTGCCAGGTGGGAGGGACATTTGAAGCAATAAACTTCTATTGAACCAGGAGAAGAGAGTCCTGCTCACAGAATGAAAAACATTTACACAAGCAAATACGGATAAACACACATATATTCATGCACACATTCATCACCACACACTCATCTTTGGGCCTAACAATCTGTCTAATGGACTTAGTACTCATATAAACACACCTATACTTACATACAAATGCATAATGAGCAAAAGCCCAAGTCCCAGAGCAGAAAGAACTCACTCATTCTGGATGAAAGATAAGCTTCAACCTTTATTGCATAGAGGAAGAAAGGCTTTTATATCTAAATGAATTAAACCCAAGTTTGTTAGAAAAAAGCCTTTTTAGTAATAGGAAGCCTGCCTTGCTGTTATGAAGAAACCTGTTCTGTCATATGTTAAGGGGAAGCCTGGCTACTCTTTTTGCTCTCTCGGCAGCTCCTTTTTTTTGTCTTTCTCTCTGCGTTCTGTGTACTGCCCTCTTCTTCCTTCTAATTCTACTCTCTCCTTTTGCCACCTAATGTCTTCATTCCCAGGTTTTTGTAACTATTTTTAAAAAGAGAATAGAGTACATAGTATCTTTTTTTTTTCAAAAGTTCATCATAGGTTTAAATATGAGTTCAAATAATAAGCTGAATAAGAAGCTTACAAGGGAGATGTTTACCTGTGTCTCCATTAAGCCTAGTTATTTAGCCAGCCTTCATTATCTGTCAATAGGTCCACAGGTTCATTGAGAATCTGAAACTATAATTCTTGTGTCTAAGTTAACATTAAAGTTTTATGTAGATAAACCCAGTGAATATTTGCTCTTCTGTCACTGTACCTAAAATAAATCACTCATTCTCAGTTTAGTCAATTTCTTTGCAGCCTGAAGGACTGTATTCCTAAATTACAAGTGCCTGCCGTCTATCTCAGAAGAAATAGCTCATGACACATGAAGATTGGCGGAGTTTTAATTGCCATTTTCATATTAGAGAAAGCTCTAATTGCAGTCCTAGTTATAAAGGGCTTAATAATTGCTAGTATAATTTCAGAAATTCTTATAGAATCATCATTAGGGATTAAGAAATCATCTGTTTGTATAGCACCAATACAAGATAGCACATCTTTGTTGATCTGCAGAAAATTTGCCACATAGGGAGGGCTAATGTCCAGGGATTATTATATTAATTTAATAATGACAGGAAAGTCATATCAATAGCAAGAATCAGACCCTGAAGCCATCCCTTGGGTGTTGATTGCAAGGGCTCGCTCACTCATTCCAGTCCAGATGGTGAAGCCATCTCAGGAAGACCACCTGCTAGTCTTTAATTAGCCTCTTCTAGATGGCTCCTGATATCAGTCCATGAGTTTCAAGTGTTGTGTATGACATTACCTTAAGTGTAGAGTGTTTTTTAAAAAAACATTTCACTAAATGTTCTTTATTTGTATTTTCTAGATCCAGCATTTAATTGTAGTATCTTCTTATTTTAAATAATTCTTGATTCTTACCATATATGGTTCAGAAGTTCTGCTAACTCAGGAAATGCCCAGAAAATGGCAATAAAAGGTTATATGGTATGTCTTGGAGATACCTTAATATATAAAATGTTGGCATGGCAAGCACAAGAACATTAGATAGATTCCTTAGGACCTATGTGATATTATTGCTAGGATGGCATGTGCTTGTGATCCCAGTGTGTAGATTGATAAGACAGATACATCTCTATGGCTTCTTGGCAAACCTACAGATCACAAACTGTGTTAGTTATCTGGCATCTCTATGCAGACAGATATTTGTATACCTGCACACACACACACACACACACACACACACACACACACACACACACACACACACACAAATGTATCTAAACAGTAAATTCCAAGCTCTTTTAAGAGAACACCTGGTTCTGTTAGTTCATTGAGTTATCAGAGTGCTTCCTGTTATAGACATGTATGTTCTTCCTACTGTGTGGAGTAACAGAGTAGTGCTCAAGAAACATGTTCAAACTCTTAGTTCTTGACTTGCAACTCTTCTGTCCCAGCAAAAGAGAAATAGATGTTTCTTAACATATACTCAAGAATCTTTGTTCTTTTCTCATTACTTGCGTTGTTTGCCTCAGGATTATATATTGTATTACCCTTTGCTCCTTCAGGAGGTTACTTATTTTTGTCTCTGAAGTTTTACCTGATACACCTATTTTGCTCTCTTTTCCACCTTTCAATGCTTGGGATGAAACCTTGGACCTTAGGTCTCAGATCTACTTGTCAAGTGTTTTACCACTGAGGTATGTTATTAGTCCTTTTATTTAATTTTGAGGCTCAGTTTTTCAGGATGACACTGTGTTAGAATCATCCTTCCTCAGCCTCCTGAGTAGCTGGTATTAGAGGTATGTTTAGTATGTGCCACCATACCTTGTGTCAAGAGTTCCTTTAGTGTGGTCAAGTGGTATTCCTCCTTATGTCTTTATGGTTAGCACACTGCCCATTGGGTGACATGTATGATGATAGACACTTTTAGTGATATTTTATTTTTTGCAAATTCATTCCAACACAGAAAGAAGTTTTGAGAATTGAATCAATCACGAATTTACTTTTTATCTGGCTGATTAATGGTTGAGCAGCAGTAATATCAGCAGCCTAATCTTAGACTTGTGACTATGTTAACATAACAGGGGAAAATCACTCTAAAATGGGCCCCAAATGAACTATTTTGAAATGGAGGGATTGGATCATCCTAACCGACCTGCTGTAATAAAAAAACTCATAGTAACAGAGCAGAAGGATTTCATTGTAGATGATTTTGTGGTACAAAATGGGAGAGTCAACCAGCCTTTTTTTTCTGTCTTTGACAATAGAGAGTTTCTAGGAGCTAAGCAATGTGGGTATTCTCTAGAAGAAATCAAATGTACTCTTCCCAAAACTAGCTTCAAAGTGATGCCTACACTCATGTAAAATTGGAAATGCTGTGATTCACTGAGGCATGAAACTGAAGTGCAGGGAGATATTACAGAAATTATTTCCTTTTTGACTAATGACCCAGCTTTAAAAAAATCAATTCTTTCAGTAACCCTTTAAAATCATACCATGTGCCTATATTGTGCTGGTTTGCTTTCGGTTGCTGTGGTAAGCACCACAAGCCAAAACAATTTGAAGAGGAAGGGGTTTATCTCCCTTTACATTTCTGAGTCACTGTCTATCTTTGAGAAAAGTCAGGCAGGAATCTGGAATCAGGAACCATGGAGGAATGCCAATTCTTTACTTGTTCGCTGGCTCATACTCATCTAGATTTCTTATATAGCCACGAACCACCAGCCTAGGGATTATGCTGCCCACAGTGGACTGTCTCCTCTCACATCATTTATCAATCAAGACAATCTCTTTCAGAAAAAGCCACTGGTCAATTTGGTGGGTGTTATTTTTCAATTGTTTTTGTTTTCCCAGGTGATTTCAGAAATGGCAGGTTGACAATAAAGATTATCCAGCACAGTCCATTGAATAAATGGTCACAGCTTAATACAATTGGTACCAGGATACTAGGGTATTGCAGTGATGGATGTGACTACAGTTTTTTTTTTTCCAGTGAAAACAATTGGGCATATGAGATGGAAAATCTAACAAGTGCCCAGGGCTTAATGGTCTCTGCTAGTAAAAGACTAAAAACATTAGAATATTAAGAAAAATGCAGAGAGTTGAGACCTGACTTCTGAAGTTTCAGAGAAGATCAAAGAATTAAGAACTGCAATAGGGGCTTTTCATGTGATATCCTGGATTGTGCGATTGTGTGCTTGCTGCTGGTCATTGGGGGCTGAAGTATCAAATGTTTTCACGATTGTGTAACTTTCTGTGCATTATGAAGATAATGGGTACTGGTGACCTGGTGTTAAGAATCGTATTCAATTGATATTAAATCATTATCTTTGAGGTGAAATATCATGAGGTGTCTTTTATTAGTTTCAGTATATAGAAACGATGATCCAAGTGAGCCAAGGCCTCACCTCAGGTTAGCAGAAAAATCAGATACAATTTAATAGTACTCCCACACAGTACTCGTTTTAAAGACATCCAAACTGAAAGATTAAGGGGGGCGTGGAGAATTGCTGAAGCCTGGCATCATGTAGTAGAGACAGAGTCCCTGAAGAGAGGCTTGGAGAGGCCGGTGTTGAAGGCATCTCAGTTACAGTGGATGCCTCAGTATATTACAGATGCCAGGACCAAGGGATGATTGCCAAGGAAGGACTGTGGGAGATGTAAAGTGGAGCTAGCCTGAGGTAAGCTGTGTATGCTGAAGACAGCCAAGGTAGAGAAATGTAGCCAGTCAAGCCCCACTGACTGCCTGTTGACTGAAAGATTTATATTTATACAATTAAATGTTGTTTCTGATTATGAGTGATTGTTTTATGTTTTCGTTTTTCTTCTGGAATAAGAAAACGTTACTTTTTTTTTTTTTTTAAACAGGGGATCATAGTGAAAAGGATGAGTTCCCAAAGGGATCTTTAACTTTTAAAATGTTGAAAATTTAGAATGTAGTACAATGAAAGATTGGACTGTGTTTTAGGATATAAATATGAAATCTTACAAACAAGAAAAATGAGTCCTTAGAGACAAGTAAAGACAGATTATGTCTTGTCAGTTACATGTTTGTGCATCAATCTGACACAGGGTGTATTGTGATCATTAGTTTTTAGTGTCAACATGACACAATCTAGATTTCACCTGAGAACAAATCTCAGCTGAGGAATTGCCTACATCAGCTTTGCCTGTGGCCATGTCTTGATTGATGATCAATGTGAGCTGTAGCTACTTGTATTCTCCCGGGAGGTCACCATATCGATGCCGAACTAAGTGTGGACACCCGATCGGCATAGCACACTACAGCCCAGAACTCCTGGACTCAAGCGATCCTCCTGCCTCAGCCTCCTGAGTAGCTGGGACTACAGGCGTGTGCCACCGCGCCCGGCTTGTATTCTCATGCTAATTATGTTACCCACAAATCTGTTTGCACTGTCCCACAGGTAAGACTGAGGGAACCCTGCCCCCAGTTGGTTTTGCTGGGCAGGGAGACAGAGATGGTACTTTTAGGATTCCCAGGCAAGGGACTGAGGAAGAAGCAGGAAGAGGATTAGCCACCATGCTTGTAAGGAAGAGAGACACCAGACCTGAGAGGTATAGAAGAAAGAGAGGTAATTGTCATGTAGATGCCGGAGAACACAGTCAAGGGGTCTGCAGGTCTGGGGCAGCAAAGATGGAATATAGAATTTTGGAGGGGAGCGTACATCAGCAACGTGGAGTTTAGGAAGTGGCCCAGCCATTGATCGGTTTAAGGCATATTAAAATATAAAGGCTGTGTGTGTGTGTGTGTGTGTGTGTGAGAGAGAGAGAGAGAGAGAGAGAGAGAGAGAGAGAGAGAGAGAGAGAGAGAGAGAATGCCTTTCATTCCAGAACGCAGAACATTGGGGTGGATAGTGAGCAGTACTGCCACCGGCACTTGGTAGATTTGAATAGGGATAATTGGATACTGCTACACTGAGGGAGCCCCAGCACTGAAGGCAATGAATGCCATCTCTAGGCTGGTGTGCCTGCTATGTATAAGAAAGCTAGCTGAGCACGTGTGAATGAGCAAGGCAGCAAACAGCATTCCTCCATGGTCTCGACTTTATTATCTGTCTGAAGTTTTCTGCTTGAGTTCCTGCCCTGACTTCTCTCAGTGATGGAATATTACATATAAATACAAGCTGAAACAAAAAAATTTTTCCCTGTGCTGCTTTTGGTCAGAATGTTTTATCAGCTCAACACAACTCAAACAAGCACACACATGTGTGCAATGTGTGCCTTGAGAAAATATTTTAAAGATTATATCACTACAGTCTTGATAAGATTAATAAATTCTATACACCAACAACACTGATTTACTTAAAATCTTGACTTTTTTCGTGAGTGACTTGAATTAACAAACGTCAATGCTTTTAGGCCCAAGCTCTATAAACTATGATAATATTTAGTGTTGGACAACGAAGGTGGTTCAAACATATCTATTTAACAAAATATTTTGAAATGACTAATGATGCACTGTTATTGAAAGCATTAAGATGAAATCACATAGCACAATGGATAGAACATAACAGACATCCAAACAATATTAACTAAGTTCTCAAAAACACTAGTCAAGGTGAAAAAAAATGAGTTCTCTTCCCTTGCTCAGCTAGTCTGTGTACTGCCAGCTTCTCAGAGCGCATATGTGCTGCTTCTGCACATACGGGCTGGTATCTACTTTGTTATCTTGGTGGATTTAACCTGCTTGGATTCTTGTTTGTTTGTTTGTTTGCTTGCTTGTTTGTGTTTTTCATGGCTGATATCTGGAGAATGCATTATCAACCTTTTCTTTTCTAGTACATTTAGTTATATTTTGTTTTCTTCGGGATTTCTTCATTGTTTGTAGTAGGAGGCTATGCAAATGTTTGACTGCTGTCAGATTGATTAATGTTCCACATTAATTGAATCTACATTTGTTAATAAAAGCAATACTAGTATAAAATGTTGTAATGTATTTACTTGATTGCTTTTATTCATGGACTATATTCTTTCAATTTGAATTCCTGATTCAAAGACGAAGACACTTTACAGAATTTTGCATTTAACAAGAAAATATCTTCATGAGAGGTTGCAACAATTTATTTTCATATCCAACTTTTAGCTTCTTTTCCTTCACATTTGTACAAATTCTCTATATGAAAAAAAAAAAAACCTCAAAGTTTTCCAATTACATAAAATCCACAAAAAATAACACATATCCTCTATATTTCTAGATTCATGAAGGAAAATGGATATAATTCATCTGTTCAGTATTTTCAATATACAGTTTAAGAAGTGACCCAGCCATTGATTATATTGATTATAATATATATTATTACTTATAATATATATTACTTAGGCTCACGTTCCTGTACTTATGGAAGCAGAATCCATGTACATAGCATGAAGTAAGTATGACTCATTATATGTATAACATATAAGGCATAAATATTGAATGCCATAAGAATCCAGCAAGGCAAAGACATCATGGCCGAATTTGCTCAGTGAGAGATTATGGTGATCACAGTGAGAAGTCAGGGTATAGGAAAGAGGAGGCAAGACCAACATTTCTTCTGCTAGGTATGACCAGACCTGCATGGTAGACACCACAGAGGTCTGATATTTCCTTCTTTTCCTAGAGAAATATTGTCATTTTCCCTATGAAGTTTTCTGGTGATGGTAAAGGAACAGTCTCACTGGTTCCTTAAGTCTGGCTTTCAAAACTTCAGTATTTACATTTTGGTGCCTGACATTTCATTAATTCATATGAGTGCAGGAGAGAAGTGTTGGAATCTGCCACCGACTATAAATGAGAGCTTAGGTGACAGGCAGTCAACACACATCCATCATGATTCAGCCCCAAGCCGTGGTTGCTGTGTCTCAGAAGCAACTGTAACACTTCTGTTCTGATGAGTACCTAAAGCAAACAACAACAAAAACTTGAGAACATCCCATGTGTGGAGAAACATAACCACAGGCAGTACTGAATGCAAGCAGAGTATTTGGATCAAGAGTTTGGAAATTATACCTGGGGGTCACTAGTTCTGAGGGATGATGCCTCAAAGAAAAGAGATCAGAACTTGGGAAATAAGCTTGGTATGAAATGCCCAGAGAGAAAGGCATAAAGACATCTCTTTCCTCAGGCTCCAAACAAATCATCCAAGGATCATCCTGCATCATAAAAAGGACAGATGCTCTGAACTCTAGAAAAAAATAATAGACATGAGTAAGAATTGTAGCTCCCATAACCACATTCTCCATCTTGCAAACAACTGTCTCTGTTGAAAAAAGAGAGATGTAGGTTGCTAGTTTGGGAAGATGGTTAAATAAGTAGTTCTCAATCTTCTTAATACTGAAACCCTTTAATACAGTTCCTTATAGTGTGGCTTTCATTGCTGCTTCATAAATGTAATTTTGCTACTGTTATGAATCTTAACGTAAATAATCTTGGAGATGAGAGGTTTGTCAAAGAGCTGTGACCCACAGTGTAAGAATCTCTAGCTTAAGTAGACTCTTCTATTCATAAATTTGATATATACATACTATATAATATAGCCACTGGCACTTTTCTCACAATGTATTTGTATATTAAGAACACTATGATTAATCAATAACAGAGGTATTTCTTTCCTTTGCTATTTATTATATGAGTTCTCTTGCTCTCATTGGGGGTTATAAACTACCTTATCTCAAGAGTGAAACAACATGTACCTCTTGATGTTGGCACGTATAGCTCCTGTGAAAGAAAATCCCTTAAACATTCTCAAAACCCCAAAGAAACCTCTAGCTGAATGTTAATCCTTTAGTTTAGGACTCTATTAATGTTATCAAAGGGAAGTTTATCTTAGTATGTTTTCTTTGACAAGCTTCTAGGTCAAGGATGCCTCTTACTGTTGATGACAGAAATGAGGAAGCTTTAGGCACAATCACAATATGTCTAACTAGATCCAAGTATAAGAAGATAAAAGGGCTGGTCTGAGGAATATTGTTCAGTGGTAAAGCACTTGCCTAGCATTGGGAAGGCTAATCTCTAACAACAACAACAACAACAACAACTACACACACACACACACACACACACACACACACACACACACTGCAATTCCTTCTTTAACAACAAAGGACACCTTGTGATTAAAGTGTTTCAGATAAAAATGGGGATTAAGCAGGAAAATATGGACATAAAGTCTACCTGAACGTTACTACTTGTGAGTAATCAAGTTTAGTAGAGTTAAAAAGACCTAAACCATTGGCATGTGAAAGCTATTACATTATTTATTCTTAGAACAAATGAAAAACCAAACCAAACCAAACCAAACAAAACAAATGACAAAGATATGAAGTGCTCATTTAAAGAGAGCAGGACCTGTTAGGCCTACAACCAAGTCACTCACTTAGGTTTCCGATTCATATTCCCTCAGAAATCCTAACATTTTTCAGGGACATTGGAATTAGTTTTTATATAGCATCAGGCAGGCAGAGGCCAGAGCTTGTGGCATTCCTGAGTCTAGCCCTATTGTGACCTTGCTAGAATATTGTGAGGGCATGGTACTAGATAAGAGGCAACCTGCCTAATGTGCTCCATCTATCAAGTGGTGATGATAATGCCTTCTGTAGTTTTGCAGATTACATTGGCAAACACTAGATAAAGAATTTAGGCATGATTTATCAGGGAGCAATTGTTTAATGGTATGTCATAATTATTCTTCCCATTCCAGGCAACCACTCAGCTTATTCCAACTGTAGGTCCATGAATATTAATGAGTGAATATAAATAGACATTTTGTTACAAAATCTATGACCAAATTTCCTTCTTACACAGATTAGAAAACAGAATTCTTCGGTACTAGAATTGCAGATAACCTTTAACTGACTGTTAATCATCCAGGGAAGAGCCCCTCACCCAATACCTTTAACAAACCCCTTTCAATGAGTTCATTTTTCTACCTATAATTTTGTTGGATCAGATGCATGACTTCCATTTTTCTTCTTTTCGTCAAGAAAGAGCTCTCCTTTATGTCGGCCACTTGACCAGAATTATTATGAGGTTAACAATCAGATATTGCTGCTTGTAGCGTCTCTGTAAACTTGGTCTCTTGCTAAAAGAAGCCATTAGCTGGGAAGGAAGTGTAAGGAAGTATATATATATATATATGCTTAGTTGATTACTCACTGAAACCATTGTTTATCTTTTAAAATGACTACTAAAGTGAAATCAAGTCACTTACCACCTATTCCTACATTCTTTGAGGGACCGAAGTCTTCAATTGCCTTTGCTCCCCTCTGATGCTCCCAGCCCTCAGAACAAGAAAGCAGAGCTTTCCCGGGGACTTCCTTTGACTTCTGCCCTCTTAAGCATTGGCCGTTCTCTCCGTTTCTTTCTTCTAGGATTTCACTGCTCCAATTTTTGTTCCCTTAATGACCCTTTTCACTAGTGAAAATGTATCGCACCATGACAGTTGTTCTGAAGGTGCAGTAAGTACTGTGGTCCAGGCCATTGAGGCATGTGGCTCTTGGCAAGGAAGTCTATTTAGGCTTCCTCCTGTTTTCACTGCATTCCTAGGCACTGCTTCTCTTCTATCAGAACTGGGAGCCATACTGCACTTCAGGGAAACTAACAATTATGTGTGATGTCTTTTAACCTTTTGCACCCTTTTGGAAAAGATGAATATGGCAGAGTAACATATTAATATGTTTGCTGCATCAATTACAGGCCTTATTTCTCTTTAATTTTCTGATATCCCTACTTAAAGTAGATACAGTTTCAAAGTTGTGCTATTTTGTGCATGGTATGTCTTTCCAAACCTTCTATGTAAACCCTCTCAAATAATTTGAACTGTAATTCAAAATATTATTTATGTAGGAAAACTTTTCTGTTTGTGGTTTATCCACAGACATTTTTACAGCATTTTGGGATTTTTTAAATGAAGGGATTTAATATTCTGCATAATAATTATTTATTCATTTACTTACTTCAAATAGGTTGGGAAGGGTAAAGCCTCTTTAACATTACATGGCTTTGGGTAAGTACTCAGCTATTCCTTTTTATAAAATAATAACAATGTCAATGAAAATAACTCTGACTTTGTTGTTAAAAATATTTTAATTTTAAAATATTTTCTTTAAGAAATCAGCATTAAACACTTTTGTACAGAGACATCTGGAGTAATGCAGTGAAATTTGGGAAAATATTTACTATTTTCTTGGAGATGAAGGCATGAATTTTAATCTTGATTTACCAGAATTCTATAAAAGTAGACCCTATGTTCTTAGTTTTAAGTCTTTTTTTTTTAAATTGGTGTTTATGTGGAGCCTTAGTTCCCCACTGGAGTCTACTCATCTGTTAACCAGGTGTTGCAACATTATATTTTAAATAACATGTCCAAATTATCCAAACATCAGTGAATCAATTTTTCCAAGCGAAGACACAGTTTTTATTTTAGTCAATATTTAGATAGGTTAAAGAGCATGTTTAAAAAGATATGAAGTCTCTGTCCTGAAATTACCTTCATGTTATTTATAAATTTTCTATCCTCTAGCTCATATAATATATATGGATCATTCAGGGGGAAAAATGCTAACTTCAGAGAGAAAACATTTACTTCCTCAATTATTCCTAAACCTCCACTGTGAAGTAAATTCTAATTCTGTAGACATTTTCAATATTTTGGGACAACTTTATATCATGGCTTTTTAGATTAAAATGTTCTGACTGGCTTCTATTTTCACACTAATAATTTTCATTAATTGTGGTTTAAGAGTTTAATGTCCATGGAAGGCCTTCCTTCTCACAAGTGGCTGTTCTCCAAGGCCTTTGCTTGCCAGCTTTTTTACAGGTTACGTCAGCTGCAGCGATTCCTGATGTAGTCTCCCACTACTTCATCAAGTCCCCATATCAGTCAATCTGATGGGGTGAGATGAAATCTCAAAGCAGTTTTAATTTGCATTTTCCAGATGACTAAGAATGTTAAACATTAAACAACAACAAAAATTAATCAGCTATTTGTAATTTTTCTTCTGGGAATTCTGTTTTCTTCCATGACTCATTTTTTGTTTTGTTCTTATTGTTTGTTTGCTTTTTTGTTTGTTTGTTTGTTTTCATATTTAGGTTTTTGAGTTCTTTCATACCCCAGATATTAACCCCTTGTCAGATTTGTATCTGGAAATTATTTTTCCCTCCTAGAAGTCTGTCTCTTACTAGAATATGCTGTGCTTTGCTATATAGAAACCTAATGTTCCATGAGGTTCCATTTGCCAGTTGTTGCCTGTGTTGATGGCTCCTTATTATTATTATTATTATTATTATTGCTATTACTATAGTTCTGTACTATTACTTGAAATCAGAGATGTTTATAACCCAAAGTAGTGATTGTATTGCTTTGCATTGGCTAGTCTGTCTCTTTTGTGTTTCCATATAAACTTTGAGTTTTTTTTTTTTTTTTCAATTTAAGTGAAGAATTACATTGGAATTTTGATAGGGATTCCATTTAATCTGTATGTTGATTTTGGTAGAATGGCCATTTTCACAATATTAAGTATAAATTCATGAACACATAAGTGTAGCTTTTATTCTTTATTCACTTCTTAGTTTGTGGTTTCTTCATGGGTTCTTCTCCTAAGTGTCTCCCAGCAATATCTTCTCTGGCTCAGTTCAGCTTCTCCTGGCTTAATTGCCACCAACTGCCTATTCTCTTACTCCTCTCTGACCTTACTCTTCTGTTTCTTGGACTTCCCCCTGCTATTCCTGTTGTGATCATAAAAGAGAAAGAACTATAGGAATATGTTCTGGTGTGGCAGTCCTAAGAGGAAAACTCATTGCCCTGAATGCCTCCAAAAAGAAACTAGAGAGAGCATACACTAGTAACTTGATAGCACACCTAGAAGCTCTAGAACGAAAGGAAGCAAACTCGCCCAAGAGGAGTAGAAGGCAGGAAATAATCAAACTCAGGGCAGAAATCAACCAAGTACAAACAAAAAGAACTAAAGAATTTAAAGAATTTAAAGAATTTAAAGAATTAACCAATCAAGGAGCTGATTCTTTGAGAAAATCAACAAGATAGATAATCCCTTAGCCAGACTCACTAGAGGGCACAGGGACAGTATCTTAATTAACAAAATCAGAAATGAAAAAGGAGACATAACAACAGAACCTGAGGAAATCCAAAACATCATTGGATCCTACTACAAAAAGGCTATACTCAACAAAGCTAGAAAACCTGGAGGAAATGGACAATTTCCTAGACAGATACCAGGTACCAAAGTTAAGCCAGGATCAGATTAACGATCTATGCAGGCCCATTTCCCCTAAAGAAATAGAAGCAGTCATCAATAGTCTCCCAACCAAAAAAGTCCAGGACCAGATGGGTTTAGTGCAGAGTTCTATCAGACCTTCAAAGAAGACCTAATTCCACCTCTCCTCAAACTATTCCATGAAATAGAGACAGAAGGTACTTTACCCAATACATTCTATGAAGCCACAATTACTGATACCTAAACCATACAAAGATCCAACAAAGAAAGAGAACTTCAGACCAATTTCCCTCATGAATATCGATGCAAAAATACTCAATAAAATCCTCACAAACCACATCCAAGAACACATCAAAACGATCATCCATTATGACCAAGTAGATTTCATCCCAGGAATGCAGGGTTGGTTTAATATACGGAAATCCATCAACGTAATCCGGTATATAAACAAACTCAAGGACAAAAACCACATGATCATCTTGTTAGATGCTGAAAAAGCATTTGACAAAATCCAACACCCTTTCATGATAAAAGTCTTGGAAAGATCAGGAATCCAAGGCCCATACCTAAACATAATAAAAAGCAATCTATAGCAAACCAGTAGCCAACATCAAACTAAATGGAGAGAAGCTGGAAGCAATCCCATTAAAATCAAGGACTAGACAAGGCTGCCCACTTTCTCCCTACCTATTCAATATAGTAATTGAAGTCCTAGCCAGAGCAATTCGACATCAAAAGGAGATCAAGGGGATACAAATTGGAAAGGAAGAAGTTAAAATATCACTGTTTGCAGATGATATGATAGTATATATTCAGGACCCCAAAAATTCCACCAAAGAACTCCTAAACCTGATAAACAGCTTTGTTCCCTCTTCTAAGAAGGACCGAAGTATCCACACTTTGGTCTTCTAAATTCTTGAGCTTCCTGTGGCCTTTGAACTGTGTCTTGGGTGTCCGGAGCATCTGGGCTTAGTGAGCACATACCATGTGTGTTCTTTTGTGATGGAGTTATCACACTCAGGATGGTATTTTCTAATTCCATCCATTTGCCTAAGAATTTCAAAAATTCATTGCTTTTAATAGCTGAGTAGTACTCCATTGTATAAATGTACCACATTTTCTGTATCCATTCCTCTATTGAGAAACATCTGGGTTCTTACCAGCTTCTGGTTTTTATAAATAAGGCTAATATGAACAGTGTGGACCATGTGTCCTTATTACATGTTGGAGCATCTTCTGGGTATATTCCCAGGAGTGGTATTGCTGGATCCCCCAGTAGTACTATGTCCAATTTTCTGAGGAATGACCAAACTGATTTCCAGAGTAGTTGTTCCAGCTTGCCATCCCACCAGCAATGGAGGAGAGTTCTTCTTTCTCTACATCTTCACCAGCATCTGCTGCCAACTGAGTTTTTGATCTTAGCCATTATGACTTGTGTGAGGTGGAATTTCAGGGTTGTTTTGATTTGCAATCCCCTAATAACTAAGAATGTTGAACCTCTTTTTTTTTTTTTTTTTTTTTTAGGTGCTTCTTATCCATTTGTTATTCCTCAGTTGAGACTTGTTTGTTTAGCTCTGTACTCCACTTCTAAAAATAGGGTTATTTGGTTGTCTGGATTCTAACTTCTTGAGTTCTTAATATATATTAAATATTAGCCCTCTATCAAGATTAGGTTTGGTAAAGATCTTTTCCTAATATGTTGGTTGCCTTTTTGTCTTATTGACAGTGTCCTGCGTCCTATGCCTTACAGAAGCTTTGCAATTTTATCAGGTTCCATTTGTTAATTCTTGATCTTACAGTACAAGCCATTGGTATTGAGTTCAGGAAACTTTTTCCTATGCCCATATGTTCGAGGCTTTTCCCCACTTTCTCCCCTATAAGTATTAATGTCTCTGTTTTTATGTGGAGGTCATTGGTCCACTTGGATTTGAGCTTTGTACAAGGAGATGAGAATGGATCAATTTGCATTTTTCTATATGCTGACCTCCAGTTGAACCAACACCGTTTGTTGAAAATGCTGTCTTTTTTCCACTGAAGGGATTTAGCTCCTTTGTCAAAGGTCAAGTGACCATAGGTGTGTGGATTCATTTCTGGGTCTTCTATTCTATTCCATTAATCTACCTGTGTGTTGCTGTACCAATACCATGCAGTTTTTTTATCAAATTGTTCTGTAGTATAGCTTGAGGTCTGGGATGGTGATTCCACCAGAGGTACTTTCATTGTTGAGAATAGTTTTTGCTATCCTAGGTTTTTGGTTATTCCAGATGAATTTGCAAATTGCCCTTTCTAACTCTGTGAAGAATTGGGTTAGAGTTGTGGCTATTTTGAAGGGTGTTGTTTCCCTAATTTCTTTCTCAGCCTGTTTAGCCTTTGTGTAGAGAAAGGCCACCGATTTGTTTGAGTTAATTTTATATCCCCCTACTCCACTGAAGCTGTTTATCAGGTTTAGGAGTTCTCTGGTGGAATTTTTTGGGTCACTTATATATACTATCATATCATCTGCAAATAGTGATATTTTGACTTCTTCCTTTCCAATGTGCATTCCTTTGGTCTCAAGTACTATATTGAATAGGTAGGGAGAAAGTGGGCAGCCATGTCTAGTCCCTGATTTTAGTGGGATTGCTTCCATCTTCTATCCATTTAGTTTGATGTTGGCTACTGGTTTGCTGTAGATTGCTTTCATTATGATTATGTATGGGCCTTCAATTCCTGATCTTTCCAAGACTTTTATCATGAAAGGTTGTTGGATTTTGTCAAATGTTTCTCAGCATCTAATTAGATGATCATGTGGATTTTTTTCTTTGAGTTTGCTTATAAAGTGGATTATGTTGATGGATTTACATATATTGGACAATCCATGCATCCTTGGGATGAAGCCTAGTTGATCATGATGGATGATCATTTAATGTGTTCTTGCATTCAGTTGGTAAGAATTTTATTGAGAGTTTTTGCATCAATATTCATAAAGGAAATCGGTCTGAAGTTCTCTTTATTTGTTGAGTCTTTGTGTCCTTTAGGTATCAGAGTAATTGTAGCTTCAAATTCGGTAGAGTACCTTCTGTTTCTATTTTGTGTAATAGTTTGAGAAGTATTGGTATTAGGAATTCTTTGAATGTATGATAGAACTCTATGTAAACTCATCTGGTCCAGGGCTTTTTTTTTTTTTTTTTTTTTGGTTGAGAGACTATTAATGACTGTTTCTATTTCTTTAGGGCAAATGGGACTGTTAAGATCATTAATCTGATCCTCATTTAACTTTAGTTCCTGGTATCTGTCTAGGAAGTTGTCCATTTCATCCAGGATTTTCAGATGTTTTGAGTATAGGCTTTTGTAGTAAGATCTGATTATTTTTTGCATTTCCTCAGATGCTGTTGTTATGTCTCCCTTTTCATTCCCAAATTTGTTAATTAGAATACTGTCCCTGTGCCCTTTCATTAGTCTGGCTAAAGGTTTATCTGTTTTGTTGATTTTCTCAAACAAGCTCCTGGTTTTGTTGATTCTTTGTGAAGTTCTTTTTTTTTTTTTCTTTTCTTTTCCTTTTTTTCCCCCACTTGGTTGATTTCAGCCCTGTGTTTGATTCTTTTCTGCCCCTTACTCCTCTTGGGCAAATTTGCTTCCTTTTGTTCTAGATCTTTCAGATGTGCTGTAAAGCTGCTAGTGTATGTTCTCTCCAGTTTCCTTTTGGAGGCACTCAGAACTATGAGATTTCCTCTTCGGGCTGCTTTCATTATACCCCATAAGTTTGGGTATGTCATGTCTTCATTTTCATTAAACTCTAAAAAGTCTTTAATTTCTTTCTTTATTTCATCCTTTCTATTATTTGTATTGTTATTGAAGACCAACCTTATTCCTTGGTGATCTGATAGGATGCATGGTATTATTTCAGTAGTTTTCTATCTGTTGAGGCCTGTTCAATTTTGGAGAAGGGATCATGAGGTGCTGAGAAGAAGGTGTATCCTTTTGTTTTAAAATAAAATGTTCTATAGATATGTTAAATCCATTTGTTTCATAACTCTCTTAGTTTCACTGTGTCTCCGTTTAGTTTCTGTTTCCAGGATTTGTCCAGTGATGAGAGTGGGGTGTTGAAGTCTCCCACTTTTATTGTGTGTAGTGCAATGTGTGCTTTGAGCTTTAGTAAAATTTTTTTAATGAATGTGGTTGTCCTTGCATTTGGAGCATAGATGTTCAGAATTGAGAGTTCATCTTGGTCGATTTTACCTTTAATGAATATGAAGTGTCCCTCCTTGTCTTTTTTGATAACTTTAGGTTGAAAGTTGATTTTATTAGATATTAGAATTGCTACTCCAGCTTCCTGTTATTTTTGTTGTTAGAGTTAGGATTTTTTTATGTGGTTATCTTCTTTTAGTTGTGTTGAAAGATTATTTACTTGCTTTTTCTAGGGTGTAGTTTCCCTCCCTGTGTTGGAGTTTTCCCTTTATTATCCTTTGAATGCTAGATTCGTGGAAAGATATTGTTTAAATTTGATTTTGTCATGGAATACTTTGGTTTCTCCATTTATGGTAGTTGAGAGGTTTGCTGGGTTCTCTTAGGATCTGTATGACATATGTCCAGGATCTTCTGACTTTCATAGTCTCTGGTGAAAAGTCTGGTGTAATTCTAATAGGTCTTCCTTTTTTGTGTTACTTGACCTTTTTCCTTGACTGCTTTTAATGTTCTTTCTGTTTATTGAATTTGGTGTTTTGATTATTATGTGATAGGAGGAATTTCTTTTCTAGTCCAAACTATTTGGAGTTCTGTAGGCTTCTTGTATGTTCATGGGGATCTCTTTCTTTAGGTTAGGTAAGTTTTCTTCTATAATTTTGTTGAAGATATTTGCTGGCCCTTTAAGATGGCAATCTTTTCTCTCTTCTATACCTGTTATTGTTAGGTTTTGTCTTCTTATTCTGTCCTGGATTTCCTGAATGTTTTGAGTTATGACCTTTTTGCATTTTGCATTTTCTTTGATTGCTGTATCAATGTTTTCTATGGTATCTTCTGCACCTGATATTCTCTTTTCCATCTCTTGTATTTCGTTGGTGATGCTTGCATCTGTGGCTCCTGATTTCTTTCCTAGTTTTTCTAACTCTAGAATTGTCTCCCTTTGTGATTTCTTTATTGTTTTTACTTCCATTTTTAGATCCTAGATGGTTTTGTTCAATTCCTTCACCTGTTTGGTTTTCCTGTAATTCTTTCAGGGATTTTTGGGTTTTCTCTTTAGGGCTTTACCTGTGTTTTTCTGTAGGTCTTTAATGGATTTTTGTGTTTCCTCTTTAAGGATGTCTACCTGTTTAGCTATGTTCTCCCATATTTCTTTAAGGGAGTTATTAATGCCTTTCTTAAAATCCTTTACAGGCATCGTGAGATATGATTTTCAATCTTGCTTTTCAGATGTGTTGCGGTATTCAGGACTTGCTGTGGGGAGAATACTCTGGGTTCTGATGAGTCCAAGTCTTGGTTTCTGTTGGTAAGATTCTTATATTTGCCTTTTCCCATCTGGTAATCCCCGGTGTTAGATGTTCTTGCTCTCTTTGTCTGGAGCTTGTTTCTCCTTTGAGACTGTAAGCCTGTGTTATCACTCCTGGGAAATAAGCTCTCTCCTTGCAGGACCAGTACACTGAGGACTGCAGAACAGCTCCACCTCCTGGGTTCAGATGTAGGCCCCTATGACCCTGTCCTAGCTGCCCTGACACTTCTGTGGCCTGTGCACTCCTGAGTGGACCCACCTTAGAGAGTCACTGGAGAGAAAATGTCCAGGAGCTAGATTTTTATGCTATGTTAAGAACTTCAGTCTGAGGTTTTTTAAAGTAAAAATATTAAGGGCTGAATTTAGAAAAGAGGCAAGAAAATCAGGTGAAGAAGGATATTCATTAAGCAAATAAATCTCTCAGAAATCTAAATTACTGAAACACATGAAACATGTGAATTTTAGGGGTTTTGACTAGCAGATATATATATATATATATATATATATATGTCAAGCACTAGTTTTGTGATGTGACATATTACTTTGTAAAGAAGCATGGTCTTAAATTTGAGTTTTATGCATAATTCTCAGGCTAATGTATTTTTAAACTGTCTTTCACCTTGGAGCTGGGGAAGTGGCTCAGGATGTAGAGTGCTTGCTGTGTACACATGAGGGTCTGAATTCAGATTCCCCAGAATCCACATAAAACCTAAGCACAACAATGCATATCAGTGACTCCAACTTTGGGGTTAGAAGGCAGGTCATGAGGACAACTAACCTCCACATTTGTATGCATGGATGAGTTCACATGTATATCCATGCATATCACACACACACACACACACACACACACACACACACACACACACACATACCACAGTGTTTTCTGTCATGAATACTTTGCTTAAGTTAGAAAAGAAATTAAAAATGTTTCTGTCTCGCTCTTTGTCTTTTTTATATGGAATTAAGAATAACAATGCGCTGGGTGTGGTGGCGTATGCCTTTAATTCCAGCACTTGGGAGGCAGAGGCAGGCAGATTTTTGAGTTCGAGGCCAGCCTGGTCTACAAAATGAGTTCCAGGACAGCTAGGGCTACACAGAGAAACCTTGTCTCGAAAAAAAAAAAAATAACAATGCAAGGAAATCATTACGTTGTTCTGCTTCTTAGTAATCAAAAACATTTAGAGAGAATTTTCTCAAATGATTCATTTTTTTACAGTATAATCAAAGTATTTATCAGCATACCTAATAATTTCTTTCAGGTAAAATATGAACTTCCAAAGTTGCAGATTCATATCTTAAATAATAATCCCTATTAATAAATGCAATTACAGCATATAAGCATCTAATCTTTGTGCTTGTCTCCCCGCTCCTTTTTGCATGTGCTATAATTACTTATCAAAGCCAGTCTTACACTAACACAGATACATTTTAGTATGAAATATATTAGAAAAGAGATAAATTTCTGCTTTATCTATCTTCCAAGAAACATATATCTAGTTTCTCATATATCTTTTTAGTTACTTGAGATCCTTTGGAGACTTCAGAATGCAGAAATTTGATCTCTGGCACATACTGCAAGACTGGGTCACACTATTCTTTTAAGGTCCTTAAATTTCTACTCATTAAAAAAAATCTTTTAACCCATGTCCTTAAGATGCTTGAATATAATATGTAAACCAAGAGAAGACACCTTATCATTTCCACTGACACTTTAAAGTATTTAACTCAATTGAATTCACCAGTTCAAAGAAGGGACTTGAGTGTTATATTACCACCTGCCCTCCCCACCTCCAGGTAATCCTGTCTTTGAAATCTATTACTTTAAACTCAGTGCAAATAAACTTACTTAAATAATTTGTATCCATTAATGCAGTTTCCCTCCACCTGCTTCTAGAATTCTGTGAAAAGACACAGGTATGTCTTTTTCTCTACACACTCACAAATGCACACGTGTGGGTCCATACTCTGTTCCCTGCTGGGGTGTGTGAACTCCACTTGGGCAGAGAAAATGCAGAGCACTAGGCTGCATTTCACTGTACACTGCTATTGGGTGAAGGGCTTGTGGGAAGCAAAGGTGCACTGCTCATGGGTGGGAGAACTACACAGCCTAAGATGAGGACCTCAGCCATTGTGAGAAACAGGCTGAGGCCAAAGAGTCAGGCGTTCCCAAAACATGTGGAGGCTTAGCTCAGGGGGTGAGTATTCTTGAGTGCAGAGGGGCCTTCTGTGGGAGATTTAAGGCTACACAGCTTGGTAACAAAGGATTCCCCCCATGGTGGTTCTGGATGAGAAAGAGCACTTGCTTGTCCATACTGTTTATTCACTGTTCATCAAGGAAGATGGGAGCATACACCTTCCTTAGGGTGGACCAGAGATTAAATACCTTTTGTAGGAAGGAATGCTTGGGAAGGGAGGCTTATTGGTTAAAACTTCGTGGCCCATCTAGGTACCTCATTAGCATGAGGAACTCTATGTTCTGTACTATGTGACTAGTGGTCACATTCTTTATGTAGGAAGTTGTGGTAAGAAGTATGTGAAACACCTATCATCCTCAGGTAGGTGCTGAGGTTTCTGAACCCACCCAGCCTTACCAAGTTCCTGGCAAGGTTCACTGCCCACCCCCATACACCTGTGCATTTTAAAATACATTCTGTAGGGCTGCAGAGGAGGCTCAGCAGATAAAGCACTTGCTTTGAAGTGTGAAGACCTAGGTTCAGATCCTTGGTTCCCACATCAAAGATGGGCAGATATGGAAATGAGGCTGGCTTGCAAACTCTATCAGCAGATTGAGATGGAGGATCCCTGGTACCTGAGGAAAGCTGGCTAACAAAAGACTAGCCAAATTGGGTAGGTTCAGCATCCATGAGAGACCCTGCCTCCTTATGTAAAGTGGAAAGTGAAGAAAAACACTCATGCATACATACAAGCACACACTATGTACATACACACATACATTCAAAATAAAAAAAACAAAGGCTCAAGACACTAACAAACAAGAAAACCAT
>LR750444.1:340566-448066 GCA_902729485.2 Mus minutoides | reverse complement strand
CATGGTAAATAGGAATATGCAGTTACTAGTATTATTATTCTGTGATGGGGACACCGGAGAAGGATCTTGAATAATAGTCAGGAACCTCTGTACATGACAATACAACTAGTTCAGAAGAGAAAAACTCACTGCGGAGATCTTTGTTGTGATTTATATCAAACCTTGTTACCCATGATGTTAAACATCTTGGGTTATTTAGCCTTATTGTGGTTCTTTATCTTCCCACTAGACTGGGAGCAGTGCTTAGCTCATTCAAGGCACCCAGTGAATAATGACTCTTAAATAATTGAATGAGCAGACATATCCAAGGTAGCTGACATAACCATGTAGATTCCTAAGAAAAGCAAGCTCAGTGAGAAGCTAGAATAAAAAACAAAAACAAAAACAAAAACAAAAACAGAACAAAACAAAACAAAAAAAAACCCCTTGTAGCTTTATATAGGAGGGAGCCCTCGGGATCTGGAAGACAATGGATCTGCTCTGAGAACGTGTTCCTCAGCAATCATGTGAGAAGAAAAATCAGTGAGACCATGGATAAGTAAATGTGATATCTATTTTCTAGAGAGAAGTAGAGTAAAAACACTTTTCTCTCATGCAGTACTCATGTTTTCTCCTCTACGTGAAGAAATAGGTCTATTCCATATTAAGCTTGATAGCCCATAAGCAGAAGTCAAATAATCTAAATGTATCAAGATTACATTATTTTGCACAATGACTGAAGAGAGTTAAGACTTGGGCACCTTACAATTATAATCAGGTTTAGTGTAAACACAGAATTTTAAAATGATAGAGAAAACAATTTTAGAAAAAAAAAAATAGAGTCTTTGTGATTTCCCAGAGCTGTGGCCTTTGAACAGCTTTCTGTGAAGTGATCATCTGAGGATCTGATATCCATCCAGGAAGTTCCTAAGTGGCTGAGATTGTAGGTTAAATAAAACCGTCGAATCTAGGATTCTGACATAACTATGCACAAAAGTTTGACAAATAGCTGCACATACTTGTTCCTCTCATCCGACAGAGGTCAAAGTGCAGACAGTCTGACCTTTCATGCCTGCTAGAAGCAGCTGGAGCGAGAGGAAATAAAGTGCACCCATAACCCAGATTTAAAGCCATTAATTTTTCTTTCAATTTCAAAGCTACTCTGTTTCCTCGGTGCCCCATTTTTTTCTAGCAAAATAAGGAAGATATTTTCTTTTTTCTTTTCTTTTTCCTTTTTAAGATGATGTAGTCCCTGTTCCTCCTCTCACCACAGTTATTTTTTAATTAGATATTTTCTTCATTTACATTTCAAATGCTATCCTGAAAGTCCCCTATACCTTCCCCGTGCCCTACTCCCCAACCCACCTACTCCTGCTTCCTGGCCCTTCACAAGACCAAGGACCTCTCCTCCCCATGATAGCCAACTTGGCCATCTTCTGCTACATATGCAGCTAGAGACACGAGCTCTGGGGGTACTAATTGGTTTATATTGTTGTTCCTCCTATAGGGTTTCAGACCCCTTTAGCTCCTTGGGTACTTTCTGTAGCTCCTCCATTAGGGGTCCTGTGTTCAATCCAATAGATGACTGCGAGCATCCACTTCTGTATTTGCCAGGCACTGGTATAGCCTCACAAGAGACAGCTATTTCAGGGTCCTTTCAGCAAAACCTTGCTGACATATGCAATAGTGTCTGCATTTGGTATCTGATTATGGGATGGATCCCAGAGTGGGGCAGTCTCTGGATTGTCCTTCCTTCCTTCTCAGCTAAGACAGAAGATATTTTCAAAAGGTTCCTGCATGTTTTCTTTTCATTATTTTGTAAGACTCTGAGAAGCCTTGGATTGCTGGGGACCCCATGAGTGAACAATGTGGAGTTGGGGATCAATGCAAAAGCAAGAAGAATTTATTGTTCCAGCATGCTGATGTCTTCATCCTGCACCTGAAGGAGTGATGGCGACCCTGGGTGGCCCATTTGACAAATTTCTATACAGTTTCCAGGGGTAGAATGAAGCATCAGTAACTAGGCATAATATGATTTGGCACAACAGTGCACCCTTTAAATTGATTGGTCTTTAGTGGATGAGGTAGTAGGGGCTTAATTAGCCTCTTCTTCTGGCCTATGTGCTCTCTGACCTGTCTGTTCTAGGAGGAGAGGGGTGCCTGGTAGAATTTTCTAATGACTCTGAGCTGATCTCTTCAGTTTAACACATATTACAACTAGTGTTTTACTCCAAAACTAATGCTAAGTACAGGGTAAAAACCTGTGAAGAAATTACAGTTTAATGAAAATATCAAAGACATTGTACTTGAAATTGATGACATACAATCTGACACCTACTAAATGTTGAGTTCCTGTTTGGATTGTACTAAAGATAAGCAGAGTTGGAATCTGGTGGTCTAATTTTGGGTCCCAGCTCTGTTTCTTCTTAGTTGCTAGATGAAGTGCCTGTTTTCAGATTTGCCTCAGCTTTCTCATGGAGACTAGAAAGAAAAGAAAAAGGCATAAAAATAAAATAGACACACAAGTGTGTAATCCTGGAAAGTACAAAGCAATGGTCGCTGGATAGCTAGTTATTATAGTTAAAATAATTAATGAAAGCAAGGGCTTACTGAGAAAAATCAATAACTGAAAACTTTAATCCACTTGGGGGCTATCACAATCACCAACAAATATCCAGAATAAAAAGGCAACAATTAATAGAATTGCAGAAAAAAAAACTGACAAGTTTACTAACAAAGAAATTTCAAAAAAATTATGTCTTAAATTGAAAGTAAATATGGTAAAAATCTGTTAATTGAACAAAGAGTTGAGTTACAACATTAACAAGTGTGTGCTAATAATTGATCTGTTGATTATTTAATGACAAACCAAATAATTTATAGGTGACTTTTAGAAGTGGAGCCTGTAACTTAGTATATAGAGATAACAGCATAAAATGTGACATGTCCAAAAGCTAGACATGTGGAAACTACTCTGGCATCAACCTGCTTTCCAAGAGTTACTGAAGACACCGCTATCAAGCAGAGAAAGAACACAGCCTACCTTAACATTTCCTTGGCCACAAGTCAAGCATTGAGTTATTTTTAAAAGCATCACCATAGCATGATATTATTTTTTTCTGAAAAAGATGTTAGTAATTTGGAAATCTCTTAGAGATTAAGCACACATTTAGAAACTACTCTAAGACAAAAGAGAAATACAATAAATCAAAATAATTATGACAAAAAACAGAAAAAAATCAAAATATGAGGTACATATTGAAAGCTACTCTAAAAAAAATTCTGAAGCTGTGTTTTTAGAAAGAGCTTAAAGTTATTGAACTAAGCATGAAAGTCATGTAATTTACTGCTGAACAGACAAATGAATTCAAAGTGGAAGAAATGTAAGAACCAAAGTCATTCAATTATACAACAGCTTATTCTCTGAATAATTTTAAAATAGACAAAGTTTGCAAAAAAGAAAAGATGCAAATAAAACATTGGGAATGAAAGGGTGTCTGTGAGAGAGTTTGGTAGGAGAGTCACCTGCCTCTCACATGTGAAGAACTAAAGTTCAAATCCCTGGAATCTCACAGGTGGGCTAGCCTGGTGTACTCAGCAGAAAACCACGGAAGAATGAAGAGCCTGTGTCTTAAAAGACAAGGTGGGCCGGGCGTGGTGGCGCACGCCTTTAGTCCCAGCACTTGGGAGGCAGAGGCAGGCGAATTTATGAGTTCAAGGCCAGCCTGGTCTACAAAGTGAGTTCCAGGACAGCCAGGGCTACACAGAGAAACCCTGTCTCGAAAAACCAAAACAAACAAATAAACAAACAAAAGACAAGGTGGGAGGCAGAGATTGACACTGAGATTGTTCTCTGACTTTAATGTGCACATTGTTGCACATACTTGTATCCACACACACAAACACACACACACACACACACACACACACACACACCACACAATAAAACACACAATACAACACAGACAGATTTTAATGAGGAGAAGGATGCAGAGAAGCCGTAGAGGACACAGAACATAACCATTTGAACTTGATGGCACATTTTGAAAATTTAATAGAATTTATAGTTACTTATACCACTATAAGTTAATTCTTTTTATCTATGTATAATTATACCATTCACTAAAAATAGAAAAATTCACTAAATATTACCTTAAAATATGACACAGACTTAAGAATAAGTTTGAGTTATATAGTCTTTCCTTGCTCAGTATTTGGCACAATAAATAGAAATTAGCAAAACTGAAATATCCTGTATATTAAATGTAACTCTCACTATTAAAATTTCTATACTGAATCCCTTTGGGTACACACCCCACCTGATTCCTGCTCAGTCCAGGTTTTCACTCTTTGTGTCCACCTTGTTTTCATGATCATAGATGGCTGGAGTCTATTGATCCCTCCGTTGTATGTGGCCCAGAGCAGGATGAAAAAAGAGTTGCAAATAACTGCTGTTTGTTAAGACAGTTTTTCAGAGAAGGGAAGATCAGAAATAGTTGTGTTTATATTTTATTGGCCAAAACATGGGGACATATAGTAACTTTGCAGATGACAATGGAAAACACACACACACACACACACACACACACACACACACCACTACTATTAAAGAAGGGAACACAATACAACGAGTGACAAAGTACCATTCTCTTGAACAACAAAGTGTCAGATTTGCCAATCCAAATGAGGAACATACCTCAACCCCATAACACAAACTTTGAGCACAAACCGTCTCTAGTAGGACATGGCTAATGACTAATTCTTTGCTGTACTTCTCAAATTCAACGGGGAAAGAGGATTAGAAAGCAAATCTTGGGAGCCCCTGTGCACTGTTCTGACCTTGAGGTCAGTAAAGCAGATTCCAGTAACTAGAAAACTTCACAGGAAACACAAGTAAGCTCTCCATCTCGCTGCAGACAGGAAAGACCACCAGGGGTCGCTGTGTAGCAGGATAATAGTGAAGCCTGCCAGGTTCTTCCACAGGTTGATTTCTGAAGAACAGCCATGGGATGGAATTCTGCTGGAAGCCATTGTAAGCTTCTGATCTCAGTCTTGGTCACTGTGTTTCAATTCGTGTCTTTGTCTCTCTCTGTTCTGTTTGTCATATTTCTCAGTCTCTGTCTCTGTCTTTCTCATTCTGTCTTTGTTTCTCTGTGTCTGTCCCTCCTCATTCACTTGTTGAGACACTCTCATTAAGTGGCCCTGGTTTACCTGGAAGTTGTCATGATAGAAGTGGCCCTGGTGTGCCTGGAAGTTGTCATGATAGACCAAGGTGGCCTCTCACACTTGCAGTACTCCTGCCTCTCGATTCTAAATGTTGGGATTCTAGATGTGCACCACCAAGCCCAGTCTCTTTTAACCTAATTTCAGAATAAATAAGACATTTACCTATTAAAAACAGACTACATTCACACAAAAGGAGCCCTTTTCTTGAAAGTGTCCACACCTTTACTCAAAGGTCCACATAATAGCAAAATTCTAGTTCTGCAACCAATGTCCATATATAGTATAAGGAAAATCCAAGAAAATTCATTTACTTTATGTAAGAGAAATCAAAACGTCTAAGCAAAGAAGCCAAAAATAAGGAAATAAGTAGCCTGGCCGCTGGGCAAGTTGTAATAGAGTAAATTAAAGGAAAGGGGACAAAATGAAGGTCCAAGGTGACAAGGGGACATTATTTAAATAGAGGAAAGGAAGACATGTGAAAACAATCTTTGCTTTTGACATTCCAAAATGGGCTCTGACGTAAAAGCTCACTCATGAATACAGTAGCCCAGAACTACCTGATAATAGAATTGGAAAACATATTAGATATATAGAAATGGTCTATATTCTTCAAGATTAAATTCACAATTCAGATTAAAGCTCAGATATAATGAGAGCAAATGGAGAAGTTAGAGGCAAAGAAGTAAAACCATGTCAAGAAGAGAGAGGAGTAATTAATGGTTAACAAAGAGAAAATGGGGGGATTCCAATAATAATAAAATACACAACAAGAGAGGTTGGGAAAGAAAAGCATTGAAGAAGGTAGGGGAGGATTTGAGAGGAAAACTAAGGAGACTGCAGATTTGATTGGAACTTTTCTCTGAATAAACAGAGCACCATTTTTGAAATTCAAAGAAACGCTGCTATTCCAGGATATCTTTACTATGGAGTCTTCAGAATCAGCACTCACTCTTTCTAAGTTTCTGACACTCTGTGTGGCAGAGCTCTGGAGCATGTGCCTCGCTTATAACATGAGGCATTGAGTGAGGAGAGATGAGGAGTGATCTAGTGAGTATCTGCCAGAAGACTGACTTCCTTATTTCTCAATTAAAGAGACCCTTCACTGTTGAAGAGCCTGAGAGTGCGGGACACAGACTCAGCAGTGCTGTTGGCTGCAATCAGACAAGGGATGGCAGTAGCTTGATCAAGGGGCTGACTGTCACAGTGATTGGAATTCTGTGAACATAGAGCTGGCAGGGTAGTGACTTAGATGCTTTTGTGTAAGATTCAGGAGTGGTATATCTAGAAAACTATATGAATTATAGTTGAATTGTTTTATGCATGATGAACCTCCACATTGTTATCTGTAGTGCCTGTACCAGCTTCTTTGAAGAACGTCAGTTTTGCCAACATTGTTGTCATTGACTGTCTTGATGTCAGATATTCTGGCTGGCTTCAGACCGAATTTTAAAAAAGATTTAAGTTACATTTCCCTGATGGGGAAGGATGTTGAATAAAATTTCAAATATTTATTAGTGGCTTTTATTTTTAAATTTAAATTAACACATATATTATTCAGTTATGTACAATATTTACTTTGTTTATTCTCATGTCATGTTCATTCCTACTGACCTGACCTGGCTATGTATCCTTACATGGCCTCAGAGCCTCTTCTTTCATGTCATAAGGGTCCTATTACCCTTTCCCTTTGTCCCCTCATGACCACTTTGTCCCTCTCAGGCTCTCCTTACTAGTTCCATTGCTTGTAACCACATTCACCCCTCCTTGTCCATCCAGTTCATTAGGCTACAAATTGTTAGATGATTTAGTTTCATTTTGTCTTTAATTTTTGCTGTTCTTCATATGTTCTAGATACTAATCTCCTGTTGCATGCATAATTAACCTCCCGCACCTCCCATTCTGTAAGGCTTTCTTTTCACTGTGGTGAGCTTTAATCTTTTTAAATTTATTTATTTATTTATTTATTTATTTATTTATTTATCTATTTATTTATTTATTTGCTATGGAGAGCTGTCTTAATTTCATTGTGATTTTGTAATTTAATTTGCCAGTTCTCAAGATTATTTTCTGAGCTTTTGTAGTCCATCTTTTTTTTTTTTTTTTTTTTTTTTTTTTTTTTTTTTTTTTTTTTTTTTTTTTTTTTTTTTTTTTTTTTTTTTTTTTTTTTTTTTTTTTTTTTTTTTTTTTTTTTTTTTTTTTTTTTTTTTTTTTTTTTTTTTTTTTTTTTTTTTTTTTTTTTTTTTTTTTTTTTTTTTTTTTTTTTTTTTTTTTTTTTTTTCAGAAACAACTTGCCTAGCCTTACTTCTTAAAATGCTTTATCTCTGTTTCCCTCTTGCAGGTTAAAGGTTTCAGGTCTTACATTAAGGTTTTTGATCGCCCTCTTTTTGAGGGTGAGATACATGGCTCAAGCTTCATACGTTAAGGCTAGATAGTTTTCCAACACCATTTGTTTTTCTTTGATGCTATAGTTGTATGAGCTGGTTTCTGGGTCCTCTGTTCTATTCTGCTCCTTTACATGTTAGTTTGTGTGCTAGGGCTATGCTAGCTTTGTTACTATGAGGAAAACCCAATAACCTTTGACACATGATGATTATTTTATACTTCCATATACATTTTAAGATCTATTTTATCATTCTGAAAGTAATGTTGGACTTTGATGTCAATCACATTGAATCTTAAGGTCCCTTTTGGAAATCTGGCCACTTTTACCATACTAATTTTGCTTTTAAAAGTATGGAATATCTTTCCATCTCTTAAGCTTTCTTTCCGTTCTTTTCTTCAGTGTTTTAAAGCTTTGATTGCAGAGACCTTTCACTTTTGTTAATTTTATTCATAGGTTTATTTTATTGCGTTTGAAGCTATTGTGAATGGAATTTTTCTAATTTCTTTCTCATCTTTTCCATTATATATAGGTATATAGGAAGGTGATGGATAAATTTTATGTTGTTAATGCTTGCTTCTGACCTACTAAGTGATCTAGAAAGCTACATAGAATGGTTATAAGAATGTATGTTTGTGTCAGCTGCATGGTTTTATCTCTTGGTTGTATTCCAGACTTTTAAAACATTGTGTTCATGTTGGTCTATCTGTGTGTGTGTGTGTGTGTGTGTGTGTGTGTGTGTGTGTGTGTGTGCAACATGTGAGTAAATGTCAGATTATGGGGTGCCAGTCCCTTTGCAGCAGGGTCTCCAGGCTTTTCTTTGGGGCAATGGTTCAGCTTGTCCTTTCCATGCCAGAGAAGGGGTCTGGGACTCTGCCTGCCTTGGTTGATTCCTTTTCAGCTAATTGCTTGTGTTTTTCTGGGCACTTTTCAGTTGTTCTACAGGTGCCTCTGCACTCTAGAAGCTCTTCATTTCCTGTACTGAGTGGTCTCCTTTACTAGCTCATACAAAGGCAGCTTCTAGACCCTCATCCTACCCAGGAATGTCTGCTTGGTTTAGTTGTGTTTTGCTTTAAGACAGTGTCTCTCTGTATGGTTCACACTGGCCTTAAATCTTGCAGCCATCCTCCTGTATTACCTCCAAGGTTAAAGTCACAGGTGTGTTCCCACAGGCCTGACTAAGTATATCTTCAATGTTCTTTTTGTTTTTCATAATTTATTATTTAGCTCTGAATTTAATGAAGAGTAAGTGTTGTTTATATGAAATTATTAGATGCATAATTGCTTAACAAAAGGCTGAAAGGAAAACAAGATAGCAAGCACTGTACTGCTATAATTTGAATGTAGATTGGTCCCTAAAGGTTTGTGTGCTGCAGTTCAAACCCTGAGGGAAATGACAGAGAGGATGTAGATTTGTAAGAGGTGAATCTTGAGAAAGGTAATTAGCTCATAGGGGAATCACTCTTGGAAGGAATTAATGCAGTTCTTGCATACCTTGTTAGTTATCAAGAGCAAGTTATTGTAAAAGTGAGACTATACCATAAGCTGGGTCCTATTTACATTTGTCTGGTCTCTCTTAGACTTCTTACCCATATTGTGATAGAACTGGACATCATGCTATTTGGATGGTTTAGACACTAGAAAGAAGGATAAAAGAGATCTATTATCCATTTTCAGGTATTTTGTTGTAGTCATGAAAGATTGACAATCATGGAGGAAAATGTATGATATCAAATCTAGCTTTCAGCCCATAGGTGGACTTGCTTCCCAGGTCATGCTTGCACCTTTTATTTTTATCTCTGTGTTATGCATGATTTAAAGCATAGACAGGAAATCACTGTGGCTCATTATTGTTAAGTATTCTTTGCTAATGGAGAGGCTGAAAAATTGCCATTACTCTTCTCCAAAAGATCTGATGTCACATTGTGTTTAGAAACCTTTATTAGTGGTCCCTAATTCTTCCTCACGTGTTGTAGTTATTAGTAGTTTGTTAATGGCAAATTAATATCTCTAACAATAAAAGTCTCTGTAGAAAATATTTTGAAAACAGAATCCAGTAAGGGCATGATTTGAATTAAATCATTTATGACTGATGCTCAAACTATTGTCTTTTTTCTTCAGTCTGGGCAGATGCTCCTGAACCTTGATACCTTTTCAGGTTGAAAAGCCAGAGTATCCATTTGAACATAAAATTACATTGTGTTTATAATTTTATGAAGTGAATTTAAATGTTAATTTACCTCTATAGTTGGAGTTATTCAGTACATTAACAATGGTATAGTTTAGATAGAAAGGAGAACTGCTATCAAGCCATAATTAACTATGTTATAAATGATTGAATTTACACAACTGGAGCAGAATTTCACAGAGTTCAAAGGAAATTGTATCCAAAATTTATTTTTAGAATTTTACATAGACGATCACCAAGACAAAACACATGTTAGTATTTAAAGTTTATTTATATGGAACTAAGTGTATAGTCAAAAGTTTACTTGAAATTTCTACTGGCCATATGAAAGACAAAAGACCTTAAAATGTGTCATGGTATAGAATAAATTTTGCAACTTAAAAATTACTTTAAACAAAACAAAGACTGAAAATGAGGTTATACTATAGGAAGCACTATCTTTTCTATACTTTTGCTTGAATTAATTCAGCTTGGATGTCATTAAAATATTAATTCAGAAGGTACATTTTCAGTTTCTGTTTGTCATTATGGGCACTGAGATATTTAACAACTTGATGAAGTAGCTTATGGATGAGCAGAGCTCTGAATTGGAGGGATGAGCTGAGAAGCAAAATTATTTTATAATAGTTTAAAAATATCTCATGTATACGTCACGCCTCCACTAAGTATTTTTTTCCATTTTTCTTCTACTTTTACAATTCAAATGAAACGCTAATTTTATGCTCAATATTAACAATCCTTTTAAATTACAGATCTGAATATTCTGTACATTTGGTGAGCCAAAAAATATGTCTTGCATTAAGAAAATACTGTCTGACATTAGATACACAATTGAGCTTAGTAATTTGCTGAAATGAACACATGGTAAAAGCAGAAGCCTAACTTGCCATTATATTATCTAACATATGATATAAGAACAGACACAACCTATATCTCTATGGTTGGCTTTTAATGGCAACAGTACTGGAAATGGGGTAGGAGGTGGGGGTAAAGAAAATTAGATGAATGTGGCATTTAGAAAATATTCTATAAATTGATGTTTTTTTCAGTTTATTATGGTATGTACAATGTTAGTCTCAAAGTCACAAAGACATTATGACATGCTGGAACTGAATTATGGCTCTGATCTCCACTCATGCTGAACTTCTGTGTATTCTTGATCTGCTCAGCCTGGTCATTAAAACCCTTTCCCAATAGGTTCAGCTAGCTATAAACAACAGGAGTGAGCGACTGACAAGCTTCTACAGATTGTTCAGATGAAGAACATATTTCCATATGCCATAAATTTTGTCAGATAACTGTGTTCTCAGTCTCACTTCCAAAGCTAATTAGTGTCATGTATTTCATATTTTTTTAGAAGAAAGACAACCCAATGTCTCCAAAATAATAAGACAGATATTCTATAAGGATTTGCTGTTCCAGTCATTGTTATAGTGACTGTATTCATTGAAATGACAAAGTCTCCAATAATGGTTCATACATCACCTGTAAAATCTCCAAAGGACTAGCAGAAGATGTCTGATCATGTGCATTCTCTCTTATTAAACTGTCTACTTTTCAAATTATTCTCACGTTAAATTCTAAGATTCTTATAACTTGTGATAACACAGATAATTTTTATTTAATGTTTGCTTCATTCACTAGAGAATGTGTCCTATTGTAAGATGTTACCATTCCAGACACTTCTTATCTGATCAATGCTTACAGCCTTGTGGTTGGAAATTTAGAAACTTAAAGGCCACACTGTCAGGTTAAAAGTCAGAGACATTCGGAGCAAGTTTTGTTTCACATCTATCAAAACAACCTTGCTTTTTAACAAACAAGACATTGGATTTTATAATATTTTATGTTTTAGATTATGTGATATATTCCTTAAATGTTTCTTATGGACAAAGGTAGGTAGGTATAACTTATTTGAAGCCTACTTTTAATAAAGGTTCAACCTCTCCTCTAGCCCACCAACCAGCAGAGGTAGTGGAAGAGAAAAGTTATTAGGATGTGGCAGAAGAGGGTCTGTTCAGGAATAGTTAGTTGAGGACAAGCTTGATCTTCTTCATTTCTGCAGCAAACACCAAATATAATTCAGCAGCCGCAGACCAGTCCTCTAGGCAGGCAGACACCAGGCACAAACCAGCAACTACAGTCCAGTTCTTTCACCAGGCTGATACCAGGCAGCTGTAGTTTAATCCTGAAGAAACCACCAGGCTTGCCAACTGGCCTGAGGCAAGGTTGCTGAAGTGGCAAGCTGTCACAGAAATCTCAAGGCAGTTCTTTGACAAATTTCTCTCAATGTCAACATTATCACAAGTTGAGCTCAGCAACACTATGTAAGATGAACCAATACATGCATGTTTTTAGTGAAGAATAGCAAGGAGGAGCAAACCAAACCTAGGCTCGTTGTTCATCTCCCACTGTCTGTGAGGTCATATTTATACTCCTTTATCAAGCATCCTTTTTCATGTTTGCTAATCCAAATATCCTTTCACCTGTATCTGCTTCAGGAAAACAGTCTTTCATGTGTTTGCTTTCACCTGTGCCCCAGCATAGCATCATTTGACATACCTAACTTTCCAAAGAAACTAGAAGTTTCCATTCAAAGGTATGCATGCCTCTCTCTCTCTCTCTCTCTCTCTCTCTCTCTCTCTCTCTCTCTCTCTGTGTGTGTATGTTCAGGTCCATATGTATATGTACACATGTGTGTGTACACTTGAATATGAAGGGCAAAAAATTTTTTTAAAAGGATCTTTAAGTTTGGTAACACAGGTGCTGGACACCTCATGGAGATAAGGTTTCTCATGGCCCAAAAATTGCTGGGTAGGTGGGGCCATCTGGGCATTGTGCCCCAGGAATATGCTGGTTTCTCCTTCTCCAACACCACACCTACAAGTTTAAACCACTACACTAAACCTACTTTAAAGTGTGGATTCCTGGGTGGAAACTAAGGTGCATATGTTTGTATGACAAGTATTTTCATTACTGAGCCATCTCCTTTGCCCATAGATGAAGGGTTTCCCCAAATAATAAAGTGAAAATTGGTGAAGAGTTATGATTATGATTGATGATGATGATGATGATGATGATGATGATGATGATATCTTCCTTTTCTGAAGGAAACCTTACAGACTCTTGTAGTCTCTACAGGAGGAATTTTCTAATAATCCCATTCTAGAAATCTTATTTCTTATGTACTCATTTTAATTGCTTCTAAGATAAATGAAGAAAAAAAGTTGACTTATTAAAATCATCTTCTGTTAGTAAGTCACTGTGGCTTGGAATCACATGGCTACAGAAAAGATTTCTTTCTGGTCCCTTAAAAGCTGAAGATTATTCATATGTATTCAGGTTATAAGGATCATTGAAGTTGATACAGGATCCACCTTCCCCTTGTAAAAGGAATTAACACTGGAAGAAATTATAGCATTCATATATCACCTATGTTTATCAGGCTGTATTAGCTGATCACTTTAGTACTGTGGTGACTTGAATATGTTTGGCCCAGAGAGTGGCACTTTTGGAGGTGTGGCCTTGTTTGAGTGGGTATGGCCTTCTTGGAGAAAGTTTATCACTGTGCATATGGGCTTTAAGACCCTCATAGGAGCTGCCTGGAAGCCAGTATTCTAACAGCCCTCAGATGAAATTCCCAGCTCCTCCTGCACCATGCCTGCCTGGATGCTGCCTGGATCCTGCCTTGATAATAATGAACTGGACTTGAAAGCCAACCCCAATTAAATGTTGTCCTAATAAGAATTGCATTGGATATCGTTTCTATTCACAGCAGTAAAACCCTAAGACATGTACCAATTTTTATTTCAAAAATTGTCTGAATGATTTTTATCCAATTTTTTCTTTTTTTAAAAATGCAGGTATTCATTTATCATTGTTGTGTGTTCATCATTATGAGCCTAGACATACATCCACAACAACTGTGGAGGTCTGAGCATACCTTGCCAAGGTCATATCTCTCCTTTCACCCAGTGGGTTATATGATTGAGCTAAGGTTTTCATACTTGGTGGCAGAAGTTTTATCAATGAGTAAGACACCATAAAAACAAATATGGATAAAATAATGCTAATACAGGAGTCTTACATTAAGGTAAAATGCACAAGTTACAAAATTAAGATATTACTAAAGCTAGGAAGATTAACAATAAAAGCATTAAAAGAAATATGGTGTAAGTATGAACAAATAACTCAAGTTAAAAGAGTGTTAGCCAGGCATTAGTGTTTTGATTATGGGACATTGAGATGTATAGCCTCAAATAATACCTTTCAAAGGCATTTGGATTTGAGCTGCCATAAGTTTCCAGAGAACAGCCCAGCTCATACATAAACCAGAAATGTTTGGAACTAAAGCATCATGTTGGCTGATTTAAAAGTCTTCTTTGACTCCTTGCTTCCGTATAAAACTTTAAAAATCTTATATTAGATAATTTATGTGACTTGCATAAGAATATTGATTATAGCGGAGATGTTTAAAGCAAGGATCCTTTTTTTTTTTACAATATTAAAAGGGATGTAGAAATATTTTGAGATTCTATTAGAAAGGGAAAAGCTTTAAAGTTTTGTCTTATCTTTCAGGAAATAGAATATGGTATGCTGATCAAAGAATAGGTATGTACAGACCAGGACTCAGAAAAAGAATTGATTTCCAAGCTGCCCTTGATTACAGTAGACAACGCCTTACAGAGATGACAGCATAGGGGACATTAAAGTTGTGGCAATGCAAAGTTGGTGCTCAGGGGAGATTAAGATTGTGACTGAGGTAGCCTGGAGTGGTATGTGGGCAGGGGTGAGCAAGGATGACCATTTTAATAGATATCAACTCAATTCCATCTAGAAGGCATGTGCTTTCTATATCCTGGAAATAGAATAATAGATGATAGACAGAACTCTTTCCAAAGTGAGCATGGGGTAATTTGCTTCTTCATAGCCCAGTTTCTCCCTCAGTTAAATAAGGATAAAAGTCTCTTCTTTATACGGTTCCTGCAAGATTCAGTAAATTATGCTGTGAACACATTTTGGATATTACCAAATAACTATATTGTGGGCTATTATTTTATTGTTGAACCATAGTTTACAGTGAAGACAAGTTGTCTGTGTCCATAGAAGACAAAAGGAAATCATAAGTGAATTATGTGTGTGTGGGAAATAATAGATTTCACTGAGAGATGATAAGCAAACACCGTTTATATATTAGCCAGTGGAACTTTTATATGAATAGACCTCTATTTGAATCTCAATGCTACCAACATTTAGTGAGTTACTAATGTTTCCACAAAGAATGCATAGTGCATATTTGGCTAGATTATCCCGAGGACTTAATGCATGGGTAAGTATATATTTAGCTGAGCTCATGCTGAGTGCTTCAACAGAATGGAGCCATTTCCACTAACAACTTTCAAAAATTAGTAAGGTAAAGACACAAAGTATGGAGTGTGTTCTGAGTGGAAAAACAGCCTGTGCAAAGGCACAGAGATAAGGGAGCTACAGGACATGTGGGACTCTCCCAGGCTGTGAGGCTAGGGACAAGTGAAAAACAGTCTAGTTGTTTTGAAGAAAGTCAGCTCTTGAAGTGTGTTCATGTGCACTTGTTCAAACTCTTGTCTTATCTGTAAGTCAGTAGATATGTACTTATGAGATTTATCTGGACAGTGATGTGAAATAGGCCAGCTTCAACTTGCTCCTATAGAATGATGGCCTTACACATGAGTACCAGGAAAGCACCTTGATATTGGGAGAGTCTGTCAGAAAAGATGATTTTCAGGGAAGTTTTTCTTTTGTTGTTATGGTTTTTCCCACATATTTTAACTATGAAGGGACAGAAACCTGAATTAAGGTTAGAGATGGATTAGTGATTTTAAAAGTATCATAGATGAGTCAAGGAGGGATAAGATTGTAGGAAATCATGTGGTTTGTCATTATTATTCTTGTTGTTATTATTATTTAATATTTTTAAAAGTCCAATCATTATTGCCCTCCTGGTGCCCTCCAACTGTTCCTCATCCCATTCCTCCTCGCTTCTCCAAGAGGATGACCTCCATCCCACCACTACCCCATCAGACTTCCTCACTCCCTAGGACCTCAAGTCTCTTGAGGGTTAGATGCATCTTCACTCACTAAGGCCAGACCAGGCAATTCTTTGTTGTATATGTGTTGGGGGCCTCATATCAGTTAGTGTATGGTGCCTGGTTGGTGGCTCAGTGTCTGAGAGATCTTGGGGGTCAAGGTTAGTTGAGCCTGCTGGTCTTTGCATGGGGCTGCCCTCTTCCTCAGCTTTTTCCAGCTTTTCTCTAATTCCATAACAGGGGTCTCCAGCTTCTGTCCATTGACTGGGTTTAAGTATGTGCATCGGACTCCTTCAGACGCTTGTTTGGCTTCTTGGAGGACAGCTATCCTAGGCTCCTGTCTGTAAGCACATCATAGCATCGGTAGTAGTGTCAGGCCTTGGAGCCTCCCTTTGAGCTGGATCCTAATTTGGGCTGGTCACTGGGCCTCTTTTCCCGCGGTCCCTTCTCCGTTTTTTTTTTTTTTTTTTTTTTTTTTTTTTTTTTTTTTTTTTTGTCTTTGTAGTTCTTTTAGGCAGGAACAATTCTGGGTCAGAGTTTTTAGAATTTGGTACACAGTAGTTTCCGCACGAACTTGGGGATTTGAGAAGGTTTTAGGATGATAGAATGATAGGTTTATTAATGTAAAGTATGAAGATCTGGGACAAATATTAAAATAGACAGGATTGTATGAAGCATTTTGTGGATAGGGATGACTGTAAGGCGAGGAAGACCTGTGTAGATGAAGTTTATCGACATGAGCACAGCTATGTCAACCTACCCCAATCTTTCAGCTCCATGGAAATGAAAAGGTCTTCCCTGAGTCAGCCTTAGAGGAAGAAGAGCAAAGCTTTTCTCTGGTCTCTGCATGGATGCTGCCAACAACTGGCCTTCAGGTGAAACCACTGAATGCAGAAACTGTCAACCATGGCTTTCTTTTCCTGGGTGACTGCAACCTGAAACTGCTTCCATTCAGAGACCTCATTTAGAGATCAGATATAGAGATTGCCTCTTCCTCCTTCTCACTCATTGTATACAGTGCAACCACCTTCCTCTTCAGCTGTGTACAATAAACTTGCCTTCTTCCTCAAATAAGCCTTCCCTCTTGCTCACCAGTATATAATAAATGTGTTGAATTTCCAGGCCACTGATGAATCGCCATCAGAATGCATGGCCTATTCAATTCCAGCCTCTTCATATGTATGTCTCATTTACTATGTCCTCATTTACTATCGGTCCCTGTCACATCAAATACAAAGCAGTAAAGTTATGGCAGAAGGCAATTGGTTTTGCTGGCAAATACCCCTGCAAGCATTTGGCATTATAAAATTGAAATTTAGGGGTAAGAAACAAAATATAGTTAAAGTTCGACCATGAAATGTTTTACATTCCTATTGGTGAGACTTCACAGAGAGTAACAGACATCTGAGGACTGACTGAAGCTGTGGCCTTCAGATAAGATGAAGGAAACAGATTGCTAAGAAAAACAAAAATGAAAGGGAATAGCCAAGTTGAGGGAGCAGATACAGGTGGTGGGCTGGCACAGTGAGGCAGGAGAAATGCGAAGAGGTCAGAATGCAAATTCATACAACCTCTCCTTCTTTCCTTCTCTTTTTAATCTCCAAGGACTCAGATACTGAGAAGTGAAAGTGAACACAGATATTCAGGTGAGAAATAGGTACCAGTTTCAAAGCTTATGCTCATGCTTTATCTACAGTTTTCAACAGTGTGGCATTCTGGCAGTAGCACAGGGTCAAATGGCAGCAGACAATGTTAGCCATGTGCTTTTCTGATTATTATTATTATTATTATTATTATTATTATTATTACTAATTCCATTCATTTACATCCCATCACCCTCCACCAATCACACATCTCTCATCCCACATCCCACATCCCCACTCCTTCCACCCCTTTGTCTGTATAAGGGTGCTCCCCCACCCACTCATACTCTCTCGCCCCTCTGCTTTAGCATTCCCCCACAATGGGGCATCAAACCTCCCCAGGACCAAGGGCCTCCCTTCCCATTGCTTTCAGGCAATGCCATCCTCTGCTACATATGTATCTGGATCCATAGATCCCCTCAGGTACAATCCTTGGTTGGTGACCTAGTCTCTGTGAGAACTGGATGGTCAGGCCAGCAGCCTATGTTGTTTGTCCAATGGGGTCACAATCCCTCTTCACTCCTACAGTGCTTTTGCCACCTTCTGCACCAGGTTTCCTGAGCTCAGTCTGATGATTGGCTACAAGCATTGATTTCTGTATTGCTCAGTTGCCATCCAGACCTTTCAAGGAACTGCCACACCAGGCTCCTACCAGCAAATACCTCTTGACCACAGCAACAGTGTTGAATTTGGTGTCTACAGACATGATGGGTCCCCAGGTGGGGCAGTCCCCAGTTGGCCATTTCATCAGTTCTCTGTTCTACTTTTTGTCCCTGTTCTTCATTATGGGTTATGAACTTTGAGATGGCTGTGGGACCCCATCCCTTGACTGAGGGCTGTCTTATTTACTGGAGGTGGTCTCTACAGGTTCTATCTCACCCTTCTCTGTGCATTTTGGCTAAAGTTATCCCCATTGGGTCCTGGGAGCCACTTTCCTGGTGTCTGGGACCCTCCAGTGGCTATTCCTAGTTCCTCCTCCCCCTTGTTACATATTTTTGTTCAACTTCCTGACCCTCTGTACCTCTCTCACATCTCCTCCAGTTCCTGATATTTACCTCCCTTATTTCTTCCCCCTCTTCTCTCCCTGACAGGTCCCCCACTCTCTCTACCTCCCACATTCATCCTGTTCCCCCCTCAGTGCAGAACTGAAGCATCCACACTCTGGTCTTACTTCCTTCAAAGCTCTATATGTTCTGTAGGTTGTATCATGGGCATTGTGAGCTTTTGGGCTAATATGTGCTTATCAGTGAGTGTTAACAGTGAACCGGGTTCCCTGGAAGGCGAACTGGGGCTGAAAGAGACTAGACAGGGGAGAGAGAGAGCAGACGCCAAGACAAATCACTCTGTTCAAAGCATCTTAAATTTTACTTAGATTCTCAGGTTATATGAGGTTGGGCCCAAACCCCCAGCCAGGCACTTGGTTCACCTGGCAGGCACCTGGATGTAGCTGGAAGCAGCCACACACTGTGGATTCTCTCAGTGGGTAGCAGGGTCCCGGAAGCACAGCAGCAGTTGACAGGACAGAAGGAGCCAACCTAGCTGAAGAGTCGCACCAGAGGTGGCCTCTGGCCCCGGTGGCAGCAGGGTCTGCTACAGCGTGAAGCAGGTTGAGGGGGAGGGTACAAGTGAGTACATACCATGTGTGTTCTTTTCTGACTGGGATACCTCACTCAGGATGATATTTTCAAGTTCCATTTATTTGCCTGTAAATTTCCTGAAGTCATTGTTTTTAATTGGTGAATAGTATTCCATTGTGTAAATGTACCCCATTTTCTGTATCTATCCTTCTGTTGAAGGACCTCTGGGTTGTTTTCAGCTTCTAACTGTTATAAATAAGGCTGCTATGAACATAGTAGAGCATGTGTCCTTGTTATATGTTCCCAGTAGTGGTATAGCTGGGTCTTCACGTAGAACTATTTCCAGTTTTCTCAGGAACCAACAGACTGATTTCCAAAGTACCAGCTTGCAGTCCCACCAGCAAACCCACAGATTGGGAAAAGATCTTTACCAACAACCCTACATTCAATAGAGGGCTAATATACAAAATATACAAGAACTCAAGAAGTTTGTCTCCAGAGAACCAAAGAACCCTTTTAAAAAATTGAGTACAGAGCTAAACAGAATTCTCAACTGAGGAATCTCAGGTGGCTGAGAAACACTTAAGGAAATGCTCAACATCCCTAGTAATCAGGGAAAAGCAAATCAAAATGACCCTGAGATTCCACCTCACACCAGTCAGAATGGCTAAGATCAAAAATGCAGGTGACAGCAGGTATTGGCAAAGAGGAGCATTCCTCCATTGCTGCTGAACTGTTTTTAAAAAGCAATGAAACTTAAACGCTTCCAAATGACAGCTCTTTGATAAGAAAACTTTAAGCTCTCATTGGAGCTTCAACTGGGTAAAACTGCTGACGAGTGGTGATATAAAGAGCTCAAAGAGATAAGGTTGAAAGCAAAGGCCACTGTCTCTCAAGACCAGGAAGTCAGTGGCGAACTCTTAAAGGGCATTCAGAAGAATAGGAGGAAACATCTAAAGCAGTGGATTAAAGAGTAAGTGGGAAAGAGGTGGGGTGAGGCTGCAGAGTGCTGCACATCTAACAAGAAGATGAACGAGGTAGCATTTTGTGTGCAGGGAACAAACAAAAAGGAGTTACAGATATGGACATTTTGTGTATGTTGATGGATAGAAACAAAGGAGACCCAAACCACAATTTACAAACACAGGCTCAGAATAACAAACAGAATATTGTGCCTGAGGTGTGTTGCTCCATGTTACAAAAAAAAAAAAGAAAAGAAAAGAAAATAGTAAATATGAAAACAATAGGAAGGGAACAAGATGAAAGTAAATGTTTGTTATATCACACTTCTGACTACAACTGATTCTGTTCTCAGAACGTGATCATTTCCCAGTGTCATTCCAATGACCTCAACATTGCATGCAATAGCTGTGTGTTGAACATCTTCTATAATGTCCAAGCTGCTAAGAATACCCCACCCACTTTAGTATAATAAAGATAGTATCATGTTTGTCTTAATACTATCAAGTCTATATTGATATTTGAATTTTGGGGATATATGGACATAGGCATTAAAAGATAAACATACATGCTGGCCAGGTGGCAGCCAAATTGCTTTTCATTTTCATCATTTTCATTAGTGACTCCTGTTGATGAAGTTCACTTGTCTATCAATGCAGAAAACTGATTTCTAATTTCATATTTCTATAAAGATCATATGCCCTGATTATAATTTTGGTGTAATAGCTAATCCTTGGAAATTATTCTCAAAGTAAGGTGATTTATTATAGAAGTGGGAAATGGGGAGCAGAAAGACACCATTTGTGATCAGTAGCGTCTCAGATTGAGGGAGTCAAATCAACGGATTTTAGAGTGTTCCTAAAGGAAGGGCAGAGGAGTGCTGCAGAGTGAGCTTAAGGAGCAGGACTGAGGCTACCGGTAGACTTGAAGAACATGTGATTCCATAGTGGACTGCTCAATTTTTGAAATATTTTCTATAATGGCACAAACCTACTTTCAAAATTGAGTCAGGACATGGTGTTAAGGGCCTGCAGAGAGCCATCTTCACTTTCTTGGAGATTTTAGAACCTTAGCTTGGAGCATATTTGGATTTGGTAACGTTTTCTCTCTCTGATCAAAAGCCATTGATTAACATTTGCCTTTCTGCTCATTGTATGTTAGTCTTCTCTCCAGCACTTGAATTTCTCAAGAAAGTGTCAACATTTTCTCAGCTGGACCAATCTTCAGACAAATCTCTTTCTGGCTGTCAACACCAGGATCATTTTGTTAGAGCATCTACTTCAGAAAACCTTAAAAGAATATTCTCTCTCTCTCTCTTTCTCTCTCTCTCTCTTTGTGTGTGTGTGTGTGTGTGCGCACGCGCGCGCACGTGCTTGTGTGTGCTTCTATAATTGGTGTGACAGTCAGAGGACAGTTTGTGAGAGTGACTTCTCTCCTTTGAGATATTAGGCCCAGAACTTGAAACTGTGCCCTCAGGTTTGGTGTCAAGCTCTTTTACTCACTGAGCTATCCTAATGGCCAATTTCAGAAAACTTTTAATTGAAAGTTTGTGTGTGTGTGTGTGTGTGTGTGTGTGTGTGTTTTCCTTGAGGATTTGTAAGTGCTCAGTTTCTTACCAGTGTAATCCATCTCCCAATTTCTTTAGGAGGACAGGAAACCAACTCCTTGAGTTCCTTGCTGTATGTAGTGAAATTCCAATATGCCATGAAGTCCAAGCAAGTTCTGGCAAAGTCATCTTTTAACATGGATAGCTTGTGTTCTTCCTGTTACACCAGAGGTCACAAATCCTTCTGATGTTAGTCTTAGTGATATTAAAATCAAAGTTTGTTGTGTTTTCTCTGCTTCATTGTAGAGATCTCCAATCAAATTCCTCTGGGAGGCTTAACCTCTGCCAGTACAGATTTTCTTCTGAGAAACTTTGTGCCTCAAACTCCTTTGAGGTTGAGAACAGCAGATACATTTCAGTCAAAACTCTTTATACAAAGTTTTACTGACAAGGATTGGTAGCAATAAATTCTGAATCTTGTATCTCTAAGCATTTGAAACATTCCTGTTATTTAGAAAACATAATTATACCAAAAGGCTCACTGCTTTCTCATTTATTATAATCATCCTTCTCCAAGTTACTTTTTGTTGTTTAGTTCTCTTTATGTTTGAACTTTTAATTAATTTATTTATGTATTTATAACCCAAATGCTACACCCCACTGTCTAGTTCTTTATGGTGTCACTTTGAGCACACAGGCACACATGGATGCACACACAGATGAACACATGGATGTACACACAGATGGGAGGCTTTCTAGTCTTGATTTTTCTTTATCTTGTCTTTGATTGACACAACCATTCAACATAGCTCGTATTCTGCATCATTTATACAGAAAATTCATGTACTTGCTGAAGCTTTCACTTTTCCCAGTGCTTGAAAACTTACTCTGAGTGTTTGTTCCAAAGTAAACAGTAAACATTGTTAGATTGTGTTTGGCTGTGGTTTTGCTCATTTTCTTGATAGTTGGTTCTACAGTGGTATATGAATTCATGGACTTTAATTCCATATAAAATGGAATCCATGTTTACGCAGCATTTTGACACTGTCTCTGAGGGTGTCCTTCTCTTTAGATCTTATTACAGTTCAGTGTTTTTCTGCTCTTTCTGCTTGCTGCAGAGCACGGCTGTCCTTTCTGATGCACTGCTTTTATTTTGAAGAGGTCCACTTCCTTGGTACATTTATGTGTTCTCTGCAGCTGATGAAGGGCTCTTTGTTTCTTTTTTCACTTTTTTTTAAACTAATTTTTTATAATATACTCTTTGATAATGATTTCCTCCTCCCAGCTCTTTCCCATCTCCCTACCCACCTAACACACACATATGCACACCCACACCCACACATGCTCACACACACACACACACACACACACACACACACACACAAGTATATGTGTGTGTATAAAATATTTATACAAACTAAAGTTTAGTACAAAGAGTTTATGCCTTGAGAAAAATGCATTTGCTGTTTTTCAACCTCAAAGGAGCTAGAGGCACAAAGTTCCTCAGAAGAAAATTAATACTGGCTGAACTTAAGCCTATATGAGAAATGCGAGTGGAGACATTTGTAATGGGGCAAAGAGAACATACAAAATTTGAACTCAACTTCACACACACACACACACACACACACACACACACACAAATATTATTATGTACAAACATATATATGTTTATATATAAATAATATGTAATATATTATTTATATTTCATATATTATGAATGGATATCATCTTTTTCTCTCTCTATTTAAAAAAAAAACCTAAAATAAAAACTAAAAGCCAAAAAAAAAAAACAAAACAAAACAAAAGCAAAGCAAGAAACAAAATACTTCCACAGCAGCACAAAATGAAAATGAAAGGAAACAAGCAAAAAACCAATTTAAGACAAAACAAAATACAACAAAACAAAAAGTCAAAACTAAAAATCAAAACAGTGTCACAAGCGAGAAGCCCTATCACCTACAACAGAGACCTGCTGCTCTATATACTGGTGACATGTATACATATATAAATATTATGCTGACACACAGGTTATGGAAGAAAGCAAGCATATTTTGGGTGGATTTAAGGTCTACTCCGTGAGACGGAACACACACGTGCTAGTGCTACAGGTGCTATTGATGGCTTTATTGGTCTTTTTTTTTTTTTTTTCACCAAGTAATTTCAGGACAGGGTCCAGCAGGAAAATTCATCCTTTAAATTGTCCCAGACTTTCTTCTTTTCCTGCTGCTGTCAGTGATAACCAAGTCAGTTCCAAAATTTATATAAGTTCCTTTATTCACAAAAGGAAGAACTGATATGTTAAAGGACTTAGAAATGGGTTGATCTTTGATCAACTATCTTCTTGTTACTGTCTTTCAATAACTGGTATAGGTGAGAACACTATTAACTGGTACAAATTCTGATCTTTTTTTTTTTTAAAGATTTATTTTATTTATTATAAGTAAGTACACTGTAGCTGTCCTCAGACGGTCCAGAAGAGGGCGCCAGATCTCGTTACGGATGGTTGTGAGCCACCATGTGGATGCTGGGATTCGAACTTATCACCTTCAGAAGAGCAGTCGGGTGCTCTTAGCTGCTGAGCCATCTCACCAGCCCCGATCTTCATTTTTTTCCCCCACAGAAATGATGATTAAAATAGCCAATTTTCAATGATAGATAATTGTTTACTCCAATTTAAATGTTGATTGACACTGGTCTCTATGCTTTGCTCCTAACAAGTATATAACTTATAGCATTGTGTCAGTGGCTATGTCTCCATTAGATGCTTGTTGTCACGTGAGTTCATTAGACAGTTCCCCAGGGAAGTTCTGAAGCTATGGAACCTTTGATGGGATGTAAGTGTTTCCCTTGTGAGGAGACATTTTGACTGAGAAGAAACACTGACATATTTGAATCCAAATGCCACACAGTAAGTTTCTGAAATGGAGTCTGCCTGGCTAGCATGATGCAGTGCAGTACACATCACTTGCACTCCTGAAAAATTAACCAAAGCTTCACATTTCCCTAATTTAGAGCTACTCATATTCTAGAAATATTTCAGAAAACATCAATGCATGTCTGTGTATTGCAACCACTTCTTTTCATTGAAAGAAGTATAATATTTTAAAGAGATAATAGGGACTTAAAATAGATGAATATAGGTGATTTCACTTTAAAAAAATGCTATTTTTATTTTCAACTTATGTTACCAAGGTAATGTTTTCTTCATTTTTACGTTCTTAAAAAGATTCAGTAATTATCCATAAAAATGAGGTAAATGGAAATTAATGTAACATGCTAAACTTGAAGGGATGCTCACTAATGTATTTGGAAAGATGTTGTCCTGTGAACCTTTAAATTGAGGTTGTAGCCTATAGTGCACACAAAATTCTCTTGGATAGATATGGCAGAGAACACTTGTTTCTGTGCAATGCTGGATGGTAGTATTTAGCCTTGAATGAAGGATTATGCATTCATAGTTACCTCATACTTCTTATAATTGCATCATTAAAATGGATAGAATTATGACTATTTAAAATGACAAAAAGATTCTTTAAAAACATGAGTATGTTTTAAATTGTTTTGCTATACACTGTGGATTGAAATGAACAGCAGAGATGGCATGTGTCTGAATGAATTTGCAAACCTATCCTTGAAGTGACTGTGAATCTTGTCTCCCACTAGGAGTGCAATGAACTTTATATGTCGCACATTTTTCTCAACACTTGAAGTTGTTTCCCCTTTATTTTGGCTACTTCCATGTTTGTATCAGTGGGTCAGAGCATATATTCATGTCCTATTAACATTGTGTATTTTCCTTTTTGAAGGGTACACTTAAATCTTTACTCACATTTAAAATATTTGTTATTCTTGATTTGTAGGAATTATTTATTAAAGAATTGAGTCCATTATTGTTATTAAAGCATATTTGGGGAGGATTTGCCTGAAGTTTTTGTGTTTCCAATTTTTATTTAATGTATTGTGGACTGTTTCTTGGGCATTCTGTACTTCTTTTTTTTTTTTTTTGGCTAATATCCACTTATTAGTGAATATATACCATGCATGTCCTTTTGGGTCTGAGTTACCTCACTCAGGATGATGTTTTCTAGTTCCAGCCATTTGCCTGCAAACAAATACTCAATAGAATTCAAAAAGGTCAACAAGCTGAAGGGCCCAAGTGAGGACACCTTAGTTCTACTTGGGGAGGAGGGGAGAAGAAAGCAACCACAAGTGCGGAGGGAGAGATCTGGGAGGGAAGGGTACAGGAGTCATGGGAGTGGAGAACATGATCTGGCATTGGGTAGGGGGAAAGGATTGAAGCCCTGAGGGCCAGCAGAAAGAATGGAAACAGGCAACCTCAGGAGGTAGGAGGTTGGGGGCACCATCCAGAATGTACTAGAGACTTAGGAGGTGAGAGACTCTCAGGACTCAAAGGGGGGGAGCATAGATAAAATGCCCTACAGTGGAGAGAGGGAACTTGTAGAGCCTACCTCCAGCAGAAAGATAGGCATTGAGTGAGGGATGGGGTTGCTATCCCACAGTCAAAACTCTGACCCATAATTGTTCCTGTCTGAAAGAACTACAGGGATGGAATGGAGAAGAGCCTGAGGAAAAGAAGGTCCAGCAACAGGCCCAAAGTGGGATCCAGCTCAAGGGGAGAACCCAAGGCCTGACAGTACTACTGAGGCTATGGAGCGCTCACAAAAGGGGCCTATCATGACTGCCCTCTGAAGGACCCAACAGACAGCTTAAAGAGTCAGATGCAGATATTTGCAACCAACCAATGGACAGAAACTGCTGATGCCTGTAGTTGAATTAGGGAAGGCTGGAAGAAGCTGAGGAGGAGAGTGACCCTGTAGGAGACCAGCAGTCTCAATTAACCTGGACCCCTGAGATCTCTCAGACACTGGATCACCAACCGGCTGATATGAGGCCTCCAACACATATACAGCAGAAGACTGCCAGTTAGAGAAGATGCAACTAACCCTCAAGAGACTGGAACCCCCAGGGAGTTTAGAGGTGGGGTGAGGTGGGAGGGATGTCCTTGTCAGGAAGGGTAAGGGGAGGAGTTGTGGGATGTGGAACAGTCAGAGGGTGGACTGGGAAGTGAACAAAATCTGGAGAGTAAAACAAAAATAAATAAATAAATAAATAAATAAATAAATAAATAAATAAATAAATAAAAAGAAAAATAATCTTGTGGAAAGCAGCTTAGTTTTTTTTTTTGTTTTGTTTTTGTTCTAGAGAGATAAGTTTAATATTTTTAATTAATAATCTTTTATTTGCAACTTGAGTGCATATTGCCCTTTCTCCTCTCTTTCGAGTCTCTCTCTCTGCTCTAACCTTCCCCCCCTCTTGTCCTTCATTTTTCCTCAGGAAAGGTAAGGCCTCCTATGTGTATTAACCCATCTTGGCATATCAAGTTACATCTTCATGGTAAGCAATTTTTAATTTTATTCAAGTCTAATTCTATTTTTGTTTTGTGATTGTTCCTGTTAGTAATGTGACAAAACAATATGTTGCTGTTTTGGCCATAAATATATTATTATGATTATTGTGTTTTTTTCTACCACATTTTAATCTGCATTTGTATCTCTGAATAGTGACAGATTTATTTTCCAGTATCCTGTCAGGGAAGAGTGAAGTTTTTTGTGTAGACATAATTCTTTGTTCTAATATCATCTCAAGAAAATGCTGTTTCCAGAAACTATTTTTCATGAATTAAACACTTGAGGATTCTTGAACATTAATCTACTTTCCTAGCTTTATGCTTTTCCCATTTTTGTCTTGGATTTCAATATTTTTAGTAAGCCTTTCAGTTAGGCATCATGAATCTCCAGCATCAATTGCCTTCTCAAGACTTTAGGTCTTCTGTACTGTCACATACAGTTTCAGTTCAGCTTGTCACTATTTGTCAAGTTCTATTGGGATTTGTATTAGGAAATATGGACATTTCAATAGTGAGTCTTCCTAGGCACAATCATTCTTGTTTGCTTTGTTCCTGAATTGATGATATGAATATACTGTATATTTTAATTTAGAAGACTTGCAGTGATGTTATTAAATTTATTAAATTTCCGTATGAATATATTTATAGATTTCACAAATTTTACAGACTTGTAGTTTAAAGTCACACTCTCTATTTTTAGTGATATGTTCACATCTGTTCTGTCTATAAAATATTACATGCACATGAACTCTAGTCTAAGTGATTTCTTTCAGGTTTCCTCCATACTTCATAATACTTATTAAAAGTGTCTGCACCTACACAGAATTATATTATATTTTTAAGCTACTATAAACTGTTGTTCAGAAATACTTTACCTGTTTCGGTTTTGGGCTCTTAAACAAAAGAGGGGTGAGGAGCTCATGGTCAACCCCCTTTCTCTAGTTATTAATGGACTACTTGTATACTTTAAAATTCTTGCACAGTAATATACAATTGTATAATGAGTACCTATTTTCATTAGCATTTTTGTTGCTACAATCATTCTATTAAGAAAACTTCTCTTGCTTATAACTCCTTCTCCTACTTTCTTTTTTTATTAGATATTTTCTACATGTACATTTCAAAGGCTATCCCAAAAGTCCCCCATACCTTCCCCCTGATCTGCTCCCCAACCTACCCACTCCTGCTTTCTGGCCCTTGCATTCATTCATATGATCTTCGTAAGACCAAGGGCCTCTCCTCCCATTGATGGCCTCCTAGGCCATCCTCTGCTACCTATGCAACTAGAGACACAGTTCTGGGGGTACTGGTTAGTTCATATTGTTGATCCTCCTATAGGGTTGCAGACCCCTTTAGCTCCTTGGTTACTTTCTCTAACTCCTTCACTAGGGGCCCTGTACTCCATCCAATAGATGACCGTGAGCAGACACTTCTGTATTTGCAAGGCACTGGCATAGCCTCTCAAGGGATAGCTATATCAGGGTCCTGTCAGTTAAATGTTGCTGACATATGCATTTGTATGTGGGTTTGGTGGTTGTATTCGGGATGGATCCCCAGGTTGGACAGTCTCTGGATGGTCCTTTCTTCCATCTTAGCTCCAAACTTTGTCTCTGTAACTTCCTCCATGGGTATTTTGTTGTTGTAATCTTTTAGTTTTTTTTTAAGTATTAGTTTCTTGCTTTTTCTTAGGTATAGTTTCTGTCCTTGTTTTGGTGTTTTCTCATTATTATCCTCTGAAGGGCTGGATTCATGGAACTGTATTGTGTGAATTTGGTTTTGTCATGGAATACTTTGGTTTCTTCATCTATGTTAATTGAGAGTTTTGCTGGGTATAGTAGCCTGGGCTGGCATTTGTGTTGTCTTAGGGTCTGTATAACATATGCCCAGGATCTTCTGGCTTTCATAGTCTCTGGTGAAATGTCTGGTGTAACTCTAATAGGTCTGCCTTTATATGTTACTTGACCCTTTTCCCTAACTGCTTTTAATATTCTGTATTTAGTACAATTGTTGTTCTGATTATTATGTGTCAGGAGGAATTTCTTTTCTGGTCCAGTCCATTTGGAGTTCTGTAGGCTTTTTGTATGTTTCTTTAGGTTAGGGAAGTTTTCTTCTATAATTTTGTTGAAGATATTTGCTGGCCCTTTAAGATGAAAACCTTCATTCTTATCTACTTCTATTATCTGTAGGTTTGGTCTTTTCATTGTGTTCTGCATTTCCTGGATGTTTTGAGTTAGGATCTTTTTGCATTTTCTTTGATTATTGTGTCCATGTTTTGTAAGGAATCTTCTGCACCTGAGATTCTCTCTTCCATCTCTTGTATTCTGTTGCTGATGCTCGAATATATGGTTCCTGATTTCTTTCCTAGGATTTCTGTCTCCAGAGTTTTCTCCCTTTGTGTTTTCTTTATTGTTTCTACTTCCATTTTTAGATCTTGGATGGTTTTGTTCAATTCCATCACCTGCTTAGCAGTTTTTTCCTGTAATTCTTTATGGGATTTTTGTGTTTCCTCTTTAAGGACTTTTACCTGTTTAGCAGTGTTTGCCTGTAGTTCTTTAAGGGATTTTTGTGTTCCCTCTTTAAGGTCGTCTATCTGTTTAGCAGTGTTTTCTTGTAATTCCTTGAGGGATTTTTTTGCTTCCTCTTTAAGGACTTCTACCTGTTTAGCCATGTTCTCCTGTATTTGTTTAAGTGAATTATTAATGTTCTTCTTAAAATCCTTTACCAGCATCATGAGATATAATTTTAAATCTGAATCTTTCTTTTCAGATGTGTTGTGATACCCAGGACTCATTGTGGTGGGAGTGCTGGGTTCTGATGATGCTGAGTGGTCTTGGTTTAAGTTAGTAAGATTCTTTCGTTTGCCTTTCACCATCTGGTAATCTCCGGAGTTAGTTGTTATAGCTGTCTCTGGGTGTAGCTTGTCCCTCCTGTGATTCTGTTAGCCTGTGTCAACACTCCTTGGAGTCCAACTCTCTCCTGAGTCCCAGTGGTCAGAGTATTCTCTGCAGGCAAGCTCTCCTCTTTCAGGGAAGGTACACAGAGGTCTGGTGCTCAGCTCTTCCTCCTGGCTGAATATGAAGGCCTGAAAGGCAACCTGTCCCAGAAGCTATGTTGCTTTTGCTGCCCACATGCTCTCCTGTGCAGACTGGTCTCTGAGGGAACTGTGTTAACAGATGGCATTTTCACCTGGTCCGACAGTCAGTGCCCTCCCTGGAGGCCAACTCTCCTCTGGCTGAGAAAGTGCACAGAGGTCTGCAGCTCAGTTCTGCCTCCTGACTAAAGATATAGGCTTGAAAGGGACCCTGTACCAGAAGCTATGTTACTTCTGCTGCCCTTGTGCTCTCCCGTGCAGACTGGTCTCTCCTGCTCCTCCTTTCCTGTGTTCTTTTTGTGGGTGATATGCTGAGTATAACTAAAGTTGCTTCTATGTTTATGAGTAGGTTATTTAATGGAGCATGGACAACTTATTATTATTATACTACTGTTTTATTGATACCTCCTTCCCTAGAAACCATTTAATGCACTTAAATACATAGGTCCTTCATTGGCCCTGCTCCACTGGTGGTGAGAAGTTGATAGGTGTAGTTTGTGCAAGTCTTGTGTCTATAATAGAAATGGGATCATGACAGAAATGATCTCATAGTGTCCAGAAGACATCATTCTGCTCTGTATCTACCATTCTCTTGCTCTCGTATTCTATGCACTGCGTATTCTGGAATATCCTTAAGCTTTGGAAATGATGAACGATCTGTCCCACTTAGGGCTAAGCACTCCACCAACAATTACTCTCAGCATTTTGACCAGCTATGGACTTCTGCATTAACTACTCTCCAAATAACAAAGAACTCCTCTGATGAAGGCTACGATCAGCACTAATCACATATAAACATGAGTACTTAGAAGACTGTTATGTGAGAGGCATCTGCTTTCCAGTTGGATTTCAGAACATAAAACAGGAGGCAAGTCATGCCTGGTTCTTTGGACATAGTCAAGAGCCCTCTGTTGGAGAACTAATGGACCTTAGCCAGGGGACTTATTTGTATTGTTTTCTTAAATGCAAGTATGAAGAGCAATTCTAAATTATTTTTGTATGTTACTATATTTTATGTCACTTTTTGAGAATTATGATTGTTTTTCTTTTCTTTTTTTTCAACATTTATTAGATAATTTCTTCATTTACATTTCAAGTGTTATCCAGAAAGTTCCCTATACCCTCCCCCCTCCCAGCCCTGCTCCCCTACCCACCCGCTCCCACATCTTGGCCCTGGTGTTCCCCTGTACTGGGGCATGTAAAGTTTGCATGACCAAGGGGCCTCTCTTCCCAATGATGGCCAACTAGGCNTCCGTTGGTGGCCCTTTTGTCCTGTTGACAGTATCTTTTGTCTTACAGAAGCTTTGCAACTTAATGAGGTCCCATTTGTCAATTCTTGATCTTACAGCACAAGCCTTTGCTGTTTTGTTCAGGAATTTTTCCCCAGTGCCCATATCTTCGAGGCTTTTCCCCACTTTCTCCTCTATAAGTTTCAGTGTCTCTGGTTTTAAGTGGAGGTCCTTCAAACACTTAGACTTGACCCTAGTACAAGGAGATAAGAATGGATCAATTCCCAGTCTTCTACATGATAAGAGGAACACACATCTGTTCCAGTCCAAACTCGTGGGACTTGAGTCTGTAGCCAGGAGATAGACAGGCGGGGAGCGGACCCCTTCCCTTCCAGTCCACACTGCTCCGCTCCAGGGCAGGGTGCAAGGCCTGGGTGCCTCGCACTCACCCAGGTTTCCAGAGGGACTCTCCTAGCAATCTAAGGACCACTGGTGTTTTTATTTTCTTATTTAAAGTTCTTTTTCCATATAAAATATTCTGTCATGGTTTTGAGAGTCCAAACCTTTTGGGTTCAGACTCCATCTTAGAGAATCTGACCTAAGGTTGAACTCAAGTTATCAGGCTAGTACCTAGCACCAATTTCCAGGTTACCCCCAGCAAATATTCAGTCTAGCTCTAGTTTTCAGGGTTTTTCCCAACAAACCTGTATGTCCAAGTTATAAGCATTTCCTTGACACTTCACTTCCTAAAAACTACCAATCAGGAGGAAAACACAAGTTAATTTATGGTTTAGCTTCCAGCACCAGACATAATGGCCACTGAATGAGATGTGTACCAGGCTAGATATTCCCTTATTGCTTCTGTAAATGCTTGCCTGAAACTGGGCTTGGGGTCCCCTCCCATTCTCCTATGTCAGAGATGGTGGTGTGGCTCAAGTTGGAGCTTGATTAAAGAGACCTTAATGTGATTGCATCAGATGTGACTCCTTGGAGGTCTTTGTGGAATTCATGATCAATTTCTGGCACAACAGTTTCCCTACTCCCAACTCCTTTCAGATCCTCCCTAATTTTCTACCAACTTACTCCACACCACTACTTTTAGAAAAAACAAAAACAAAACATCAAAGAAAGAAAGCTACAACACACTAAACACACACACACACACTCAAAACAAAAAAAATTATAAAAACACAAAATCGGAAACCATAATATACAAGCCAAAGAGCAGAGAGACAAAATATGAGAAAAAAAAAAGCAACATGAGACAAACAGGATACAAACACCAATTGAGTCTGTTTTGTGGTGGCAATGTACAGCTGAGCACAGGACCTACCTTTAGAACTGTGATTTCTTTTTAAAAAATTACCCATATTTTAAAAGTATTTTTAATTGGATACTTTATTTATTTACATTTCAAATTTTATCGCCTTTCCTACTTTCCCCTCCAGAACCCCCCCACCCCATCCTCCATCCCTCTGCTATTATGAGGGTGCTCACCCACCCACTCCCACCTTCCTGTCCTGGCATTCCCCTACATTGGGTCATCAAGCCTTTACAGGAACAATGGCCCCTACTCCCATTAATGTCCAACAAGACCATCCTCTGGAGCCATGGGTCCCTCCATTTACAGTCTTTGGTTGATGGTTTAGTTCCTGGGAGGTTTGGAGTTCTGGTTGGTTGATACTGTTGTTCTTCCTATGGGCTGCAAACCCCTTCAGCGCCTTCAGTCTTTTCTCTAATTTCCTTCATTGAGGACCCCTTGATCAGTCCAATGGTTGGCTGTGAGCATCAGCCTCTGTATTTGTTAGACTTTGGCAGGGCCTCTCAGGAGAAAGCTATATCAGGCTCTTGTCAGCAAGCTCTTCTTGGCATCCACAATAGTGTCTGCATTTGGTGGACTGTACTTGGGATGGATTCCCCAGATGTGGCAGTCTCTGGATGGCCTTTCCTTCAGTCTCTGCTCCACACTTTGTCTCCATATTTCCTCCTGTGAGTATTTTGTTCCTTCTTCTAAGAAGGACTGAAATATCCACACTTTGGTCTTCCTTCTTGAGCTTCATATGGTCTGTGAATTGCATCTTGGGTATTTTGAGCTTTTGGGCTAATATACACTTATCAGTGAGTGCATACCATGTATGTTCTTTTATGACTGGGTTACCTTACTTAGGATGATATTTTCTAATTCCAGCCATTTGCCTAAGAAATTCATGAATTTCTTGTTTTTGATAGCTGAGTAGTACTCCATTGTTAAACCATCCAATGGAAAAAAGACAGCATTTTCAACAAATGGTGCTGGTACAACTGGAGGGAAGCATATAGAAAAATTCAAATTGATTCATTCTTATCTCCTTATACAAAGCTCAAGTCCAAGTGGATCAAGGATCTCCACATAAAATCAGATACACTGAAACTAATAGAAGAGAATGTGGGGAAGAGTCTTGAACATATGGGCACAGGGGAAAATTTCCTGAACAGAATACCAGTGGCTTATGCTTTAAGATCAACAATAGACAAACGGCACCTTGTAAGATCCCAAAGCTTCTATAAGACAAACGACACTGTTGAGAGGACAAAACAGCAACCAACAAGTTGGGAAAAGATCTTTACCAACCATACATTTGATAGAGGGCTCATATCCAATATATACAAAGAACAAAAGAAATAAGACTTTAGAGAACCTAATAACACTATTAAAAAATAGGGTACAGGGCCAAACAAATAATTCTCAAGTGAGGAATACCAAATGGCTGAGAAGCACCTAAAGAAATGTCCAACATCCTTAATCATCAGGGAAATGCAAATCAAAACAACCACCTCACACTAGTCAGAATGGCTAAGATCAAAAACTCAGGTGACAGCAGATGATGGCAAGGATGTGGAGAATGAGGAACACTTCTCCATTTTTTGTGGGATTGCAAGCTGGTACAACCATTGTGAAAATCAGTCTGGCAGTTCCTCAGAAAATTGGACATAGTACACCTGAGGACTTAGCTATACCACTCCTGGGCATATACGCAGAAGATGCTCCACAATATACCAAGGACATTTGCTTCACTACATTCATAGCAGCCTTGTTTATAATAGCCAGAAGTTGGAAAGAACCCAGATGTCCTTCAACAGAGGAATGGATACAGAAAATATGGTCTGTTTTGTAAGTTTTTAAGTGCATCGAGGAAATTTCTATATTATATTCCTGTGATTTAGTGTTTGTAGAACCTTAAAAATGTTCCCTTTTTACTCATACTGCCAGTTGCATGTTTTTCTTATTCCTTTAGCACCTTTACTAGGCTTACAAAGAGGCAACTCTAGGCTCTGTTGATTGTGTTCCAGCAGTCTAGGTGTGACTTGGTTTCCTTTCTCCAATTTTGTTTTTAAACTCATCGCTTCTTTCCCTCTTCTTGTTTTGCTACTAATGGTTTTTTTCTTTCTGTTTCTCTATATCCCAAAGGATGCAAATTACATCATTAACTTTCGTCCTTTCTATTTTAGATCACAAACATTAACACCTCTAAATTCCACCCTAAACATTGCCTTAGCACCTCACCCACATTCACACAATCTTTTACTATTCCTCAATTAGATTCTCTTTTTAATTTCCCCATGATTTTATGCTTGATCTATAGATTATTTTTTAAATTCACTCTTTGAAATCCAAATATTTATTGTTTTCATTTATTGAAAAATATAATTAAAAGCAATTCTTATTCTAACCCAGAGGACTTCTCCATCAAGGTAGGTGAGAAAGATATTTAATTACTGAGTAATCATTAAACCACAATGTGATCCTCAACACCAGCAGTCTCCAAAAAAGTAGTACAAACTGAAGAGAGCTGTGACTATATAGACAAGTAGATATAATCTACTACCTACATAATGTCAGGATTATAAAATCTAGCTATCATTCAAGAAGACTCACCACCTGCAGAAGAGTTTTAATCCAGCAGTATGGCTGCTCTGATCACATCTGAGGACCTTCTAGGTTTGTTTGATCCTGCTGTCTGGAATACATACACACCCTTACTATATATCTTTAATCCCAAACAATGACGTCTAATTGAGGGACAGATAAAGTGACTTGTCAGAGAAGATTTTACAGAATGAGTCAGCAATAGGATATGTGCAGTTCTCAGGAAAAAAAAAGCTATTTAACAGCAGTGCAGCGAGAGTCAGTTCAGTCAGCTGAATTGGGAGTTGAGCTAGATGAGTGGAGTTAAGTTCACTACAGTAGTTCATCTAGTCAGTTAGGAGTCAGTGTAATGAGTACAATGCACCAGAGTTTAGTGTATTCATGAGTCCATGAAGTTCTGTGCAGGTCAGCAGATGCAGGTGAAGGCAGAGAATAAGAAGGAGCCAGAAGATTAGAGCAAATTCTAAGAGTTAGTTTAAGCCCAAACAGAACAATTCAATGAGAAACTGAGAGAAGCCAGATTGAATCAGTCAGCTCGGAGAGAAGTATGAGCCAGAATAGTGCAGTTGAACCAGCCAGCCAGAGTTCAGGAAGAACTCACAGTCAGCTATTAGATGGAACACAGGGTTCCCAAGGAAGGAGCTAGAGAAAGTACCCAAGGAGCTGAAGGGGTCTTCAACCCTATAGGTGGAAGAATAACCATGAACTAACTAGTACCCCCTGAGCTCATGTCTCTAGCTGCATATATAGAAGAGGATGGCCTAGTTGGCCATCATTAGGAAGAGAGGACCCTTGGTCATGCAGACTTTATATGCCCCAATACAGGGGAACGCCAGGGCCAAGAAGTGGGAGCGGGTGGGTAGGGGAGCAGGGCCGGGAGGGGGGAGGGTATAGGGAACTTTCTGGATAACACTTGAAATGTAAATGAAGAAAATATCTAATAAAAGTTGGAAAAAAAAGTGAGCCTATTCAGCAGTTAGTCTTAGGAACTGTTACATTCTAGGCACAGGTTAGCAAAAGAATCTAGAGGAATGCACAGAGGCTAGAAGCTTCAAGGCTAAATCTAAGGATAGTTAAAACAGAGAAACACATACTCTGGGCTCAACTTAAGCTGTGTATTCACACAACTTGGGAGCCACTCTCATCTCATTTCTTCATCTGAGAAAATAAAAGGTACCTATAGAACTGCCATCATTTATTACACACAGAGCATCCTGACTTCAGTTTCTAGTTGGTATAACATAACTGTCTACATGTGCTTACTTTTTCTTTCTTTCTTTCTTTCTTTCTTTCTTTCTTTCTTTCTTTCTTTCTTTCTTTCTTTCTTTCTTTCTTCCTTCCTTCCTTCCTTCCTTCCTTCCTTCCTTTCTTTCTTTCTTCCTTCCTTCCTTTCTTTCTTTCTTTCTTTCTTTCCTGTTTTCACGATAAGAGTTGATTTTGAAATTTAGAGCTAATCTCCGCCCAGTGGCTGCCTCTAGCCATTCACAGAACTGAAAAATGAAGGGATTGTTTTCCTTTTTATTTGCATTCAACTTGATCCTTGTATAAAAGGTAGATCTGTAAGATTGTAGGGCAAGAGTCTTAAAAGATGTTTACTAATATTTTTTGAGGGCAGAAAGAAATATGTCATTGTCATTCTTTTTTTATTAGATATATTCTTCATTTATATTTCAAATACTATTCCAAAAGTACCCTATACCCTCCCCCTGCCCTTCTCCCCAACCTGCCCACTCCTGCTTATTGGCCCTGGCATTCCCCTGTACTGGGGCATATGATCTTCACAAGGCCGAGGGCCTCTCCTCCCATTGATAGCTATATCAGGGTCCTGTCAGCTAAATCTTGCTGGCATATGCAATAGTGTCTGGGTTTGGTGGTCATATATGGGATGGATCCCCAGGTGGGGCAGTCTCTGGATGGACATTTCTTCCATCTCAGGTCCAAACTTTGTCTTTGTAACTCCCTCCGTGTGTATTTTGTTCCCCATTCTAAGAAAGGATGAAGTATCCACACTTTGGTTTTCCTTCTTCTTGAGTTTCATGTGTTTTGCAAATTGTATCTTGGTAGTCTAAGTTCTTATAAAAACATTTTGAGAAAGAAAAAGATGAAGAGTCTTCCTTCAGATTTGGCAGGATCCCTTCTCTGATGCCTGTGCTGTATGTACCATCACCACGATTTCTCTTCCATGACAGCAACAGTATGACTTTGCTACTTAGAACCGTTGGTTCTACTTTTCTCTGTGTAAGTTGTAGCTGTCAAAATATTTAGGAACTCTATACCAAGGCAATGATATCTAGCAAAGCAAAGTTAATAGCAAGGAAAATCTTATGCCTGAGTGATTATCAGGATTACTTCCATATTATAAAATTATAGATCCTTTTTAAAAGTCAGCAAATTATTTTTACTAGAGGAAGTACCTTATAAAATATGCCAGTGGAATGAGTAATCAAATCCAATACCTGAATAACAATACATAAACATTGTCACATTCCTGTAACAATTATACAGACTGAAATGACATCATTATAACATATAGTCTCAAATTAGTGTCTAAATCATTGTTAGTTCTTCATAAAGCCTTGCCTAACCACAGCCTAAAGAGAGCTTACCTGTGAAGCTTCATTTAAAATTTGAATTAAAGGATCTTCTTGCAATGTTCAATATCTTTTTCTCCCATTTCAGTCTATTATATATTATTATTTGTGTCTACTAGCCACTATTTTATGTTCCCGACTATTTTTTCCTAATTGTAAGACATGGACATTCATGGCTGTGATATATAATTTGTTTTGCTATATTACATATCTGTCTATTCATTTATATTGCTCCAATTGAACTTTATCACATTTAAATTACTAATTAATAGTACCAGTATGCATCTTCATTACTTTCATTTTGATATTCTAAGCAAATTATTAAAGATTGTTCATTGCGCCAGAATGATGGTGATGATGACAGGTTTCACTGTTCATTGTATTTTGGATTTTGTATGGTTATTCTAAGAACCCTTCCATGCTTCTCCCACCAAAGGATCCAGACCTGTTGGCTGAATTTCATGCAGCAAACAGTATATGCCCCTCTGTGTACTGCTGTAACCTAAAACATCCCTTGGAAACCCTTGCATTGTCCTAAGATGAGGAAGAAGAAGCCTTTAGATAGGTTCTAACAGCTGGGTAGAAAGGCCTGTGAATGACTGAGGGTCTTTTGTGTCTACTCAGTGGCAATGGCTTTACTGATGGTTCATATAAGACTGATTTTCCTTCTCTTGAGAGAATAAACATGTAATTACGTGACAAGTTTCCCTCCTCATGTTGACATTCATCAGATTAACACTGTTTGTTTGGGGTTTTCCAACTGATTAGTGCTCCCATTCTTCATCTTGCTGTCTTCACACCAAGGCAAAATCATTTATTCAAGTCCTTAATTATTGTCTGATCAGGTTTCATTTTCATGCCTACATTTTTTATCTATAGGCTGTGGGGATAAAAATGGGATAATTGGAGGGAGAATCTGGTCTATAAGAAGAAGAAAATGCAGAGTTGAGGTGCAGAGGACAAGCACGAATCCTGAAGCAGCAGGTAATTCATTGCCAGTTAAGAAGTTGTGTCTTCTTCCATTTTTTTCCCAAAGGAACTGACTGATAACAGAAAATGTCCTTGTCTAAAGATTATCTCCTACCCCTTCTCTCAAATAAATTGAGACAAATCAGGATAAAGCTGTGGGTGGGAGACAAGCAGCATAGAACCAAAGACACAGGGTTCTCTGAAAAGAAAATGCCTTAATTCCTTGCGTGTCTTTCTCTTTCATTTTTCTTGATGTTTTCATCTGCCAATCTAACAATTTTTTATTTTAAACTTATTCAGAGTGATAGTCATTTTATGAATAATAAGTTTATTTACTCTGGAGGCCTAGAAGCTTCTACAAATATACTACTTTAACCAAATCAAAATATCTATCTTTTGGTCACTCAAGACTGGAGTCATATACAACCGTTTAAGGGTGGCACAAAGAAGGTGTTTTATTGGCTAGTATTATAAAGAAAAAAAGTGGGGACATTATAACTGAGCATCTCTTTCTTGACTGCTAGTGTGGTCACATATCTTCAGCTGTCTCAGTTCAGATTGCCATATGTGTCAGACTACTGGTAATGACATTTGGTCATAAATGTTAAGCACTCTTTCTTTTCATTACCTGGAATATTTGCCCCTCCTAAGAAGCTCTCATTTGTGTGAAAGCCATGCGTAATTATATCATATGTTGTTGCAAATGCTCCCTTCCCCCCAAGTGAGGAAGCTGGTAAATTGTCTTTTATTCTTATCACTAATCTAATAATCGTTTTAGTAGAGGCTCTTGAGGGAGCCATTTTTCTGAAAGTAGCTAGCTGGCTGGATACATGCTTTCTAAAGTGTCTGTCTTTTTCACCATGGTTAGACCATTTGGCCCTACCTCTCCATCAGCAGCAGGAGGCTAATGTGGTCAAGTTGCTTACCATCCTTCTGCCAGAGAACCATACGCCCCAGTGAAAACCCATGTTTTACTTTTTCTTACTATTTGCTAAAAGTGAGTGACAGAGCTGGAGAACTTGCTCAGTGGGAAAGAGAAAACTCTACAGAGTTTGAATCATCAGTAATACTAAAGGAAGCTGGGTCTGGCTGACCATGGCTGTAACCTCAGCTCTGAAGGGTAAGACAGGCAGAGCTTGAGGCAACAAGGCAGAGAACAATATAAGAAAACCAAATTCTGCTCTAGTTCCCTTATACTGTACAAAGTTAACCCTATACACATTCATATGCATGTACCACACACACACACACACACACACAAACACACACATGCATACACACTAATTATTTTTTTTTAAAGTAACAGTTCAATTCCTATTTCTCTAGCTTGGTTGAAGACTGTAGCTTGATGCTGTTAAACTGTGATTTCAGTATGTAGAAATTTTGTTTTGTTTTGTTTTTATTTCTTATGAAAGAATAATACTCTTTCTGTTAATAAACGTCCTGGAACTAAAATCAGAAAGTTTGTAAAAAAAAAAAAAAAATTCCACAATGTGAAGGATGTAAGACCTGGCTAAGGCTTCTCTTAGAATTTAGACTTGTGTCTGTTTACATATTTATAAAACATTAATCTAATGAAGCCATTCACATGGCGGTATTTAGTTTTTAGAAGCCAACTTGCTCACATGTCTTGAGATTTCTCTTCTTTTTGCTTTCTTTGACTAATCCTGAGAACCGCAAAGGACCGCCTTACATCGTAAATTAAACAAACAACATATACCTTATTTTTTACATGGTAACCTTGAAAATGGGCAATACAGTTATGCCTGAAATAAATCACAGAGCCCCTTATGGTCCTGTGGCAGACAGCAATAGAAGAATGCATCTTCTTATTTACAGATAATTAATTCTCATTTGGCATATTTTTGTTTAGTAACTAAAACAGCTCATGCCTTAACTAAAACTTTTTGGGGGGGAAGGAATACCAACCTTACTTGCTGTGATAGAAGAATAATCACTACAAATCATAGAGACCCATGCACATCTGTATTCATTACAACATTAGTCACAAAAGCCAAGTAAAGGAATTAGGTAGTTGTCCGTCAACGAATGAATAGCGAAAGAAAACATAGCCTGTGCACGGTGGTGATTCATTTAGCCATGAAGAAGAATGGAATTATGTTGTTGACATGAAAATAGATGCAATTGCAAATCATCATATTAAATGAAATAAGTCAGACTTGCAAAGACAAATATTATGGCTGTCTTGCTCTGGGGCACTAGATATTATATAGACTAATAAAACTTTCTATGTATAGTTCAAGTATAGAAGCAAAATTGGGAAGATAAAAGAGACTAGCTGGAGGAGGGAGCAGTAAGAGTAGAGGGAGAGAGTGAATATCTTCAAGTACATGATACACTTGCATGGTTATTATCAAGGCCATTACCAGCTACAGCGAACACATGCAAATGAGAAAAAAGACAGCGTTCTTAATTCTGGCTCTTAAGCTAAAATAGAAATTCCAATGAAACTGAGCAACTGCATTTTTGTTATAGCTTACTTTTCAAAAGGGCTAGATTGGCAGCCATCCATGCACTTAATAAATAGTTGCACCTCCTGAGATGCATTCAGGCTAGCCATGGTTATTTCCCACATAGTCAATGAATATTTCAAATTAAAGCAGGCGGCTCTGAAGCTAGGTTAAGTGGTGATCAATTTTGTCTTCTCCTGTGGTTCTTCAATGTGGAAACAAAATGGCTCTATTTCTTACTATAAATAGAACCATCTGGTTATCAGACAATTTCAAAGGTACTCTGCATACTTTCCTATTCTTAGACTTGTTTTCTATAGTATACTTTATATACTCTATATGATACTATTCTAATTGTTTTGGAATTATTTTTCTCTTAGTGTTTGTGTGCGTTTGTGTGTCTATGTGTGTCTGTGTGAATTGGAGGAATAGAACTCACTCATATCTACGTTTGTAGTGTTTGTAGTATTTTTTTCTAACTAAGTCTTTGAAAAAATTACAGTGACGTTGGGCTCTATTCATCTCCTCATCTAACTCTTTTGCTTACTCCGTTTTCTCCCCTCCTTCCCATTCCTTCCCAACACACTTCAGATATCTTCCCTTCTCTTCCTTTTTTTTTTCTTCACATGTGAAGTTCATTTTGCATTGCACAGCTGGCCTTGGTACTGGCACCAACCATAGTGTGTAGTCAACCTACCAGGAGTCACATCATTAAACAAGCATGATTCTCTCCCCTAGCAACTGTCAATGCCAACAGCTCCTCCTCCCCTTTCCATGGAGTTATCTTTCTATCTCTCAGAAAGGCAGTTTCATATGTTAAACCTCCCAGTTTTATAAAATAAACTATTCTTTTACTGCATGTCTTTTATGACTATGGTATTCATTCTATACTCTTTTCACTTTCTTACATATGTCTGCTTACAAGTGATTTTACATGATAGCCAGCAAGAATTCTAAACATTCCATTTAACATTAAATGATGGTCATGAAACAATAGTATAGAACTATTAGACATTAGCTCATAGCTTTTGAAGGATTTTCAATTACATGAGGCCACATTTATAATCTACCAAGTAAGTAGGCAAGCAATTGTAGTAGGTTTTTTTTGTTTGTTTGTTTTTTTCCCATGTTGCTGCAACAAAATACCCTGACTACAGCAAATTAAGGAAGAAAGGGTTTATTTTGTCTGGGAATCAAGGGTGTTCGCTATTGAGAAGTAATGGCACAGGAGTCTGAGGATGTTTTGTTCATTGTGTGCTACCTTCTCTCTGCTTCATAGCAGCTCCTCCGTTGACTTGAAAATAGTAGCTGACCTTCTTTCTTTTCTCCGTCCACTATCCAATCCTAAAAAAAATTTTCTTGTCACCTTTGTTATGAAAGTTATCACTATAGAGTTACTACATATACACTTCCAGGAGATCTGGGGAGTAGAAGGATGAGAACAGGAATTGAAAGGAAATGCTTCAAGGGAGGCCACAGTCTGAATACCTATCATACTTCAATACTGAGTATCACTGAGTGGACTTGGCATACTAGTAATTGTCATATCAGAGACTAGTGGGGTACCGGGCTTTCTCTCCAGATTCATAGTTCACAATATCCACAGTTGCTTTATATGAATCATACCATTAATCTCTTCTTGGGTCATGGAACTCCTTTTAGTATAATGTGTTACAAAAGTACCACAGTCATAAAATATATGTCAAAATACTGGCTAGGTTACTTCTTGGTACTTTCCCATTGCTCTCGATGAAAAAAAAGAACTTTTCAAATTAAAGTTTGTCAGTTTTTAAGTCAGATAATTATGAGAATATCAGATTGTCCTTGTATTCCAACTTACAGTAAATTGAATTCAGGGCTGATAATGACTTTCTGCATAGAAGGCTGCGTCTTGGAAACAAACAACTGGAGAAGCTGTCCATCATCAGAGAAAACACAGCCTTATGCACTGCCTCAATCCTTACAAATCAACATGCTCTCCATGTACCACATAGTTTTGTAGTCTAAGACTAATATTCATGTCCAAGAAAATAAAGTTACACAATGAAAGCCAGTCCTTACGAGCTCACTATATTCAATTCATTCTGCTTAGAGGGGAGAAGGGTATAAAGAAGGCACGGAGGGAGAACGTTGTAGGTAAACAGTGTGAGTTGTTTTTCTTGCCTTGGATTGAAAGAAACTATTTTGAAAACAGGTCATCATAAATAAACAACCCAAATTGATTGGAATGGTGCCAACTGCTAAGGAGCCATGGTAATAAACTCTCCATCGTGAGCTGGGTAAATAGAATCTTAGCTCTAGTGAAGCAAAAGCAAAACCTTTTCTGTGACTTGAACATGCTTGTCCCATGTTTCAAGGTAGAATATTCCAGTTTGTGGTAAATAATTTTATTTTTGCCAGATCCTTTTTTTTTTTACCCTGTGGTTTTCAAGACAGTTTCTTTGTGCATTGCTGGCTGTCCTGGAACTCACTCTGTAACTGGGCTGGCCTCAGACTCAGAAATCTGCCTGCCTCTGCATCCTGAGTAAAAGCTCAAACACTCTTTTAGAAATCCAGTTCTATGAATAATAACCCTGAGCATACTAAGTCCCATAGACATTGCTGGGTGGCTTTATTTCTCTGGAAAAGCACAGTGAGGGCTAATAAATGTTCAAAAGCATTTCTTTCAAAATGACGAGTTCTGGGGGAATCTCACATACTTCAAATACATTCTCACAAAAATGCTGTTTAAATTATTAATTGTCATATCAGAGACTGAACCCTTATCTAACAATAGCACAAAAATCAACACAAAACTGATGGAAGAGTTACACATAAAATCATGAACTGTAGAAAGAGAACAGGAGAACCATCATGGCCTTGGTCTTCAGAATGATTTTTATGGATATGTCACCAAAAGAGGTGCAGGCATTGGGAAGATAACCAAGTGAAACTTTGTCAAATAAGAAGTCCGTGCCAACTAGGGAGCTGGGATAAACATGCTTTCAAATCATATTGCTGCTGCTAGGTAACCTTCCAGAAACTATAAACAACTCCTATAAAGCCACACTGTAAACAAACAAAACCAAAAGCCTCACTCATAAGGCAAATAAAAATGAGCTAGGTATTTAGACTAAACAGTTCTTTAAAGAAAATACTTAATGTCTGATAGGTATATGAAAAGAAGGCTTCCTAACTCTAACCATCTGAAAAATGGAAATTAAAGTCATAACATCCTATACCCATCATGGTGTTTGCATAATTTTTAGAAAGACAAAAGAGCTGGTGGGGATGGATAGACTGGAACCCTTGTACATGGTTTTGGAAGCTTCATTGCTGTAGTTGCTGTGGAATCTATATTGGAAGTGTGTCAAAAGCTTCAAAATAGAAAGCAATTTCACTTTGAGATATTAAGACACATCAATTCTCCTCTGCATGATAGCATTTTTCATTGCAGCCACTGTGTTACATGTAATTTTAAAAATGCCCACGCTTGGTCCAGCTAGGCTCTGGGACCAGCAGCTGGTCAACACCTCTCCTACAAGCTCTGGCTTTGCCTCTCCAAAGCTCCAAGATCGCTTTCCCACCAGACCATGCTCCACTGTGGTTACCTCTCCCCTGGAGTTCTGTCTTTTGTCCAATCTCTGCATTCTAGCCCCGCTGTGTACTTTCTCTTCTGCCCACCTGAGTCACCTCGGAAAACACCAGCCAGCCTTAGTATTTAATGCCAGCCAGATTTTGAATCGCTAAATCTTCAACGCCAATATGCCTGTGCAAAGAACACACAACTCAGTTATAACATTTATAAACTGCATGTCTAAATTGGGCAGATATACCACTACACTACTCTATTCCCTGCAGTTGCTACTTGCGGCTCCTCCAGGCCAAGTGGTTCTGCTCCATCTTCCACCTCCTCTTCCTCCATCTTCCTTTCATATTGTACCTCTGTCTCATCTCATCTCATCTCATCTCATCTCATCTCATCTCATCTCATCTCATCTCATCTCATCTCATCTCATCTCATCATTTCTGCTTCCTCCTGCCTCTATCCCTTCTCTAAAACTTCCAATCCCACCTTTTTCTTCCACTACCTAATCACAGGCTCTAGTTTTTTTTTTTTTTTTTAATTATTTTTTTTGACCAGTTAAAGTGGGGATCAGGTTTACATGGAAATACCTGAGTATGAGATCTGATCCTCCTCAAGGGCAGGATTAGCATCAAAATACAAACAGCACCAAGGCAATCCACAACACCATGGTTATTAAACACAGTCAGTGCTAACAAACACACCAGTGGTTAAAAGCATGCGATGTATGCCTACAATGGGTTTTTTTGTTCAGCCTTTAAAAAGGAGAAAATATTTCATTATGCAGCAACAGGGATAAACCTTAGGGGACATTGGGGTGAGTGCAATAAATCAGACATAAAAAGACATACTGTCCAATCCATTAAGGCTGGTATTTATCATCAGAGTCACAGATATGTAGTAGGATGGCAACTGTCGGTACCTAGACAGAGTGAATTGGCATGTTACTAAATGTTATTGTTAATTTTTTGTGTCCACTAAACAGGGTTGAATAATGTTCCAATATATGGTAAAACACTTTTTCAGTATCAGTTGAGAAGAGCAAACATCCCAATCAGGGGATTAAATAATATGAGTCACTGCAGTTGATGCTGGCAGACACTACTCTCTTGAGTATCTGGATAAGAAAGAGGTCAGAGCAGATTGGATTCTAGTTCTCTTTGAGGTAGGGTTTCCTGCTTCTTCCCTTAGACGTGGCAGTCACTGTTCCTGGCTGCTAGACCCTGGTATCTTTAGACTGACACCTAAGTGTCCTTGACCTTGTTCAGGCTTTCTTGTCAGACTGGGGTTAACCCTGGATTCTGGTTGTCAGACTTCAAGCTTTAGGTTGAATCATGCCACTGCTTGTCTTTGGTGTCCAGCTTTTAGGTGGCACATTGTGGGACTTCTTAGCCTTCTTAAACACAGGATGCCATTTTCAAAATGAACCTTCTTCTCACACAAGCCTGTGATTGTCTCATTGGTCTTTGTTTTGGAGGTTGCTGGCTAATACACTAGCCAACTGACCTAGAGGTTCAATCACAAAAGATTCAGCCTCTTGAGCTCTGTAAGACCTCACTTGCTAGTAAGCAATACTAATGCAGTGCACTTCAACCCTGTCCAGAGGGCAGATTCCATGATACTTCTTTACTCTATTAATAAAAAGTAAAGGCATCAAAGAAGCCATGTAAGAAACAGTCATGGGTTTCTTCAAATACTAAAGGACTTTCAGTGAAAAAAGATTAAGTTAAAGGTCAGTATTCTAAGTCAAACATATTTTGTGTATTTTAATTTTGTTTAATAATGTTATATGAGTCAGACTTGTACAATATTTACACTGGAGTTTATTCAGAGAGAAACAACTGTATGTCTTTTTACTTAATCTTGGATGCAAGGCAGAACAAATCTCTCTTTTCCACCTGTCAGTACTGTTCACATGAATTCACCTCTGATGAATACCCTGTGTTTTACCTTCTACTTACATTACATATTGACTATTATTTTAATAGTTATTACTAATGGCTATTGAAAGTTGTGCTATGAATATGATGTCAATATATTGATCACACTCTTAGATTTTACATATTATTCCTAATTCCAGTTGTACCTTTCCTATTGTAATCTTTACTACTGATTAAAAACTACATTTAATTATAATTATCTCCTTTTATAAAACCCATTATATGCAAGCCCTATACAGTTTTTCTTTGGTGTTTAATAAAACTTCAGAATGACTGGGTGAAAATAAACTATAGTTTTCTTTTTGACATTTGGAAGCAGAATTGGAAAGTTTAACCGATGTCCTTCATTAGTTTGCAAGTAGCCATATGGGTTTAAGTGTAATTTTATTTGACTTAATGACTATGCTATTTTTCCCTCAGTCCTTTTATGCTAAAATTTTGCTATTTTTAGTTGTCAGTTAGTCTTTTTCTCTTGAGAATAGATGATTATATTTTAAGACTTCTAGTAGATTTGTATAGTAGTAAAACCATTTTGCATCTGAGATCAGGTAATTTAAAATAGGGAGTAAAATGTCTGCCAAAGTTAGAAATCACAGAAAGTTAAAAGCATATACCAGGGGAGAGCTGGAGGCACATGTCAGAAAGTTTCAGAGTATTTTTTAGAGCTCAATTTTATAGATTGTTATTTGAATCCATTTTTTATACTGGTTTCCATTCGCCTACGTTGTGCTTGCAATATGCAAAATGTTCTGTTGAACATTCAAATGAGGCAAAAATTGAAATATAGGATTTCTGTCCTGATGTAACACATGTTCCTAGGGGAGTGATGAAGCCCGCCAATATGGAAACTATGGCGCAATCATTTCTCTCACAGAGATGCAAGACGAGAAGCAGAAATTGGGGCCATCATAAACATGGCTCCGTACTGCATTTATTCATGTTTCTCTCATTTGTTCCACTAAGATGAGAGTTGAGGAAGGAATTGCTAAGAATAAAATATTTCCACTTTGCATATCCAGGGCTTTCAGCTTGGGAGGGGAGGGGAGAGAGGGAGGAGTGTGTGACGTATGGGCACACAGCAAATAATTAAACACCCAGAAGGTGTTAAGTGAAATGAGAGAAAAGTCACCCACCGTATCAGTTATAATTAGAAATAGATTTTGGTTCCCTTTTGCTTTGTATTCTGGTAACGTATCTCTTTTCCACTGAATGGGCCAGCAGAAAACTCTTCTCTTCTGCCATCAATCAAATGCCATCAATCAAAAATAAAAGATGGAGTGTGATTTTACAGTGAAGAAAGATATTGATCAATTGTTTCTCCCTCTGTGGTCCAGATAGATGACAAAGGCAGAGAAGAGCACATGCAAAAGTTGTCATGCCGATGAGCTTTCCCCCCTCCCCAACACTGGGGATAGTGGCCCAGCTCCATACCACACTCTTGTCTGCCACAGGAAATGCAGTCTAATTCCTTGTAGAACACTTTTTTTTTCTACAAACTTGTCTTATTTTCTGTTAAAAGAAATAACCGTCCTCAAGTCTAATGTCAGCCAGCAAATGAGTTGGAGTGGGAAAAGCAGACAGTATTTTAAAGAGTTATGGGCTCCAATTCCGTCCTGCTAAGTGGATTTCTTTGTGAGGTAGGGAAAAAAAAAAAAAAACTAGTTTGGAGTGTTCAGATATGAGTCATACTTCACAGCTGATGGTAATTTCTGTAATCTCACAAGCAGAAAACAAATTGTCTTAAACATTCCTAAACTTCCTCTGTCCCTGCTGCACCTCTCAGGATGGAACCTACTGTGAATAATAAGCCGCACGGTGGCAATGATCACGCTTATCTCTCGGAAGCTCTGGTGAGCACAAACTGCACTGAGCTTTTTGCTGAAGCAACTAATAAATAGACCATGTGCCTGTCTGTACATAGAGGGCTCACAGAGTTTATATTAACTTTAAGGGAAATCTCTTTATGTAAGACCACACATTTTGTTCTGAGTATTAATAGGGCAATAGGTGTGAATTGTGAGTGACTCTGCTACTCCAAGTGACAGATGGCAGTAGATAGCCTGGTAGTGTGGAGTTGGCTTTAAACATGAAACAAGGATTTGAATCCTGACTCTTGCTTGCCAGTTTGGAGATAGAAATCCAATGACTCAACTCATTCATATGGCAGTTTTCTTACTTGTGAAAGGGGGATACATGAATACCTACCCACAGAATAGTTGTTAAGTTTTAGTGACAACATGGCAAATTTTTCTACTTTTCTCATAGTAGTGACTATTTCAGACAGTTGTTCCTGATTGCCAGCTAGATGTAAATTAGACTCATATGGGAATAAATCTCATGCTATGCTTATAAAGTATTCTCTAGATCAGGTTACTTAAGGCAGGGACATCTAGCTCAAATGTGAGTGGTTCCATTCGGGTGGCTGGAGTACCAGAGAGAACAGAAGAAAAAGCTGATTGAGAACAAGCTTTCATCATTGTGTCTGGACTATGGATGCTGCCTTCTGCTCCTTCTCTAACAGGATAGATATCAAAACTTTTTAATAATTTTTGATATAAGAATGACAGTTTTCCAATTTTATGTTACTGACTAATATTTGTTTATAAGAAACATTTATAGTGAAAAGTAGCAATTCCTAGATATTTATTATAGTTTTGTAAGATTATTTTGTTTTTTATTGGTTATTTTATTTATTTACATTTCAAATGTTATCCTTCTTCCTGGTTTCCCCTCTACAAACCCCTATCCCACCCCCTGTTTCTATGAGGGTGCTCTCCCCCACCCATCTAACCTCCCTAGCATTCCCCTACGATAGGGCATCGAGCCTTCACAGGACCAAGGCCATCTCCCCTCCCATTGATGCTAGATAAGGCCATCCTCTGCTCCATATGCACCTGGAGCCATGGGTCCCTCCATGTTATTCTTTGGTTGTTGGTTTAGTCCCTGGGAGCTCTGGGGGAGGTCTGTTTGGTTGATATTGTTGTTCTTCCAATGGGGTTGCAAACCCCTTCAACTCCTTCAGACCTTCCCCTAACTCCTCCATTTGAGCCAGTCAGATGGTTGGCTGCAGTTACCTGCGTCTGTATTGGTAAGGCTCTGGCAGAGCCTCTCAGGAGTCAGCTATATCAGGATCGCTTCAGCAAGCAGTTCTCAGCATCAGCAATAGTGTTTGGGTTTGGTGGCTGTATATGGAATGGATCCCTAGGTAGACCAGTCTCTGGGTGGCCTTTTGTTCAGTATCTGCTCCACTCTTTGTCTTTATATTTCCTTTAGACAGGAGCAATCCTGGGTTAAAATTTTTGAGATGGTGGGTGGCTCCATCCCTCACCTTGGGTCATGCCTAACCTCTGGATATGGTCTCTCGACAGGTTCTCCCTCCCCTTTGTTATAAAATTTTTAGGTATTATGAGTTGATGCACAATGCATGTGAAATACATTGTTTGTTGGGTAGCTGTTTCAGATGATCCTTCCCTGAACACTCTTTATATATAACATTATTTTAAGCATCATACATAGTCAATAAATATATATGGTGTGTCAGACTAGGATATTTGAGGTCTGTAATAGTCTACTAAGTTATTAAATTAAGTTTTATATTTTTACTTAAGCTAATAGTAGCCTTATTTCTTACAATCACAGATTGAATAGTTAGTTGTTTGCAAGCAAAGAATCCCCAATCTGAGGGATGTCATACCCTATCAGTTAATCCAGATGCCCATTCTATTCTATTGGCTGTCAACCTATGCTATTTGGACTATCATTTGTTTTGTATCTCTCTCTCATAACTCAAAGGTTACACCAAATTCTTACAGACTAGTGACTCTTAACTACCATGATACAGGTCTTGTGTATTATGACCAGTAATAAGGTCTGTTCTTAGTAGTTTTGAATTATAACACAACACTAAGATTGACTAATGCTTTATGATTTATTTTCTCCATAGTTTTAAGGTCATTTGTAATGATTGCAGTCTTTATCCATTATCTTAATGGAGAGGAATCTGCTATAGTAAAAAAAAAAAAAACTTGCAATTACAGAGAAATCTGTCTGTGCGCAGTGTTATCTTTTCAAAATTTTATCTCTACTTATCAAGGAAGGTGGAAATCCAAGGATCTTGCAGACTGTCTTGCAAAGAATTCTAAATATTTGCTAGAAACCTAAAACAAAACAAAACAAAACAAAACAAAACAAAAAAACAACAACAACAAAAAACTATGGCTGCTGCTGCAAATATATTCTCGATGATATATCTTTCTCCTCCTTAAACCTGCACCACTATAGTGGGCCATACAAAATGCTTTCATCAGTAATTCAGGCCTGCCCTCACCTTGAAAAGGTTTATCTCAGGCTTCAATAGATGCAAAGATTGGATTAAATCCAACTGATAATTCCAAACAAAGGAGAGAAAATAGCTAAGAGTATCACTTTTGTCTGTATTCCCTTCCGATGGGAAACAACCCTGTGTGACGCCATGGGTTGTGAGACCTTTGCAGGACCCTGGTGGTGCAATGATAGGCCCAAAAAATGGGCCTGTGTCTTGATCAGGGCCAAAAGAATACCATTTGACAAGCTGAATGGAGCATTCCTGTGTGAGTTTGTAGGGAACATTTGTAGAGAGGTGTTGGGAATATACCATGAGTAGAATTGCTGTACTGTAGGCAGTGTGTATGCAAGTCTTCTTGTTTAATTTAAATAGCTTTCACAGAAATTATGATTTGTATAGCAACCAGAAACATGGACAAATTCTCTTTGATTTTTCAATTTTATTCAAAATTAGAGCATATATTTTCTATATATTCTTAGACTTTACAGAGAATAGTGTACTTAGTTACTATCAAAACTTCTGAGATTTTCTTCCCCTGTGTTTAGTATGTCCTATAACTTAGATCATTTAGATTTTCTTCTCTTTCTGTGTGAGGACTTAAACCCTCTTAACTCTGCATATGATTTTCCTCTATTTTTTTCCTTCATGGACATTGCTTGTGTTCAAAGAACTAAATCCTTAGAAAACCCATTTTCCCACTCTTTCAACCAGATTAAAGTTTGGATTAAAGTTTGTCTCTACTATTGTACATCAGGAATTCTGAGGGTTTTTTTTTTGAGAGATTATGATTCATTTTAATGTATCTATTTAATAGAATAATAATAATAATGACAAACAAACATAAGCACACCCATACACATGTATACCTAAACACCCACAAAATACATACACACATACACACAGCCATACACATGTATAACTATACACACATCAAATAACACATACACCCATACACACATACACAGACATGCATATATATATATATATATATATATATATATATATATATATATACATACTTACACACATACATATATATACACACATCTAGCCATATATGTGTTATGTGTATACCTATACTTGTATGAAATAATACACACACATATACACACCCATACACATGTGTACCTAAACACAAAATTACACATACACATACATACACACACACACACAGAAGAGAGAGAGAGAGAGAGAGAGAGAGAGAGAGAGAGAAAGAGAGAAGAGAGAGACACCAGGACTTTTACTCTAGAAAACAACAACAACAACAAAGTCAGTTAATTTTGTAATGCTTACTGGAATTGGATTTTAAGAGTTCATCTAAGAACTTTGCACTTATCTTCTTTTAACTGGGTATTTGTTGTACTGAAATTTGCCTAATATAAGCTGATTTTTCCAGCTAAAATACTCTTTAAGCTACCATTTCCCATTCCTGTGTTAAAATACACTAAAAAATTAATTTACAAGAGAAAGGGTTTCATTTGGCTTACAGTTCCAAAGGGACACCATGCATTAATGTGGGGAAGGCATAGGCAAGAAAAATGTAAGGTATTGTGTTTTCTGTGAGGATTGAAACATCCATCCTCCAGGAAAGTAAAAAGCTCGAAACAGTTTTAGCAAGTCCTTGAAACTAAACAGATCCACAAGGCCCCTCTTTGTCATGGTAAACATAGTAGCTGAGATATAGAGAAGACTGAGATGACACCAGTTATGTTGGAAAGGCTAAACCAGCCACACTGTCTGGTGAAGATTTAGACCTGCCAGGGCACTTGGAAGGTACACTCTTCAACTTGCTGAGCTGCCTGCAGGCTATGCAGTGTACATCAGGTTCTCAGCTTTCATGAGCTGTCACTCTTGCTAGGATGGGTCTGCATAAATTAACTCTGATAAAACTCATTCATTTAATACAGTGGACGATGATGTTATCTGTACTTTGATCTATTCATGAATACATGTTAGGGGTAAATAGATACATATGGTGGATCTTCCATGGAAAAGTTTATTACACAATAAATGGTAGGAGAAAGGAGCCTGACTGGGCGCATAGGACTCAAGAGGTAAGGTAACAAGAATGCAGAGTAGGTTGACAGTCTAAGCGCTTATCCCCAGTAATCTACTTTCTATGACAAGCCTACAAATGCTAAACTTTCCATAACATTCCAAAGAACCAGAAACAAAGAGTTCAAAGAAGTAGACCTGTTGGGGACATTTCATGTTCAAGCCACAACACTGGTTACATTGAATCATGGTCAGATTCAGTGAACATAACTACTATAGTACATAATATTCATTAATCCAGGCAGTTGTACATTAAGGTTAAAGGGAAATTATATTTAGAAAAAATTTGAGGGAATCTTCATTCATATAGAGGTTACTTTTAGTAGGCTAGGAAAGAATCAGCTCTTTTGTCCTTAGAATGACCATCCCACATTGACGAGAGTGTTGTCCTTGAATTAATTGTGTCAATTCCTTATACCCTCTTCACTCTGTATAAGTTTTTCAAACAGAAAAGCTCATAACTATATAAACAAATATTGTATATAATTCAAGGCAAGATAAAGGTATGGAATAAAAAAATCACTTTCCTTAACCACATGGAAAAAAATGTAAAAAGCATCAGAAATCCATCATACCATTAAAGCTTCAAAGATATCAGCACATGAACACATAGAAAAAGTTCTCGAACATTTGATAGCTGTCAAAGGGTATTTATAATATGGTGTTCAAAATGAGCATGCCCTTTTAGATTACAACATGTGAACAGATGTTACAGGATTCATAAAGTACATTACATACGTTAATAAGAAACTCCTTTGGAGCATAGTAAGATTTGAAAAGGGTTTGGAAAACCCTGTGGAAGAGATGGAATGATTGTGAGAAACAGTGGGATGGAGGACTCCACCCCCCCAAACAACAACAACAACAACAACAACAACAACAAAACAAGTCTTCTACACACAACAGAACTGATGTACAAATGAATTTACAGAGCTTGGCAGCATGCACAGAGCCTGCATGCATCTCTACCAGGTGAGATTCAGTGCTAACAGGGCAGACACAAGCTCCCATCCCTCATCCAGTAGCTATGTCTTATTAATAATTACTTGCAAAAGAAAAATTAGCTTTCTCCAGAAAAAAAAAAATCTCACTAGGCATACAAAGCACACTTAAGGGCAGGGGCCAAGGACCATAACCAGTAGTAGATGACCAAGACAGAATGAACTCTTCTGGTGGTGTTGGTGGTGATCTCATAATAATCTGTCTGGTTTGTTTGTGTGTTTGTTTGTTTATTCATTTATTTATCTTACCTTATCAGTCTTTTGCATATATATTATGGTTTCTAATTTCATGTTTTTATGTGATTTTTAAACATGTACAAATATGTGTACTTCTATATATGCTTCTTGTACTTCTGTTTTGGTTTTGTTTGTTTTTTATCTTATTATTTAATTTATTTTTAGATTTTTTTCTAATGAAAGAAAGAATAAATGTGTGTGGACTTCGATGTGTGGTTAGGTACAGAGGCTCTAGAAAGAGTTGATGGGGTAGATAATGAGCAGAACATATTATATAAAAACTATTTTCAATAAAAAATAAATGAAAACATTCTATAAAAATATGAAAAGATGAAAATCTACCATAAGTTACTGATGAGTCCATATCCCTGAACCAAATATAGCCTTGGTCTTCTTTTATAAATTATTATTTCCCCATGAGTCTTATTTTTGATATTATTTGGAGGTATGAAAAATAACTGATATATTAAGAGATTCCTAAATAATTCAACCATTTCATATTTTTAAGTCTCCTTAATATCCTTCTTTAATGTGTTTCCAAGAACCTTATTTTATACTTTGTTTTTTTTTGTTTTTACCTTTTATGTTTTTCATTCTTTTAACTGCTAATCTAATTAATTATCTTTATTTTTAGGAATTCTGAAGTAACCTAAAGTTAGAAAATTAATATGAAAATTAGCAGATTAGATTCATATCAAATAAATTTATAAATACAAGTATTTCATTATGCATATTAGTACAGTACAGATTGATTCTTTGCACGTAGCCTATGCAACTCTTTCCTAGCTTTCTAGGTATACAGAACTCTCAGGATGGAAAAAATTCTTTGCTTTAAAAAAAAGAAAATCTTTCTTTGATTTCTATCTAATTTTTGTCTTTAAAAGATCAGCTTTCACTTTTCAATTACATGTTTGTTTGCTTGTGTGTCATTATGAATATGTGGCTCAAGGGCCTGGAGAGGCCAGAAAATTATACTGGATTCCCCTGGAACTAGAGTTACAGATAACTCTGAATCATTGGTGCTGGGAATGGAAACTTGGTCCTTTGTTAAGAATGGTGCATGCTTAATGACTGAGCCATCTGTCTAGCCCCTTCACCTAATTTTTTGATAAATTCTTTAGTGAAAACTTAATATGTCATCTAAAATAAGCAGAACAATCATATGCCACATCAGGACACAGCTCATCTGCCTTCCCTCTTTCCTTAGACTCCTGAGAGTTTCTAAGTAAACATCGCCAAGAATTTGGGCCATGCACACCTCACTGTTACCTTCTATTCTGTATTATGAACAAGAAGCATTGTTTATCTTAGTTTTTATATTCATTATCTTCTTATTGTTACTGTCCTGCCCTAGTAAAATGGTTTCAAATTAAAGAAATCAGTTTCCTTATATTTCCTTGAGCTAACAGAGGTGATAAACCACGGTACAAAATGTAGTGATATCACATACATAGTGGAAAGACTCGGGCTGGCAGTAGGAACATACTGGTAAAGATGGGCTTGAACATCACTCAGAAGGAGACATGGCTTTAAATATCTCAATTCTACTATCTATTATTCTTGAAAATTAAACAAGAGTTAAGAACAAAATGCAACACAACCCTTTCAATCTAGAATCATCGATACTATGATAATGTTAGCTTTGAACAAACAAAAATGTACTCAGCTATTGTTTGTCACTGAAAAATACAAAAAAAGGTGCACTCATCTGATGACTTCTGCACACATTTCACATTTCTAATAGAAGGAGAAGAACAATGTGCTTAATAAATGCTAAAACCGTTCATATATGTAACACTCAAATGCTGAGCTTGAAAAACATCCATAGTACTTGGGGCAGCTTAAAACATATGAAATATCTGACAAAGTATGTATCAATGTTTAATGCACAAGCCTTGGTTTTATTGTTCAAAGCCTCTATCTTGTCTATCAGTTAATACTTCAAACTTTATTGAGACCAGTGAAAATTCGAAGAAACTTTACTAAGAGACTTGATGCTTCCCCCCCCCCCCAATGCAAAATCAGTAACAGATTTCTTACTGCCATTGACGGTGTTTACTCCTTCAATCTACATATTTACAAACACAGTCTGGTTTATACATATTCAGTTGTTCATATGCTTGGATTGCTGTCTCCATAGTGTTGATTCCCAGGTGCTCTCATAAGGAAATATATGCCCAAATGTAAATCAAAGCAACACACGATTTAAGCATTAAATTTTGTTTCTGAATGCAAGTTTTTTTTTCTTTTCTTGTTATCAACTTACTTAATAGAAACATGTAATTTACAAGATGGCAATGAGATTGAGAGTTTTTTAATTTCAATGAAGATTAGATGAAAAATGCATATAGGAACAGAAATTTAATTGAGCTCAACAATCTTGGGGAATCAGTGTCTATACAAGACTACTGATAAAACAAACAAACAAACAAACAAAAAACCCAAAATAGAAAAAAAACAAAAAGCAAAAAATAAATAAGTTTAGGATGATTCATAAAATGAATTTTGTTATACAAAGTTCAGAAAAATGACAAAAACGATTAAGAATGCCCTAAAACCTAGCAAGAGTCAGAACAGTGATGTGTCCCACCCATCTATCACCAATGAATGAATGCCATTCCTGTAATTTTTACAAACAAAAATTTTCAGAATATTTAGAGTAATATTGTCTTACCATCTTAGTGCTCTCCTTGCTATCTTTCCTTATTTTAAATGGTAAATAGTATTGCATTCATCTCTTTTATCTTGTTCTATCTGAGGCAAGTTCTTGTGAAGCTAAGGATATTTGGAGTGAAATCTGATTTTAGTGTTCTTCTTTGTGTAGCTGTAATAATTGTCTTACAGGATACTATTAATGTGTCAGTAGCCTTTTGCCCTGAGTCATTGCTTGTACAGACACAATTTTAAGTTTTTGGTCCCATGTGTCACTCCACCTCCATCTCCTAACTCCATATTCAATGAGGAAAAACCATTATCTTTTTCCTTTGGTAAACTTCATGTATAGCATGTCATCTTTCCCCCATGTTCTAAGATTTTCAAAGTAGACCAGAAACTGTGTTTAAAATATGTTTGCAATATGTGAATTAAGACTGTGGCTTGGATTTAAGGAGGATAACTTGTGCTACCTCAGGGCCTTAAGTGAAATTGAGAACTAACTCAATGATAAAAAAATGGCTGACTTTCAACACATTGTTAGACATATTTACCTGGAACTGTTAACATTTACAGAAATACCAGGTTAAAATTGTGAACCGAGACAATATACTTAAACACAATCTACCAACTGAATATTGTCATTGAAAACAAAGTAAACCAATATTCATTGTGATTTGGCTTAATTTCTATTTACACTAATGTTCTCAGCTTCATATTCTTCTTATATAAAGTCAATAAGACAAAACATTCACCTCTTTGTTCTTATAAATATACAAGACACAGTATATTTTCTCAGAAAAATATATTTAGATGTTGGTCATAATGCAGAACAAATACTAATTCATCGCTGTTTTATTCTCAGAAATAAAAAAAATCAGCATGTAAAATATCTAATAACACATTGGCATTCATGGCATGATGCTGGTATTAACAAAATTTACAATGTTTTTGAAAAGAAGCAATGAGAAGTTCTCTGCTGCTCCAGGAGCTATGTAGAACACTTCACAATAAAATATGGCTCTTTAATTTTTAAGCATCACCTCCACTAGAGGTGTTAATCTCATACTAGACCCTATAATTCTCTAGTGTTTGGAATGAAAGAAAAATTATGTTCCATGACTTTCATAGATAGATCATATATCTTGGAGAACATAGAGACTAGGAGAAATGTATTCATGTGTTAAAGACTAAGTCCATGTGTTATTATATGGCTGTTTTTCAATTGAATGGACATTAAGTAATAGATTTTCTTATGGGGCTTGAAATTTCAGAGTTTATTTTGCATATAAAATAGAGTAAAATATGCATGTTTACCTATAATCATATTTGCTTGAGGCATTATTGCTGTGATTAAATTAGTAAACATGTGTACAATGGTCAAACACCCGATTGTTTACATTTTTTAAAAATAGAATAATATACCTGGTATTTAGGAATTTCTGAAGATATAGGAGAGTGGGTTTCTAAGTAAAGGTATCAGCGATGAGAAACTATCTATTGTACTATTGGAGGCTATGTGTTTTGTTCCACTATTTTTCCAAGGACAATAAAATGTTACTTTAGAGATTATTGTAGGTAATTCAGTAAAATACAAGATTATTCATTACATGCAGTAATAGTTTGACATGCCAAGGTCAGGTTGTGAAGAGTCAAAGGCCTTGTGAATGGCATAAGGATAGGATGACCTAAGGACTGGGGGTTAGGGATGGCAATAAATTAGGACTTTTTTCTTTGTTGTTCCCTTCTATGTTTCTCACATTTTATTGCTCTTTCCTTCTTTCCTTTTTTATTCTTTCCTTCTTTCCTTCTTCCTTTCTTCTCTTCTTCCTTCACTCCTTCCCTCCTTCTTTCCTTCCTTCCTTCCTTCCTTCCTTCCTTCCTTCCTTCCTTCCTTCCTTCCTTCCTTCCTTCCTGCCTGCCTGCCTGCCTGCCTGCCTGCCTGCCTGACTGCCTGCCTGCCTGCCTTCTTTCCTTCTTTCTTGTTTGCATGTATGCTACTGGGTCCCAAACAATTCATGGCCTTGCACATGCTAGACTAGTTGCACATACTAGACTAGTGCTCTGTCACGTCTCCTTCCCAGAGACAGATGTCAGACTTCTTATGGAAAAAGGACAAAGGAAAACATATGTGGTGCCCCAGTGTGCATGGGTCTGTACTTATTATTTTTTACAAAAACAATGATATGTGTTTTTCAAGGTTTTTATTTATGTGAATTATACAGGAAGAATAGTATTTTAGCAATAGATGTTTGTTTATGCTATACATTTTGACATACAGAGGGAAGAGGTATATAATGTAAGCATGTGTATTCCCAAAGCTGTGTAATAATGACAGTCTGAACCTGTCCCTAGCACTCCTAGAACACAGTAGACTATCAGTAGGCTGTGCATACTCATCTTCCTCTTACTTAACCTGAGTCTATTTTATTTCTGGTTGCTGTTTTCATTTCCAGTCAGCTTTGCTGATAACCCTTTTTTTTGTTGTTGGTAAAGTTTATTTTTTGTTCTTTTGTCTGCTTTTATAAGTTTAAGAATCAGCTATAGGCATGAAATTTACTTGTCAGTCCAATAGCTTTACTATGAACCCACTATTTTAAATTTTATTTTTGATATTATAATTTAATTACATCATTTCTCATTTCTGCTTTATTCCTCTAAACCTTCCTTGCTTTTTTTTTCAAATTTGATACACTTGATTCACTAATTATTGTTTATATATATGTATATGTGTGTGTATGTTTACATGTATATTCATAAATGTACACTGCTCCGTTTTTATAATGTTCCTTGTATGTAAGTTTTCAGGGTTGATTATTTGGTATTAGATAACCAGTTCTACTTGGAGAAGATCATTTCTTCTACTCTTAGCATTACTTAGATGTGTGTAGTTCTTTGTGTAGGATTGATGCCTCTAGAGCTACCCTTATCTACTTTATTAGGGTTATTATGTTTTTCTGTCTCTTCTTCCACAATGTTCCCTGAATCTTTGGTAGGTTTTGTAGAGTGGGCTCCATCACCCTAAGTTTTGATTGTTTGTGGCTTTTTGTAATCATTTATGTCTATTGCAAAGAGACATTTCCTTGATGAGGGAGTGAGAACTGTATTTATCTGTTGTTGTAAGAAAATGTTTATAATGTAGCTAAATATTATACTGATTTAGCAAAGTGGTGGTTGTAGGTTGTCCTCCAATATCAGTGCTTCACTGGCACTCAATAATTGATTATGTTTCCAGTACCATGCATGTTTTCCCTCTTGTTGAATGATTCTTAAAGTCCAAGCAGAGAACTATTGGTTACCACCCAGGTATGCATGCCCCCACATTAATTGATTGCTTCCCTCCTTTGGAAGCTTGCATGGCATTTTCTGGTACCATGAAGGCTTGCATTAGGGAGGTGGCATTCAGGTCAATTCCAATGCACTGGTCTCTGAAGTAAGTGGGGTCTTTTTCAATAGGGACTTAGCTTTTACATCTGGATAGGATCCAAGATTAAAAGCAATAGGTTGTATGCTTTGGGAGGTTATTGTACAATCCAAACCAACAACTCAGAAGAAGTCTTCTCCATGTTGGGTATATGGGTTTTTGTCTATGTAGTCTTTGACTCTTGGAGGGTGTACTAATAATTCAGATGGGAAAATTTAAGTTTTATGTGTATTTTTATTCACAGACTCTCATGCATTATTATTTTGCTTCTTTTAGATTGACAGTTACCCATATGGTTTATTTGTTCTCTCTTTTGGATAAGAAAACTATCTTTCTTTAGAGGACTTGTGGGTCTGTTCAAAGAAAAAATTCTAAATGTCATATCTTCATATTTCCAAATGTAGAGAGAACTTAAATTTTTGGCCCACATCAACTTCATGTTTGATTAAGATTAAGAACTTCAAGGAAGCTTTAATTCTTAGATTTTGCTCTCAAATATTTAGATTTCACAATTTGTCGAGGAACTCAGCCCCAAGCTTTTCTGTGAAGCTCTAAAAGCACTTGTAAGATTGTGTTAGGATGAAAATCAAAGTTTTAGATGAGGATAAAAATAGAGTGTAAACTGATAGAATTTGTATCTCCAACATACTTAATGTCATCTCTGAGGTGGACATATAAACACATAGTAGTAATTCTTTAATATTCCTTATAAATATCTACCTTGCTCAGGATGAGCAGCAAATTCAGAAGAGAAATGAATCAGAGACACACATCTGGAACCAACCTTCTTCTCATAGAGGTGTCCATGTATAAATTCCAGATGAGGAATAGAAACTCAAGAACTTTCAATGCAACTTAGGACAATCATTAAGAATGCAACATTTAAGTCATGCCTGAGGGCACCACTGAGAATTGGAACACACTAGAGTCCTTCATAAAGAACACTCACTATCATCCTGCACTAACCATGACCATGTGGGCTACTACCCAGCATTGCTACAACTCTTGACTTCTGAAAACAGTCAAGAATTTAGAATTTTTATTGTTAAATATTTAATTATTGAACATTAAAAGCAAAGAAACCACTTGTAGAGAGCTGGAACCTAACTGTGGGCTCTTCCTGGGATCTGAGATATTTTATACCAATACTCTGCAATGATGTGATGGTGGCAGAATGTGGGTTTTTTTAAAGTGCCTCTATATGGCTCCTACCCTTCGATCAGCTGGTACTACATCATCCTGTTCCTTATGTCTTCTTTACTGCTCTTCATGCTTAAAGACCTTGCTTGGATTATCCAACTGCAACTTTTTGAAAACTTTGCCATTTATTCAAGTAAGAAATTTTCTTCTTTTTTTTGATTTATTTTTATTTTTTATTAGATATTTTCTTTACTTACATTTCAAATGCTATCCCTAAAGTTCCCTATACCCTCCCCCCACCGTGACCGCCCACCCGCCCACTCCCACTTAGTATATCCCACTCATTGGAAGGAAAGATAGTTTAGAGAATACATCATGGAGTTACTCTGAGACATGAGATATCTAAAACAGCAACAGCTCAATAACTGACTGTAAGTTGTGTCTTCACTTGTTTATCTGCTGATTAAGTAAAACTAAATGGATACAGTGAATGTTCAAATTTCAAGGAGAATAAAAGCCAACCTATGCTGCCTAAGAATATTAATGTTAAAACTATGCTTGTTAAAGAAAGAGACATACTTTCACAGTTCTTTGTTTAAAACACATGCTAAACATATCTTTCAAAACAATTAAATTGCCTTTCAATGTTTTCCAATATACTTTATGATAGCATATAGAAATGTAACATTGAATTAAAATGATAAGTACCCTTGTAGGAAATACAGCTTAATTCAGTTTCTTCTTGGGCATTTTCTAGAGCTAGTGACTGACTTTAACCAAATCAAGAATGGAAAGGAAACAACACACGTTAGACTCTGACTTCCTCAGGATTAAAGTCGACATTGACAGGACCAGTCATGTTGTTATAGTATATTTCTGATGTATTAGCCTCTTATCTGTATGGTATGTAATCAAGAGAATTGTCACACCCACCCAAATGATAAACACTTCAAGAAACATGACTAAATTGCAAAGGTCCAAAAAACTATGAAACATTGAAATCTTGTGCTGTCACAGACCAGAGCGATAGGGATGCTATGTTTGAGGGTTAAGGTGGCATCCTGAAATGAAATAAAAACAGAAAAATGTGAGGAAACCATGGTGGAATCTGAACAAACTCTAATTTGTTCACAGGCATTCTGCCCCTGCTACTATTCTTATTCTTTTTTTTTTTTTTTTTTTTTTTTTTTTTTTAACAGGATTTCTCTTTATAGCCCTGGCTGTCCTGGAACTCAATTTGTAGTCCAGGCTGGCCTTGAACTCAGAAATCTGCCTGCCTCTGCCTCCCAAGTGCTGGGATTAAAGGCGTGCCCCACCACACTCGGCACTATCTTAATTCTTAATTCTATAAAAGAATAGTGCCTGCTGATGGATAATGTTAAGAAAATAGAGAGAAGTGGATAGTGTAGGAACTCTATGACTTCCCAGGTGTGTATCCCCAAATGATTTCAAATTGAAGCGTTTGTTACTGAAGGACAACATTCTCCCACACCATTCTTTAAATGTGGAATTTGATGAAAGTGATTAAGGTATTGCTAGAGAGTCGATTTTGTCACATCCTATACCTTCACCTTCAGAGCAGAGAGTGAAAGTTCAGAGATAGAAGAGTTTTGAATTGCAATGCAAAGAAGCACTGGATCCATGAATAAATAAATCATGTTTGGTTCTTGTTTAGGTTGCAAATTTAACTCCTGGGAGTTTCTATCTGTCCTTTGTTTACTTAATTTGGATCACAAAAGCATGGTTAACTGCAAGGAACAAACACTACATTTTCTTTTTTCATTTTTTATTAGATATTTTCTTAATTTACATTCCAAATGCTATCCCAAAAGTTCCCTATACCCTCCCCCTGCCCTGCCCCCCTGCCCACCCACTCCCACTTCTTTGCCCTGGCATTCCCCCATATTGGGGCATATAAAGTTTGCAATACCAAGGGGCCTCTCTTCCCAATGATGGCAGACTAGGCCATCTTCTGCTACATATGCAGCCAGAGACACGAGCTCTGGAGTTTCTGGTTAGTTCATATTGTTGTTCCTTTTATAGGGTTGCAGAACACTTCAGCTCCTGGGGTTCTATCTCTAGCTTCTCCATTGTGGGCCATGTGTTCCATCATATAGATGACTGTGAGCATCCACTTCTGTATTTGCCAGGCACTGGCATAGCCTCATACGATATAGCTATATCAGGGTCCCTTCAGCAAACTCTTCCTGTCCTATGCAATAGTATCTGAGTTTGGTGACTGATTATGGGATTGATCCTCTGGTGGGGTAGTCTCTGGATGGTCCATCCTTTCATCTTAGCTCCAAACTTTGTCTTTGTAACTCCTTTCATGGGTATTTTGTTTCCTATTTAAAGGAGGAATAAAGTATCCTCACGCTGGTCTTCCTTCTTCTTGATTTTCTTGTGTTTGGCAAATTGTATCTTGGATATTCTAAGTTTCTCTATTCTGCTATTAAAAAAATGAATTTATGAAATTCTTGGGAAAATGGATGTATCTGGAGGATATCATCCTTAGTGAGGTAACCCAATCACAAAAGTCATTGGATATGCACTCACTGATAAGTGGATATTAGCCCAAACACTACATTTCATGTAGCTTGTGCTTTTGGATACACATGCATCCCTTTGGGGTACAAGAGCTGAGCAAAAGAGCACTAAGAATATTATCATCAGAAGTTCATTCTAAAAATCTCAAAATAGAATTTAGAAAAATAAAATAAGACTACAGACTAGTTCCCCTGTTGGCTATTCTAAGCACAGCTTTATTCCCAGGCATAAAAGAAGGGATTATTTCTAATTGACTGTAATTCTTATTTAGGAGTGAATCCCATTGAAAGTTATCTCTCCCTCAGGCCAGCTTGATTTTTAAAGCACACATCATAATCTGGCTTTGGTAGTAAGAGACATGTATTATTACTCAAATGTCCAAATCTTAAGCCTTTTTAGGAAACCTTTTTCTATATGAATGGGTGAAGGGGAGCAGTTACTAATGTGAAACTGTCACAGCTGGCCCCTTCATCACCTGTTTTCATTGTGGCTTTAACCTATGATCTTACTCTTGTGGAAAGGGTATTGATGGAAATTCTTCTATAGTTTAAAAGACTTTGGTTTGTTTCTTTTCTTATGCTTTGTGAAATGAAATTAGCACTGGGATTTTTGTCTTTGACATGATTTTAAATTAAGAAAAACATTCCAAGAGGAAATTTATATTTTTTTAGACACTAAAATTTTAATCTGTGATGAGGAAATTACTGTTTTGTATGCTTTTACAAAATTAGCTGCATTTTGCCTCATCAAAGAATGTGGTTTTAAATCTGCTGGAAGTCCCATGCATTGGAACAAAAGATGAGTTGCAGAAGCATGGGGCTGGCTGAGTGAGTGAAGCTAATACTACTCATAAACAAGGTAGAGGACAGGAGCGGCACTGTCAGAACGCTAATGCTGATGTGCAGACGACAAAGCCGGTTTCAATTTAGCCTGAGACTAGTGTTCCAAAGCAAATCCCTCATTGCTGGAAATTAAGATCTATGAGAAAGAGATGAAGAAGAGCCATGTTAAGAAGTTTTATGTTGCCAAGAATGATTTTAGCATGGAAATATAAAAATGTTCAGGTCCAAAAAGTATTTTTCCATCTATTTTTTAAATGTTCAAAATGATATACATGCAAGACAAAAACTCAAGAACATGAAGAATTATTGCCACATTGTATAATCGCTTGAAGCTCAGCTCAAGTGCTCTAGATAAGGCTCAGGGAAGAGCCTGATCCCGATCTCTGTACACAGATTGTTATGATCTTGACCATTGCACAGCTTCAGAAGGACCACCAGGCCAAACAGTTCCACGTGACGTTTATTGAGAGAGAGGCAAGGTAGTGGTGGAAAGAGAAGTGGGGAAGGGGGGGTAGAGGGAGAGGGAGAGGGAAAAATTAGGGGAGGCTTTATTTATATATAGATGACGACATAATCATAGGTAAAGTTGGGAGGTGAGCCAAGTGGATTTTGGGAATATGGTGACTGCTGCCTTGGCCACAGGTGTGCAGGTCTAGCCTTTGTGATGGTTTCACAGGTCCTGATACCAATACAGATGAAGAGGCTGCTGTTTTCCATTGAATCCTTCAAGGGGTGCTTTGTCTTGTTGGTTCTCAAAATACCAAGAAAGGGCTCAGTGGAAGAGTCCATATTCCTTAAAGGAAACATGGGAGCTATTGAATCCTGCAAGTGCCTCAGAGAGGAATGGCAGTCTGATGTATCTACAGTTAGATTACTACATATATAGAACACACTGCCTTTCAAACCCTTGAAAATAGCCACTATCTAGTAGGGTGTATATCCCAAGCCCACTACAAAAACAAAAACATACAAACATTTTCATCTGTTAGAATGAAAAGATTAAGTAAAACAAATTATACATAACCAAAAATATAGTTGAAGGGGATGGTTGAAAACATGAATAGGGTGAACAAATAGGAAGGAAAGAAGGAAGGAAGGAGGAAAGAAGGAATAGAAAATAAACAATTAGAATCGCTTTGGTGACTCAAATCCAAGTATGGAACAAAAGTGACTTTCTCAAGCCTACAACATGGCTCCCTCCTTAGTAACTGACTTTGAGTCCCAATCTGTTGACTGAATTATCAAGTGTAGAAGCTATCTTCAAGTACTAAGCCAAAATATATAGAGTTGACAGCTAGGAAATCCTGGGGATCTGAGCGCTCAAAAATGAAAACATAGATCACACACACATACACACACCATGCAAAAACAATTAAAGAAAAATAGGGCATGAATTTGAAAGGAAGCAAGTGGAAGGTGTATGAAAGCAGTTGTTGGAGAAAAAGGAAGGGAAAATGATATAATTATGTTGTAATTTTAAATAATAGAAAAAATACATTTAAAAAGATTACCTAAATTTTTTTCTTGCACTCTCTCCCTGCTCTTTCTTACATATACTATTCCTCTTACACTTTTGTGAGTGTGTGCATTTACACTCTCAGAACTTTTCTCAAGTAAGAAGTCTAGCTTTCTCAAAGCCATTCACATAGAAGTTTCCTCAGGAAGAGGAAGCTGCTCAAAGAAGGATTCAATTAGATGCCAATTTGATTCCTCCAAGTCTGCACTTCTTAGCTTCATCAGGGTTTCATCTTGCACAACTTGGTCCTGGAAATCTGCCTAAGGTGTCAAGGAAATGATGCTAGGGGACACACACACACACACACACACACACACACACACACACACACACAGAGACAAGCTGGGATCAGGTGGGCAATAATCACTCACCTGGAGCAGCAGCAACTTCCAAAACTTGTGCATGTTTATTGCATACTACCCCAGCCCCAGCAGGAGGGGCTGCCTATGCTTGGAAAGAAGTCTCTGTAGGTAGTCATCCTGGAAGAGGAAGCTGTGTTAGCTCTTTTGACACACTAGTCAGTCATTAGTTAGTACTAATACATGTGCATACTGTCATAGAAGGCTTTGTCATTACCCTGAGCCTCAGTAAGGGGAGGCAGTTAGAAGTGGTACCTGTTCATTCCCTGAAGAAGATGGTAATGAAATGTCAATGGATTGACACAAAATATACTAATTAACAATATTCCATTTTGATTGTCAGATTTCTCAAAAACCTTCCCTTGTCTAGATTTCTTGTTCTTCAGGAAACATTTTAATAAAAAAAAATGATTAATTTCTTGTGAGTGACTGCAGTTGTGGTATATCCCCAGAAGCACTGCTCTCCTTCATAGTTAAAGTATATTGATTCCAAGAAATCCTAAATGCTACCTGTGTGGTCACTGAGTTACGGAACATGTTTTCCATTAGAGATGAATAAGAATCAAAACCAAGTTGTAGAGAAGATATTACCTCTTTACAAAAATAAATTTCCAGGAAAATTATTCATAGAAGGCTTTATTCTAGATTTATGACTCATTGGAACTCCTGGATTGGTAGGAACTGATATGATCTGGATGTCTCTCATCCTATCACTCTCTTCCTCCATGCTATCTCTCATAGAAAAGGCACAGGAGAGCATGCTAGACTCTGCCAGGATGTACAGAAAGGCATGATGGGATACAGCTGTTAGAAGCAGTGGGAGTGGGGAGGCCACATGGCAGAGATCTGTGAGTTTTCTATCTTTCTGGTGAACAGCTTGGGCTGGAGTGAAATGATCACTGTGATACTTATTTTAAAACAAAGTCTCAGGTTTGAAATGATTATTTCAATCCTGAATGTGACAGAAATAAAGACAGGACCAGAGCAACCTTTCACCAGACATAAAAGTCCTTAGGCAAGAGGGGAAAGGGGCACGCACCAGAGTGGACCCGGTAGACATTTCTGGGAATATTACATTACTTACTGTTTCTAAGCACATGAGTTAATAATGCTCAGTCGAACTGACATGCTCAGTTGTACTCTGTCTGTGATTGTCTCTTTGCCTGAAAAGTAAATGTAAAAAGAGCGCTGATTAACTGGAGTCTGGAAAATGTGTTCTAGTGCTTGGAAGTTTTATTGGTTTTAATAAGTAGCAATGGCATCTTCTGTATAGAGATCAATGGCTCACAGCACTCATGGAGCAAAGTGAGATGCTGGGAAGAATGACCAACAGAGTATATAATGAGAGCTAAATAATTTTAGAGAAAAACCTCTCAGTTTTTAAAGTGATAATAAAGTTAGTAAGCAAACTGCACAGATGAATCTCTCTGTGTGTAATGACACAGCACTCTTCCAGGCAAGTGGCCCCAATGCAAAACTAGTGTTGAAGGTTTGTTTAACATCCCAAGAAAAGGCAGCACTGGGAAGGCAGGGTTTACTTTAGCTTGTGATTCCCAGTCACGCTCCATTATTTGGAGGATGTCAAGGTGGCCAACTGAAACTCAACAATGCCTTAATGAGACTCTCATGTATGTTAGCTTAGTTACCATGGTTTCCCACATAGTAGCCCACTGGCCAACTGAAACTCAACAATGCCTTAATGAGACTCTCATGTATGTTAGCTTAGTTACCATGGTTTCCCACATAGTAGCCCACTGGCCAACTGAAACTCAACAATGCCTTAATGAGACTCTCATGTATGTTAGCTTAGTTACCATGGTTTCCCACATAGTAGCCCACTGGCCAACTGAAACTCAACAATGCCTTAATCAGACTCTCTTCCCAGGTGATTTTAGGTTGTGTTAAGACAATAGTTTAAGCTAACCATCATAATCAGCCATCCATGCCCACCACACCTTTCTGTACATTCTGGTAGAGTCTAGGAGACTCTCTGTGTGTTTTCTGTGAGAGATAGTAAGGCTACTGAGTGTTCAGAAGATCACTGGAATAAAACTGACACTTTTAGAGAGCAGAGGAAGTAAAATGTATTTTATGCATAAAAAAATTTTAAAGAAATATATAAAGTATAGGACTTTTAATGAAAATATACATTTAAAATAGAGCAATCTGATCACATTTCCACACACAGGCAATATTGAGGTAGAAACCAAAGGGATTAGATAGAGTTTTTGCTGATGGTATCCCAACAGTAGTCTTATGAGCTTCATTTACAGATGTAATTACTTATGTAATTAACTTTTGGAAAATTTTTTAATTGGATGATAGATCTTAGTTTGAATTCCATCATGGTGAAATTATATATACCATAGAAGTTCTTGAACACTCTACAGTAATGCTTCTTTCCTCAGAGATAATGTGGCTATGCATTTTTTATAGCTGAAAAGATTGAGTGCTTTCTCTCTCCCCCTCTCTCTCACACACACACACACACACACACACAGTAAGCACAAAGAAATTACAAGAATGATCCACTTATTCTTGATTTTGATGACTACAGGAGAACTTGTCTTCTGTTACCTGTGACATGAAATTGTTTCCAGCATGTGGCACAAGCCCAGTATGGAAGTTAAGTTTCCACTGAATGAAGAGCTTGCCCATTCCATGGCTGAGCTGTCTCCAAGAAGAGAAGAGTTCATCCCTATGTGAGCCTTTACGGTGCTTTACCCTCTCTGCTGTACAGAAGATCATTCAGAGGATCATTAAGAAATTCTGTCCTGACCATGTTGCTTGGTCTTTGAAAGCTTTCAATGGTTCGCCACTCATCTCAAAATCAGGTTTTATTTTTTGGTCTTTAAGGATGTGGTCATACTACCATTGAACGTTATTCCTTCTCACTAAGTGACATGTTGTAGAAATGACCTCACTGCTGCCTCTGCACTTGTTTCTTGTTTCTCAAGTATCATGGATCCTTCCCTGAAGTAGAGTAGTTTCTATACATTTCTGATGCCCTAGGCTATACCAAGGAATATTTTTGCATATCAAAATATTGTTTATTAGGTATTACATTGTTTATACTTATCATATATTAATATCTGTATAGCATCTTTATTCTATTGTGTAAAAAATTATCAATTTGATAAACAGTAGCAAACATGTCTTTATTCATAACTATTGATTCCAGTGTAGATAATTTACATTTTTATTTACTTGTGTCTTTTCTTCCCATTCACCATATATCCAGATGCCAAACTGAATTTCAGACAAATATAAAAATGCAAAGCTAGGGGAAAATCATTTCCTCCATTTATTTCCTGAAACTGCCTTTCATTTATAATATTGCAGCTACAAAATCTGGACTTTGAGCCTGAGGTCCATTTTGACACTTCAGTGAAACTGACACTATTATTAAGCAACTATCTGTGGGCTCAAATAAAAGACAGAAATTTCTACTCAACAGAAAAATTATGATGACCTATCCAAGTATCTTCAGTCTTTTATACTACAGTTTAAAATGTTCATGGGGCTAAATGCTCATATTTTAATAAGTTGATGTAAAAGATAGTAAAGTATATAAATAGATGTTAAATAGCTAATAAATCAGTATATTTTCACAGAAATTATCTAAATGGCTAAAAGTGTGCCATCAAGTAAGTACAATGATTTCATAGTTATTTTCATTTTGGTATAGATATAAATGAAAGACATGATACTGATACGTGGACCTGAAAAGATCAATAGGCAGATGAAATCTATGATTAATGCCTGGGTCATGATCAGTGACTGTAATTTGCTTGGTGCTTTAGAAAGACAATTTTTTTTCAATTTGTAAATATCTGAATCTTAGATAAATTGTCTTACACACACACAAACACAACATTTGTAATAAAATAAAGAAAACAAGAACATTAAAAACTAGAAGACCGATTACCAACAAAAAATATGATTTTATCTCCAACACAAAGAACTTTTAACTTTGGAGTTATAGAATACTAAGGAATATCAGGACACTAAAACACTTATATTTTATTATGTACTTTATGATGAAAAGTGTGAGTGCTGTGGGCAGAGGGTCAGGTGCTGATTTTAATAAGGAGAAAAAAATAAATTGGCAAAAGATCAAAAATACATTTGAAAAAAGGGCAGGATACTCATTTGGCTTACATATTCAATTTGGAAGATACTTTATCTCCCTTCATATGCAAGTAGATTTTAGTCTATCTTCTTTTTTTCTGCAAAGCTCACAAATTTTGAAAAAAGAAATATTCAGTATTGAAAAGCCCATTTGAAATTATGGTAGATTTAGAGAGGTTTGATTTGCAGTAGTTAAAATAGCAAAATCAGCTTTCCTAGGACCTATACTCCAGCTACAACAGACAAGACTAGGGCAGCTTCTGAGTTTCTGTAATTAGCATCTTGCTTCAAACAGTGTTACCAAGGGCCATGTGGTCCAACATACAAAAGAAAGGAGACCAGATCATAGGAGAGAAGGTAGAGCCCAAAGTAAGGCAAAGGATGTTCACTATCAATGATGAACTTTGGAACCTGGAAAGTTACACGTAGCAATTTTCTATACATCCTCACTGTATGTCAAATTGGTGTAAACTAGAGTCATCAGAGAAGAAATAACCTAAGTTGACAAAATTGCCCCCATGAGATCTAACTCTATGGCATTTTTTCAATTAGTGATTAATGTGGGAAGGCCTACTACTGTAGGTAGTGGTCCTGGTTTCTATGAGAAAGCAGGCTGAGTAAGTCTGGGGAAACAAGCCAGTAAGCAACATGTTTTTGAGGACTTCAACAGCACCTGCTACCAGGATCCTGCCCTATCTGAGGGTGTGTCCTGACTTTCCAAAATAATGAACAGCAAGATGGAAATGGAAGCTAAAGAAACAAGCAAGCAAACAAACAAGCAAACAAACTCCCCCTTTTCCTCAACTTACTTTTGATTCATGGTGTTTTGTCTAAAGAAAACAAACTTTAACTAAGACCAAAGTCAGTACCAGCACAGTGGAGTATTTCTGTGACAGACATGACCATGTTTTGGGGAGGATTGTCGATGGACTTTGGAATTTTGAGCTAAACAAACCAGGAAGTGTTGAGACCTCAGTGAACTGTTCTGTGCAGAAGATGGAGGCCTGGCTTGTGAATTTTCAGAGGAAATATTAAAGACTTTTTCAGGACCATTTGCTATTTTCATTGAGAGTCTGTGGTTCTGATCAGCTGGAGCTAAAGTATCAGCTGTAATTAACAAGATAAGAGAACTACTGAAGTGAAATCTTGACATTACTGGGACAGTTGATGCTCATTAACTGGAGACAAAAAAATTAGCAGTGATTAAGAAGAGAGATCAGCATCACTAAGGTGAAATCTTCTGGGAAGCGTTTTTATTTTTTTAGAATACAGAGAAGCTGTGTTCTAGAGGCTGTCAAGGTTGTACCTGCTGCTGCAGCTGTACTAAGTAATGTGTAAGAATCACCCAAGTGGTACTGGTTTTGAAGGCATGAAGGGGTCATTAGAAACAACTAAGGCTTGGTATTGTGATAGAACATGGAAGGCCATTCCTGAAGATACAGCCTCAGTGGCAGCTGAAGACCAATGGCTTATGCTCTAACATCAAGAATCGACAAATAGGACCTCATAGAATTGAAAAGCTTCTGTAAAGCAAATAAAGCAAAGGACACTGTCAATAGGACAAAATGGCAACCAACAGACTGGGAAAAGATCTTTATCAATCATACATCTGATAGAGGGCTAATATCTAAAGTATACAAAGAAATCAAGAAGTTAAACTCCAGAGGATCAAATAACCCTATTAAAATTTGGGTACAGAGCTAAACAAAGAATTCTCAACTGAGGAAAATCAAATGTCTGAGAAGCACTTGAAGAAATGTTCAACATCTTTAGTCATCAGTGAAATGCAACTCAAAACAACCCTGAGATTCTATCTCACACCAGCCAGAATGTTTAAGATCAAAATCTCAGGTGACAGTAGATGCTGACAAGGATGTGGAAAAAGAGGAATACTTCTCCAATGTTGGTGGGATTGGAAGCTGGTACAACCACTGTGGCAATCAGTCTGGTGGTTCCTTAGAAAATTGGACCCAGCTCTACCACTCCTGGGCATATACCCAAAAGATGCTCCAACATATAACAGAGACACATGCGCCACTATGTTCATAACAGACTTATTTATAATAATCAGAAGCTGGAAAGAACCCAGATGTCCTTCAACAGAGGAATGAATACAGAAAATGTGGTGCATTTACACAATGGAGTCCCACTCAGCTATTAAAAACAATGAATTAATGAAATTATTAGACAAATAGATGGAATTAGAAAATATCATCCAGAATGAGGTAACCCAGTCACAAAAGAACACACATGGTATGTACTCACTGATAAGTGGATATTAGCCCCAAAGCTTGGAATACCCAAGATACAATTCACAGACCACATGAAGCTCAAGAAGAGAGAAGACCAAAATGTGGATGCTTCAGTCCTTAGAAAGAGGAACTAAATACTCACAGGAGCAAATATGGATGCAAAGTATAGAGCAGAGACTGAAGGAAATCCAGATTCTTATGTGAAACTTTGCCCTTTGACTTCACTTAAACATCAAGCTAGAGGATCTGTCAATGAAGTAAAGAGAAGTTGACTTAGAAGGCATACATATATAAGAACATGGCAAAATGTCTGTGTCAAAACATCACATTATTGTTAAAATAGAGTCCCCAAGTGATCTATAAAATGAGCTTATAAAATGATAATTTATTATAAAATTACCAAGTCTGAGGCTATGATATTAATAAAAACTAGAAAAACATATTTTAATGAAGGATGGCTGAATATTTCAACTATATGCTCTCATTGTCAATTTACTCTGGACAGTTGAACATCCAGTATCACACACCCATGCTTGCTGCAAAGCATCAACTCAGGGCTTGGTCTAGTTTCTCAATAATCTCTAGATAACCTGTATACTGGCTGATATGAGACATAAGCTTCTAGACAACATAGGAGAACACATTTACATTTGGGGTTAGTTAAAGATTTGTGTATATTTTACATATTATTTTAGTATATGTGCTGCCGAAGCGAGCACTATTTTACATATTATTATTTGTTCCTGGTAGGTATAAAAAGATAAAGTCACTCACTATGTATAAGCACATTTTATCTGTTTCCTTAGAACTCAGATGCAAGCTAGATATGAATGAAAATGCAAAACAAGCCTCATACATATGCAACAGGAAAGTAGATGTCCACATGAAGGAATTGAACTGAATGCCATTAACAGCATTGTTCATCAGGACCCGAAGTAAAAATAATCCAAATAACCCTGGAGTGGTGAATGGACAGCATTTGGATTCCAGTCCCCAGCAGGAAGCTTAATGCATGTCCCAGGATGCTGGCATAAAGTTTGTAAACTCATGGTTTGCGCTATTTTATCCCACTGACATTTATTCTATAGTGATAAATTTCTATTTCTATCCTTTATACATGGAAAGTTTTAAAATTATTTATTATTGTGTGCATCTCTGCATGTGTTTAGGTGATTTTGCCACAATTCATATGTAGAGGTCAAGATGACACCTTACAGTATCAGTTCTTTCCATTTACCTTATAGTGGTTCCAGAGATGGAACTCAAGTCTCTGTGTTTATGCAGTAAGAACCTAATCTGTTGAGCTGCCTTACCAGCCAGTCCTTAAATTCCACATCTTTATAGTGCCACGAAGACATTTAAAGGACTTAATTAGTTTTGTTATGTTCTATCTATATGTTTAAGTTTCCCATTAATTTTAGGGATGAATAAAAATGCACTGGAAGCGTGTTTTGGCTTCTCTATAAAAGTAAAGTCCAATGTTTCACACTTCTCCCACAGAGAATATAATAATGGAATGAGAATTAATACAGAAGCCTTTTACTCTTCATTTTGTACATGGTGGTTCCATTCCATGATATTTTGGGGGAAGATATATACACATCATACTATCCAGGGTGGTTAGTATAAATTGACTTTCAAAGCTTGATGAGTGGGCTGAACATGGAGGCCATCAAGCTGTGAGGTTAATAATCACCACAGGTGATCCTAACTTAGCCAGCCTGTAGGAGGAGGAACCCATTGTTCTGAACGAAATCCATCAGACGGAGGCTCTCAGGGAGGACTAACATTCAGGGCTCCAAGCATGAAACTCGGTTGAGTGATATTTATAAAAGGCAACACAAAAGAACATGATCAGCACCAAAGGATGTGTGGTTAGATTTTAAATGTTACATGCAGTAAGTATATAGAAGAGAAAATAATTCTGTAGCAATTCAGCTCATGAATTATCTGCACAATAGGAGCTAATTATAGCTTTCCTGTATTGAGAAAAAAAACATTCTGACAGACAAAGCTTCGTTTTGAAAATCATCACAATCAGGAAAGTCAACAAGTATTCACTACTTTTACATATAAGGTTGTGGAAAACAATCAGAAAAATATGTTTTTCTTGATTTTTAGGAAATCACATTTTCTTCAAGCTCTAAGGGTAAATGTAATATGAAATAAACAGATTTTGTTGGTTATGGGAAATTTATTTAGTACCTATTATGTTTTAATATTGATGGTTCTTGAATATTATGTGTACCATAAAATTAATTTAAAAAACATGAAGTAAGAAAAAAATTTTACTGCTATTCTATTTTATGCAGAAAGAAAGAACCTTAAATAGCAAATAATAAAGTGGTGGCTTCTCTAGATTTCCATGCTTTGAATCATTTCTCTCTAGAAGGAATTATTTATGTATCCTAAGTAAATTTACATTAGATGTAATTAACCTTCCCCAGGAGAAACCAATGGGAAATGAAGAAATTCTTCCCAAGGCAAGAGAATGTTCTCAAGTTTTACACAAGTGGAAAAGGTTGGGGACACTAAAGAGAAAAAGAATGATGTGAATAACATTGTTGAGATGAGAACACACCGGGGGAGTGGCCTTGCAGATAGCCTATTTTGTAGAATGTTTATAGTAAGTTGAAACAGAAGGAAATTATGTATCTGTAAAAGGTTATTTGAATCTTAAATACTCAGATAAAGAATGTAGAAGTCCTTTCATCTGAACTTGAAAGAGATATTCTCTTACCTCGGGGAAAATACAATACGCTTAACAAATAATTTCTAAGGCACTATTATGTAAGAGGCTAGACGTACAGCAAATATAAGACAGACGAAGACACAATTATCATGGAGTTGTCCTTCTGATGTTGGTGCAATTCAAGTTGTATTTGGGTTATATAGGGTAGTTTAAGGTAAGAGATGGGCACTATTTTACTTCTCAGGTTAATAAAATATTTTGGCTTAAATGTGGAAACCGTCACTATTCTGATTCACTCAGAAACGTTAAGCTTAAAATTTACAAAATAATTAAAGACACAAAAATAATAGTGAGATATTATTACCATGAAGGAAACAAAACAGGTACTGAGATAAAAAAATAACTCAGAAAAGAAAAACAAATATAGACATGTATTTTATATATCAAGATTTCCAGGCACCTTGTAAGCTTCATTCCAGAAAAGAGGAATAAAGAGTCACAGTATGAAAAGATGTGGTACGCAAAGGGTTTCTTGGAAGACAGAAAGCTGTCAAGACTATCAGGGATGAAGAGGCCTTTGACAACAGAAGGAAGAGAAAGGTAGTGGCACAGGACTGGAGCTGTAGTGAGTAATTACTAAAAACAATCCACAGTGTGGCTGGCTAGGCACCGGTGGTCTTGGTCTGTTCCTAGCCCAGTTCCTAGCCCAAGACTGATATTGAGACCAAGTGCTTTGCCTTGCCAAGACCTCTCTCACAAACACGGGTTCTGCCTCTCCAGAGCTCTGAGATCACTCTGTGGGTCTGCTCTCTTCCTGCTCCAAAGCCTGGCTGAATTTTGCCCCAGCTAAATTCTTTCCGGAGTTGCCACTAACATAAAACACCAGACTATCTTAGTTTAGAATCAACAGATGACACAACCACTGGGCGCAGAATCTATCACCCTAAACTCATCAGGTATTCTGTTAGGAATCTTCCACCACCAGATTTAACAGTCCCGGTCTACATTTGGCCTGCTTTAGCTCTCGCCTCACTGTACAAAGAGGACTTTTCCTTCCTCCCGTGTCTCTCTTTCTCTCTTGGACCCAGAAGGCACGCCTCCTCCTCATCCAAGATTCACTTTGTATCGTTTTATTATCCAATCGATTAATTAGGGGAAAATTCCACTACAGCAGCTTACTGAAAAAAAAGGAAGAATATGTTAAACTCAGTGTCAAGGAAATAGAAAAGGCAGGTCATGTAAAATTTATGGTCACTTTTGTATTAAATCCACTAATGAATGTTATCAAAGTAATGGACAATATTTTGATTATTATGTTAAAATAGTCCTTTTTTTCTGTAGAGATTGGCTTGCTTGGGAACAAAAGTGAAAACAATAAGAATTTGGCCACTTCTCTTAAGAGGAGAATCATGGCCTGCCTTCAGACTGTGATAATGCAGAGCTTGGAGTTTAATTTCTCAAATAATGTTCTTCCCAGGAAATAAGGAAAAACGTTTTCTGAGACAGTGAAGTTACCATTAAAATGCCTCTTTTTATAGATGTGGCACCTAAATTGAGTGTAGGTGACTAGGTTTTATACATTTACAGAAAAGCATTCCAGCCCACTGAGTATGTCAGGGACCGCTAAAGTTCTGACTGTGTGCTTACGAGCTTGAACAAAATTTGCTGTGTAATTTTGGACAAATTACCTTTGCTATGATATTTTAGTATCCTCTAAGTAGCATGGTTATATGATCTACATGACAGGTATTTTTTTAATATGGAATGCATGGAGTAACATACATATTTTATAAGAGATTATTGTAGAGGCCCAATATTGAAAATAGACATATCAAATATGAGTGGAAATTATTTATTTAAGAATAATGTAATATGGATTACTGGGATAGTTGATAAATAATTTCCTCCAACAAAGCACATGTTATGTGTATGATCCCAAAAGGCTTACTTAATTGTGGAGAATTCCAAACTGATTATCTGTCTATCTTATTCAAATGATATAAAAATCCTTTTACAGGAATGTGCTAAATTTTTCTAGGAAAACATAGCTATTGTTGACACATAACAGGCCATTCAATAGTATTCTTCTAAATGTTTATAATTTTTATAACTTTGTTATTTGACAATTTTGTGCATGTCTATGGTATATCCTGATTGCTATCTCCATTTTCACTGGCCCCTCTGAGCAAGTCCCTTTTCAGGTTCATGTCTTTTCTTTCTAGTCATAAATAAATAGCAATTATACTCTGAAAAGGTTGGGGAACAAAAGCATATCCTACTTTTTAATAAGAAAGTGGTATAGACATGGAGATTCTTTATCACAGATTTTCAGAACCTTGTTTTAATCTCACCATAAGATTTTTTATTACCCTGCCATAGGGAATCCCAGGACCTGGAAGAAAAGATATAAAGATGCCTACAGCAGCAGGACCCTATCACCAAATAGTAAGGGACAGAATTGCCCTTGTTTTGGCTTTTTGACTATGGGAATATGAATGGGAATCTTAGCACACGGGGCTCCAGGAATGTCTAGGTATAGTACGATGCCATATATGTTAAGTGTTAAAGTCAGCAATGCCTAATTAAGGTCTTGATATGTAGCTGTTGGGTGAATAACTTAAGGAAGAAAACATTTGAATATATATATATATATATATATATATATATATATATATATATATATATATGATGTCACAGTGAACAACAAAGAGAAATCTTTACATAAATTGACACTTATTTGAGGAAGATGGATGGATAATGAATATACTGGACATTAAAAATATGTAAGAGCTGTACTTCCAACCAGAAAGCATGCATGGGAATGACCTTGGCCCTCTGCACATAGTTAACAGTGTGCTGCTGGGTCCTCATGTGGGACTCCTAATGCAAGAGCAGAGGCTGTACATTGGCTGCTTTTGGATCCCTTTTCCCTCACTGGCCTGCCTCATGTAACTTCAGTAGAAGATGCCCCTAGTCTTATTGCAACTTGATATGTCAAAGCTGACTGAATCCATTTTAGGACTCCTGTTTTCTGAGGAGGAGGGGAGGATGCTAGATAGAGGGGTGAGGTGAGATGGAGGGACTGGGAGGAGAAGTGGGAGGGAGGAAGAGCTATGGCTGGGATATAAAGTAAATTTTATATATATATATATATATATATGCAAAACAATAAAAGAGGAAGGGAATATTAAATATTATATGTCTTTAGTGAACTAAAATATAGATGTTGAGGTCTAGAAAGTTCTCACTGAGAGAAAGAGCACCAAGTTAAAACCTCAAAAATGTCAAGGGTGAGAAGAATGCTAGAAGTGGAAAGAGGAGATTCAAAGATTATGAAGTATCTGCTTTGTAACAATGATAACTCGGTCTTACAACTTTGAGGGATGGGTAGGCAAAATTCAAGATATTAATTAACATGATCAGCCCCTGACAAAGGCCTCTTCCTCATCATAAATGAATTAATGGGATAATGCGCTTTCTGGGGCCTCTCTTCTAAGGGCACTAATCTTTCTTAGAAAGACCCTAGTTTGTAGCCTAAGTGTATACCAAGAGCCCCAAACCCTGATAGCATTATCTTCAAAGTCAGAATATTAATAATCAGAATAGTCACTTTACTTGTGTGCCTTCCAATGCTTAGGCCAAATATTAATCCTCATTCCTTCCTGTTTAACTTGTTATGAGCAGCTGGAATATATCATAAATATTATTTCATGTACACCTAACACTTTAGGAATCAAAAGCTATATTAGATCTCCTTCTAGTAAGTAACTCCCCATGAGTGTCTAGTGAAGTGCGTTTCCCTGGAGTGTGCTTCTTATTTTCCAGGATGAAGGCTGTCTTACGACTTCCTTGTTAATCCTGGCACAATTTATAGCCTTCTTTGCCTGTCAGGAATCTTATAGAAGAAATTTAATTAGGAGTATTCTCTTTAAAGAAGTATATACCATTATTAGTACATTTCAAGAAGTGATTACATAAACATGATTACATATTGATCTTCTGTCTGATTTCTTTGGTAGGCATGGGCTTCTTGCCAAGGCTTCCACAAGCCCTTCATGCTAATTAAAGACAGCCCTGGTTTGAGGCCATTTCCCTACAAACTCAACCTAGAGTCTGGGTCCATGTTACAAAGCAGCTGCTCCCAACAGCAACATTTCCAGCGGTTTTGTGAAAGCCTTAATTTATGGAATTTTACTTTAAAGATTGCATTGTATGCAGAGACTATAAAGCCTGTTTTCCATCTCCCAGTGGAAACATATAGTCACTGAGGTTTGAAATATCTTAATCTCAAAGAGTCATAAAATGGCCCACACAGGGACTACATGACCGACAGAGGAGAGTTTCTGACTCAGTGAAAGTCAGAAGATTTGACTGCAGTAGAGTTTGAAAGAGAATATGACAATTTGTTATTCTGGTTCTTAAAATACCAAATTCAGGGGAAATCCAGCATAATACAGACAGAACTGAAATATAGTTTCTGTTTCCCCTGAAAATATGCTTTGAAGATGTTCAGTGTAGGAATGCAAAGTATGACTTGGGAAAACAAAATTACACATTATATTGATCTTATGACACAGGTAGTCAATATTAATGCTGCACGTTAGGGAAAAGTAATGTAGGATAAAGGAATGACATACTTCCAATGAATTTTTTGTCATAGCCAAAACAGAATTGGTTTGAAGTAGAAGCTAGTTACACTTTGTTGAAGAAAATACTTGTATATTGTTTGTATAAAACTCACCAATGTATAAACTCCTTAAAGCTGTGTTGCCAGTGAGCAGTGTGGTCTAGGCATGTACTTCCATCTATCTGAGACACTGCTGTGGGAAGCTTGCAAGTTCAAAGACCCCGCCCAGCCCCCAAAAACATACAGAGTAAATTCAAGCCCAGCTTAGTGTTGAGATATAGGTTAGTGGTAGACCACTTGTCTATCAGGTGCAAATCCCAGGGTTTAACTTCCTGTACTAAAGAAGTGAAAAATAGAACAATTATGCCCCCATTTTATTTTATTTTATTTTATTTTATTTTATTTTATTTTATTTTTTAATCCTTTTTTACAGTCCAATCTTCATCTGCCACCTGGTCTGCCCCGACCACTCCCATACCATACCTCTACACCCCCCGACCCCCAACCCCTGTCCCTAAGAAGATGTCCTGACTCCCAACTCCCATCCCACCAGACATCCCCACTCACCGGGGCCTTAAGTTTCTCAAGGGGTTAGGTATATCTTTTCTCACTGAGGCCAGATCAGACAATCCTCTGCTGTATATGTATCACGGGCCTCATATCAGCTGGTATATGCTGCCTGGTTGGTGGCTCAGTATCTGAGAGATCTCGGGGGTCCAGGTCAGTTGAGACTCTTAGACTTTCCATGGGGCTGCCCTCCTCCTCAGCTTTTTCCAGTTTTTCCCCAATTCAACCTCAGGTGTCCTCAGCTTCAGTCTATTGGCTGGGTGCTAGTATCTGCCTCTGTCTCAGTTAGCTGCTTGTTAGGCCTCTCAGAGGGCAGCCATGCTATACTCCTGTCTGTAAGAATACCAAGGTATGAGTAACAGTGTCAGGCCCTGGGGCCTCCCCTCTGAGCTGAATCCCAATTTGGGCTGTCACTGGACCTCTGTCCTCACAGGCTCTTCTCCATTTTTGTCCTTGCAGTTTCTTTAGACAGGAACAATTCTGGGCCATCTTTAAAAGTGGAAAAATATAAGAAACATCAGCCCCAGTGTGAGGAAGGTCCTGAGAAAGAGGGGAATGGGAGTGGCGCTGATTGAATAGTGTCTCCAAGTCAGTAGTGGGTGCAAGCTGTCAGTTCAGGTACTCTCTATGTTCCTGAGGATGCACATCATTTTTCCTTTTCCTTTCTTCATTCTCTCTTCTTCCCATTCTCTTTTCTTCCTTCTTTCTTATTATTTTTTCTTCTTCTGACTAATGAGCCTGAACCCAGTCTTTTATTCACTAAAGCTACATCACCGAGGCTTTGACCATTGTTTAGTATATTTTAGAAATTTTTAAATTTACATAAATTCTATTAATCCCAGATCAGGGAAGAATCCCCTGCTTTCTTCCAAGAGAAACTAAACACAAAGCCAAAGCACATTTCCTTACAGATTTTACCCAGCCTGTTCTTCATGAGTAGCAGCAGACGGCAGTGTTTAGTAACTGTTTTCATGTAAGAACAAAAAGGTGACAGACTACTAAGGTTAAAAATTACAAATTTTTAAAATTTATGAAAGTAAAGTAGTCCTTGCCATCTTCAATCCTTCAAGTAACTAGGACAAAGAAGTACTAACTTTTCATATGCTTGTACATCATCTTTTAAATCTCTAATCTGCTTCCTATTCTAGCAACTCCATAACCTCAAAGACTCTCCTTCTAATACTATTCATTTGTAGATCATATACAAGCCTTCCTCCAGTAAGATAAACCTATTGATCACTTGCTTGTGTTTCTTTATACATTGCTTATTTCCCTATTCATGCCTATTCTTTTTTTAGAACATTTTAACTCTTTATCCTTGTGGTCCCCTAGTACACCCTGGCTAATTAATACAGCAGTTACTAGACCGAAGAGTACATGTATCTCCTCATAATTCCAAATTCAAAGTCATGTCTTGCAATGAACAATTTCTACGAAGGACCACGTAGGCTTTTATGGTCTCTTTGATTATGTTGTCTAGAACATTTCCCATAGCCCTAAAGGCCAAGCAGAAGGCCTGTTCCTTGTCCCTCATGGCCTTATGATCACCTTCATTCCTCATCCCTGAGAACCTTATCTGTTTTATTTATTATGGCACGATTAGCTCTGAGTAGTGGGGGCAGTATATTCCCCAGAAAGAGAGATTGAAAGTAAAGTAGAAGAAACAGCAGATCAGCTTCAGGGAAATACCACCCATCAGCACACATGTGATCAACATGTGATCAACAGTCTAGCTGTAGTCCAGGAGCAGGAACTGTGTCACAGTGCTCTTTTGCAGTGAGAAGGCTGTGAAGCAACTGTACATAAGACATCAGTAAAAGTTATTAATTTATATGGATGAGTTCTATAGATGTTATGGGTTTCATTTTGTTGCTTACTGTTTTTCTAATAGTTATGATCTTAGAGAAAAACTTTATTTACTAACATTTTGTGGGCAGATAGTATTTTATTACATCTAACCTAATAGTCTCAACCCCTGGATTAGAAACATTTAGCTAAACTATTAAATAATACTGGTACCTGGACATTTCTCAGACCATGTCGAATGGAAACTTACAAGAAGAGCAATGCTCTGTGCTTTCCAAGAGGTACCAGATGACTCTAAGGAAGGAATAGTTGAGAAGCATGAGTTACATACTATTCTTCAGTCTGATTTGTCCATCATTTAATAATGCTGCCATCAATGTGTTATTCCTTCCTGCACATTAAAAATACATTCTCCCAATCACCCATATAATGCTAGCTACATTCACAGTTAAATCTACTACTTGGAAGACTCATTTGACAATCTACCACTGTTTTGTATGATATGCGAGGACAGCGTATGGGCAGGATAAGATAACTTGGTCGGGTAGAACCTCTGCTGAGCTGGGAACATTGTTACCCTCACTAGCTTGCCTTCATTTCCCCATGTTCTCATAAAAATGAAACATGTCCATGGTTTTCTAAATGTGCTGTTTTCTAGTCCTTGTCTGTGCTGAGTTGTGCTGGGAGGAGCTCGGGGAGAGACAGGTACATGCTTACATCCGCATATCTGTTTCCTTTCTCAGCAATCCTGTCAATGCAGGTTACCCTCTCTGGTGCTTGCTGATCATGTCTCTGTTACGTTAGCAGCTTTATCATTTAGTACTTATGTAGTGTGTCTTTTCTCTTCCTTCCTACATTAAATAATAGCACTATTCCCATTTCTTTTTTTGGTTTTTTGAGACAGGGTTTCTCTGTATAGCCCTGGCTGTCCTGGAACTCACTCTGCAGACCAGGCTGGCCTTGAACTCAGAAATCCACCTCTGCCTCCCAAGTGCTAGGAATAAAGGCTTATGCCACCACTGGCCGGCCCACTCTTTCCATTTCAACAAACTATTTCTTCACACTTTTCTTTGTACTCATGACCAGAAACTAAATACCTGCTATTTGACATAATGATCCACAATTCTAATTTCACAGGGTAACCAATAAAACTGTTTAATCACATTTAGATGTCTGAGCGTATGAAGTCAAGTCACCTGAAAGATATGAGATTTCTTTACATTTTTGTGCACTGCCATGTACTCCTATCCACCAAAACCAATTTAATAAAGTTTCCTCCTTCATGAAGTCTAAATGCACAAGAGATGTAACTTCTACTACTTTAAATTCCCTGTATCTCATTCTTCATAATTACTTTTCTGTTGTTGCTTACCATATTTCTATACTTTGGTAATACTATATAAGCTTCATCTGCTGATAAAACAAGTGCCTAGAAATCCCATATTTATTAAATCAAAGATTTCAGAAACTACCTTATTCTTAGAAATAAAGTTCTACATCTATTTCTTGAAATGAATTTACATACTTGGAACTTTTTTACAGAAATACTTTTGGATCTTACATTTATGTCAAAAGAACCTAGTGAGTTAACATGATTAAAAACAAACTTAGGGGTCAACAAATTCTACAGTTTACAAAATGTATTTAAAGAATTTAGTAATAATAAAAAAAAATCACCAAAATACTGGTCTTTACTATTTTCTCTCTAGGTCATACATTATTTGACCCTGGTATTTGGAAAGGATAATGTCAGGATAAATAACAAACTCAACTAGAAGTCAACAGTATAGACCTTACTTTAATGTTTTTATCAAAATACTTGAAAGAGAACTTGTAATTCTAAAAGCAAATAGTTTCTATTAATTAAGAGAAATGCACAATTAAGTTTATGAACCAGTAAATCAAAGAGTTTCAACATAAGACACACTTTTAGCCAAGTATAGTGATGAGTGTCAACATTACAGAAAGGTGGGTATAGGGGCAGGAAAGATGTGAGTTGGACGTCAACTTGGGCTCCATAGTGAGACCTCCTCAGAACCAAATAACCCGGTATTCAGAAACAGGAGGAACTGCAGCAACTTTTCTTTCTTTAGCTTTTTATGTCACAGTTATGCAACATACACATCAAAATATGTTCAATTTGTTTATTTTAGTGTACAATGTAAAACGTGACAAACTTTCAAAAGGAGAACATGTGTGTTGTAAATGCTCAGTCAGGAAAAAATGATATTTATTAATCATTATGCATATCTTCCTTGACTTAGATCTGAACTCTCTTCATAACCTTGAAGCTGGTTATTTCATTTAGATGATGCAAATTCTCTCCCTTTCTAGTTACCTTAGAGATTGTTATCTACTATGTCATCATCTGGAGGAGCAGGTAAAAAAGCAAACCTGGCAAATAATACCAGGAAAGCATTAATTACCATCTGAAACTCAACTCAGTCACTGGAGTTATAAAATATCATAATTGCTTAAAAATTCATTGTCTTCTATTATTGAAAAATGTATCATAGCTTCATTTCACAGCAACAAAGGAAATTACAACCCAGAAAGGGAGACTATAAATATTCCCATTGGCAGAATTTCCTTTTCAATTTGTTCCTGTGTTCATCTGTATAGCTGTGATTATAAAAAGTTGACTTGTGCTCTTTAATTTTTCCTGACTTGTATCAAGAGCCTCAGGAAGCAGAGAATTTTAAAAACTTTTCCTATACCTTCTTGTTGCTCTGTTCTTTCTGTTTTGTTCTCTTTCATTTGTCTCTCAGTTTTAGTTTGCTGGAGCCTTCAGCTAGTGTTTCTAATCAAGAATACTTAGATCTCATAGACAAGAGTCTGACCTTCTCAGTCTTTCATTTCTTGTGTTTCCATCTCCCTCATATCCTTTCGTCTCTCACACTGCTTTGCTGTATAAGTTGAACTCCTGTCAATTTCAATTATGGAAACAGTTTGCCTATTAACATCTCCATCCTTGGCCTCTGTTTTCCATTTCTTCTGAGTAGGTTCTTCTGCCACTTACAAATTTTAGCCCACATATTTTGCATTTTGTCAAATCCTCTTCTACCCTGGCCAATTTTGTTCTTAAATACTTCCTCTTTAGTCTTCTTTCCTTTGAGGTCATTCTTGTGAGATAACGCTGATATGACAGAGTAGGAAATGTCTTATTTCAAGCCACTGTTTCCAACAATACAAACCCAGACAGACAGACACTGATACAATGGCCTTTGGAGATTATGGGGTTCATTTAAAGAACCTTGAATCATGTGAAAAATACCAGTGATTAAGAGAGTATCACTAAAGGATGGAGAGAGACAGACACAGATGCAGATGGACAGACAGACAAATATTCACACACACACACACACACACACACACACACACACAGAGAGAGAGAGAGAGAGAGAGAGAGAGAGAGAGAGAGAGACAGGCAGACAGACAGACAGATGACAGGCAGATATATTTACACATATCACCATCTTTACTACTTTTCTCAAATATTTTCATATTTGACTATTTAGTGATTATAACAGACATTTTATTTCTACAATAATTTGTTTTTCTCTCAGCATTTCAGGTTAAATGTCTTTCCATGTTTTAAAAAATGTCTGCCTTTGGTTGTCTAAGTTTCTCTTTCATTGCTGCCTTAGTACTGATTTTTATTGGTTTGTGAAGACTGTTAATTTTGCATACTATTAGTAACTATGATGCTATTATTGATTGTGAGAAAATTCTCCTAGTTTGAAACAGTCTTCTTCTCTGCTATTAGTAAATATAAATTCTCAATTTTAATGCAGTGAAATAATTATTTTTAAGATTAGAAACTCAAACCTCTAAATTTTTTGAAGGACATTTTCACCTTTTAGTAATACTTTCCTGTATATTTTATAATTTTAAAAGCAACTTTTCATGTTTATATCAATTTGCAAATTTTAATTATACCATCATTATTTTTGAGTATTCATTAATTTTTAATTATGGATTATCAGACATTTCAATGCTGTTTTTAATAACATTTATTATTCTTACAAGAATATTTTAAGGCAAATTTGTTACAAAAATGTATTTATGAAAGCACATGGCTGATATTTAACTGGTTTACTTACCAATTTTATACCAAAACATTGTGAAACAATGAATCGCCAAAAATGCCATTGAATTCATTGGACATCCTCTACTATTTAGGGGCCTGGCCTTAAGACTGGTTTGTATACCAAGTGAAACTTTATTGGAGGAAACATTTTTTTTTTTTTTAATTTCTGAGTGGTTTCAACTGGAAATAGCTTTTGTGTTAAGGATAGAGGTCTCTCCCTCTCAGCCCTGGGACCTCATCTGTCTTAGACCTATACATGCAGCCACAGCCTCTGATTTTCATATGTGTACCAGTCCTTCTGTGTTCCAAAGGCCTTGCTTCTTTGGTGTCCTCCATGCTTTTCTGGCTCTTACAATCTTTTTGCCTCCTCTATAGAGTTCTCTAAGTCACATGGGAAGGGATTTAATGAAGACATCCTATTAAAGACTGGGTATTTCACTCTGCTCATTGTACAACCTCTTTCCCAGTCCCCCCTCCCAGAGTTCTTCATCTCATCCCCTCTCTCCTTTGCCTTTGAAATATTGCTCTCTTATCTCATGCCCCTGTATCCCCAATCCTGGGGGATTGGTCTCTACAGGATTAGGCACATCTTTTCCCACTGGGGCTACACAAGGCACTTCTCTGCTTCATATGTGCTTGGGGCCACATACCAGCCTATGTATGCTCTTTGGTCAGTGGTTTATTCTCTGAGAACTCCAAGGAGTCCAGGTTACTTGATACTGTACATCTTCCTATGGGGTTTCTACCCCCTTCAGCTCTTTCAGTCCTTCCCCAAACTCTTCCATAGGGGTCCATGACCTCAATCCAATGATTGGCTGTAAGTATCTGCATCTGTCTCAGTCAGCTGCTGGCAAAGCCTCTCAGAGGACAATACAAAGTATTCTGAACACAACTATGAGACACTAACCAAAAAGTGATAAAAAGACAAAAAAAAAAAAATGATGCTAAACCAACCGGATTCAAAACAATAAAATCACACCTAAATACCTAGTCAGTTGGGTGTTATCAACAAGCTAAAGAAACTTGTTCAAGAGAATATGAGGCAATATTGGAATTTTTAATACAAATACACATGTACAAATTATAAAATCCTAATAAAGATTGGATTGTTTACAATAACATCAAAAACATAATTGGTTATTGGTCAATTACTGATTGGTTGCTACAATATTATTCTGTTTTTAAACAGAAAACAAGTGATTTTGTCTTCTTTTCTCCTACAGAATTATATATATATATATATATATATATATATATATATATATATATATGCACATGTATATGTCAAGCAGAAGAGATGTATAGCAAAATGTTGAAACTCAATACAGTAATTTTTGAGTTTTGATTTTTCGAATGGTATGTCCTTGAAAGCTCTAGATATTATTATTTATGTATAATTGTATGCCTATAATTCAGTGTCACATACTACACATTATCCAAAACTACTTGTAAACTTGTTTGCAGTACAGTTGAGTGCCTAAATTTAAAATAATACTTTGTACTTATTCACAGCCTTCTAAAGAAGTTTCTGATACTCATTCTCAACCATAATTGGAAAATTGTGAATAGGAAACTCCAGGAGTAAATTTCAAGCTATACACTCTCCTGAGCAGCATAACATAACTTCACACTTTTTTATTCCAGTCCATCTGGAACATGAATCATGGCTTTACCTAGTGTACTCAACTGTATGTGCTACCTGTCACCTGTGGCTGTCTGGTGTTACGTGTGCCCCTATTTTCTTTAGTAATAGTCTCAAAGAGCAAAAATAATGATATCAGAGAGGTGCTGGGTCATAAAGAATGACAGAAAGATTGTACATGTGATATATAAATATATCCTTATATCCTATATGTCTTTACTGTTTAAGGTCTAGACACTCACTAGTCTAGTCTTTTAACAGACATTCAAAAAATACATCTTCTCTGTCCCATAGAGAAAAATTGTGTATTTCAGTAAAGCATTATATTTAAGACTCTATATACTAGAATTCTTCTAATGACAAAACTGTTAAATGTTTCTAACAGTGATAATTTTGTAAGTTGATCAAATAGTGTAATGTACAGTTGGGGCAATTAAAGTTGCTCAGTGAGTAATGGTGGATGCTGTCAAGCCTATTGACCAGAGTTTGACTTCTAGGAACAACTTGGTGGAGAGAGATATGTCTTCTAACCTCCACATATGTACCCTGGGCTATGACATGTATACCCACACACATACATATATGCACAGAAAATAAATAAAATGCTATTAAAATTTGAAATGTAAAGTTTAAACTGTGGCTATATAAACACTAAAGACACAGGCACACAAACACATGCACACACATACACACAGACAGCACATACACACACATGCACACACTTCACACAATATAAGGATAAACATACATGCACATTCATGCACACACACAAACACATATATGTATGCAAATATAACATACAAGCATACACACATATAAAATATACATATAAAAGAACCACACATAAGCACATATACATACATATACAGAGATACCACACATACATACATAAACTATATATGCATGTATAACAAATAATGAGAATATGTGACTATTAAAACTGTTTTTGTAACTGACTCATTAAAGATTATATTAGCATAAATTAATATTTTAAAATTATTAATAAAAACATGTGTTCCTTATGAACATATTTATTTTGCTTTAGTTTAGTCAAATAATATAAGATCCCCATAGCCTGGTTAAAATTTCAGTTTGATGTATATCTGTTTATAGTTATACAGAATACAGACACTGCTGTCTAAGTTATAAATCACAGGGAAGTAGCATAAAGAGAAACCAATTGTAGGCCTTTACTCAGTGACCAGTTGGTGATTGGTTGCTAAAATCTCCTATTTTGGTCCTTAACAAACAGTAAAACAAGCAGCTTGGTGTTTGTTTGTTTGTTTGTTTGTTTGTTTTTGTTATGTTATGCTATGTTATGTTATGTTATGTTTTCTCTCTCTCAGAGAACAATCCATGATATTTAACATATATGTGTGAGCTGAAATAGAATTTTCATATGTATAATTAACTGCTACAATTCACTGAAACAGACATTTTTCAAATAATAAGGGAATGCAACAGAAATTAAAGCTGAGAATAGAAAAAGTGAAACTTGGAAAATATATAAGTAAAAGCAAAACATTTGACTACGGTAATAGTGATGTAGGAAGTCTTGTTATAGAGAAAATGGATTTATTGATGAAAATGAGGAAAGTGAGAAGAGATGGATGAAGGATCCCAGAAGAAGATACACTAGGAAACATTCATTTAGTACTGCTCAGAGATACTCCAAGACCTCAAAAAGTCTAAAGGTAAATTACTTGAACCAGTTCAAAGCTCATAAAGGAACAGTCCTCTTACTGTAGTATAAAACGGTGCTTTACCCTTTTGGTCAGTGTTTTACAAAGAGACTTCCTTCTATGTATACAAATTCTAAAACTAATGTGCTGAATAAAATATATTATTTCCATTTTTATACTAATTTCTTGGCAGTATTTATTTTTAATTTACACAAAACGATGCAAAAATCAGACAACAGAATCTGTGCATTGTTTTCTGTGTCTTCTACTCACCCTACAAAGCCACTACCTCCACAGTGCACATTAGCATATCATAAGACAGTGTGGGAACACCCTGTGTATACACATTTCTTCCCATCATGCCTTACAAACAATGGCATGCTGCCCTTCCCAGCAAGATTCCTTTGTGCATTGCTCAATAGACTATATGGGCATTCAGTGTCACCACATTATTCCTTTTCTTGCTAGTTAAGATTCATGCATGCTTCATATGATCAGCACCATCCACACACACTGACGCATACTTATTACAACATGACTGCTGAGATTCATGTCTGCTGGAACACCTAAAACTATGTCCGTTGGTTCACTTATTCTTTTATGTTCAAAGAATTATTTACATACCCACTTTATAATGGCTACAGCCTCTAGTTTATATTGATGTATTTTAAATATTTGGCATAGTGCCTAATATACAGTGCATATTGCCTCAAATTCAGTTTTCCAAGTTTTGTGGAGATCTGCTTCTATGTCCATTGACTAGTATATTTTGTTGTTAGCATAAATAAACTGCTTAAAATATTTTGTTCAAGTATTTGATATCTACATATGATTCAATTTCTTTGTAGAAACTTAATGTGAAATTTGTAGAACATATACTTTGCCATAGAGAAGCTTTGCAATTTTATGAGGTCCCATGTGTTGATTATTGACCTTAGAGCATAAGCCATTGGTGTTCTGTACAGAAAAATTTCCCCGGTGCTCATGTGTTTGAGGCTCTTCCCTACTTTCTCTTATATTAGTTTCAGTGTATCTGGTTTTATGTGAAGTTCCTTGATCCACTTGTACTTCAGCTTTGTACAGGGAGATAAGAATGGACCAATTTGCATTCTTCTACATGATGACTGCCAGTTGAACCCACACCATTTGTTGAAAATGCTATCTTTTCCAGAAAAAAAAAAAAAAAGCAAAAAAGCCAGGCAGTGGTGCCACACTCCTTTAATCCCAGCACTTGGGAGGCAGAGGCAGGCAGATTTCTGAGTTTGAGGCCAGCCTGGTCTACAGAGTTCCAGGATAGCCAGGGCTATACAGAAAAACTCTGTCTCAAAAAACAAACAACAAACAAACAAACAAACATGCTATCTTTTTTTCCCACTGGATTGTTTTAGGTTCTTTGTGAAAGATCAAATGACCATAGGTGTGTGGGTTCATTTCTGGATATTCTATTTCACTGATCTACCTGCCTGTCTCTGTACCAATACCTTGCTGTTTTTATCACTAGTGCTCTGCTTTTATCACTAGTACAGCTTGAGGTCAGGCATGGTGATTCCACCAGAAGTTCTTTTATTGTTGAGAATATTTTTCAATAACCTATCTTTTTTTTTTTATTCCAAATGAATTTGAGAATTGTTCTAACTCTATGAAGAATTGAGTTGGAATTTTGATGTGGATTGCATTGAATTTGTAGATTGCTTTTAGCAAGATGGGCATTTTTACTATATATTAATCCTGCCAATCCAAGAGCATGGGAGATCTTTCCATCTTCTGAGATATTCTTACATTTCTTTCTTCAGATACTTGAAGTTCTTGTCATACAGATCTTTCAATTGCTTTGATAGAGTCACACATAACAACAACCAACAGATTGCGAAAGATCTTTACCAACCTTACATCCTAAAAAGGGCTAATATCCAATATATACAAAGAACTCAGGAAGATAGACTCCAGAGAACCAAATAACTCTATCAAAAATGGGGTACAGAGCTAAACAAAGAATTCTCAACATGGGAACATCAAATGGCTGAGAATCACCTAAAGAAATGTTCAACATCCTTAGTCATCAAGGAAATGCAAATCAAAACAACCCTGAGATTCTACCTCACACATGTCAAAATGGCTATGATCAAAAACTTAGGTGACAAGGATGTGGAGAAAGAAGAATACTCCTTCATTGCTTGCGGGATTGCAAGCTAGTACAGGCACTCAGGAAATCAGTCTGGAGGTACCTCAGAAAATTGGACATAGTACTACCTGAGGACCCAGCTATACCACTCCTGGGCATATACTCAAAAGATGCTACAACATATAACATGGACACATGTTCCACTATTTTCATTACAGCCTTATTTATAATAGCCAGAAACTGGAAAGAACCCAGATGTTCCTCAACAGAGGAATGAGCATAGTAAATGTGGTACATCTACAAAGTGGAGTGCTACTCAGCTATTAAAAATAATGACTTCCTGAAAGTCTTAGGCAAAGGGGTGCAACTAGAAAATATCATTCTGGGTGAGGTAACCTTGTCACAAAAGAACACACATGGTATGCACTCACTGATAAGTGGATATTAGCCCCAAAGCTTGGAATACCCAAGATACAATTCACAGATCATATTAAGCTCAAATAGAAGTAAGACCAAAGTGTGCATGCTTCAGTGCTTAAAAGGGGGGACAAAATATTCATGGGAGGAAACAGAGAGACAAAGTGTGGAGCAGAGACTGAAGGAAAGGCCACCCAGAGACTGCCCTACCTGGGGATCCATCCCATATACAGACACCAAACCCAGACACTACTGTGGATGCCAAGAAGTGCTTTTGGACAGGAGTTTGATATAGCTGTCTCCTGAGAGGTTCTGCCAGTGCCTTACATGTACAGATGTGGACCCTTGTAGCCAACCATTGGACTGATCATGGATTCCCCAATGGAAGAGTTAGAGAAAGGACTGAAGGAGCTGAAGGGGTTGGTAACACACAGGAAGAACAACAATATCAACTAACCAGACCCCTCAGAACTCACAGGAATTAAGCCAGCAGCCAAAGAATACACATGGAGAGACCCTTGGCTCCAGCCACCTATGTAGCAGAGGATGGCCTTGTGAGACATCAATGCCAGAAGAGGCCCTTGGCCCTGGGAAGGTGTGATACCCCAGTGTAGGTGAATGCCAGGTCCGGGAGGCAGGAGTGGGTAAGTAGGTGAGTACCCTCTTAGAAGCAGGGTGTGGAAGGATGGGATAGGGTTTTTCTGGAGGGGAAACTGGGAATGGGGATAACATTTGAAATATAAGTAAATAAAATATCCAATATAAGAAAGGAATTTGTGTACCATGGAATAAGTGGAGTTTAATATATACATTTAAGTTATTTGAAAAAATGTTAATGTTAAAGAATTCATCACAGAACACAGACTCAGATTTTACATTTCTATGAGTTTTTGATGTCACTTATTTTTTAATTAGTCTTAATCAGTGATACTCATTGGTAACACCTGTATTGCCTTTTTTTTTTTAAGAGTAAAGAGGTTCAGGTATTTGAGTGTTTCTTTATTTGGTGCTTGCATATCTTATAGTAAAGGATCCAAAGTTATATTCTTTGAAAACATAAGGAAAATTAAACAAATGGTTCCAAATGTTTTTGGAATATTCTAGACATATTTAGGAACTTTTGCAATTATGCATCATATAGGGATTAACTGAGAATGTTCTCAAATTATAGACTTGGGAGTGTACAGCTGACCTCTCAAGTTGCCAAAGGACACTATTCACTGCCACACTTCCTGAAAATATGGCAAAATGAAGCCTTCACTGAATCACATTTTGGGGGGGGGGGGATGAGACAGGGTTTCTCTATATAGCCCTGGGTGTCCTGGAACTCACTTTTGTAGACCAGACTGGCCTGGAACTAAGAAATTCGCCTGCCTCTGCCTCTCAAGTGATGGGATTAAAGGCATGTGCCACCACTACCTGGCTTTATCACATTTTAAACATGAATCATGAATAGTAATTTGTAGCAATTTTTGGGTCAACTTAGTATTGTATTTTTATAAATCTCGTTCTGTTTATAAAAATATGCAAAATATGGAAAATCATGCAATACCTTATTTCTTTAACATCTCCAGTGTTAGAAACACTTATTCATATCAGATTGTTTTTACATAGTATAACAGACAACCAGAAAATTAACAAGTCAATATTTTAATTTAGTTTAATTACTATGTGGCAAAGTAGATTAATGATATATTGTTGGTTAGGGGTACATATACAAGAGGACATTTGTCTCTATTATTTAATACAAATGGTCTCTATTAAATAACAGATCGAAGGACAAATGCACAGCTTAAAATTAAGGCAAATAAAAAATAGCTTTTAAAAATCACATTGAGATATTTGTTGTGAATAATACTAATACAGGGTGTTTGATAGCACGTTTCATTACCAAAACAGAGCAAAAGAAGGTGTATGTGTTTAATCTTTGATTTTGACATTATATGACATTATTCCCCCTTCCCTTTTGTCCTTCTAAGTCCATTCATATATGATCATTGCTCTCTTTCAAATTCATGGCCTCTTTTCATCATTAATAGTTGTTACATATATACATGCATATATACATATATACACATTATAATATTATAATAATTTATAATATTATAATATTAAGCACATAGGAGCAGCGTACTCAGTCTATTTGATATTTCTTGCATGCATGGTTACAGGATGGAGTCAAGTCCCAGTGGATACATCCACTAATGATTGTAAGAGCCAAAGGATCAGGGAGTTTGCTCCGAGATAGTGTCTTCTTTTAGTCAGAACCTATTTCTGTAAAGCTTCACTAATATGACTACCTAAACATGAACTGAAAAAGAACAACAAAAATCGACATCCCCATGCCAACGTGGATGGGGGGGAAAGCCCACAAGGACTCAGCCCTGCAAACAAGAACTTCAAGCAGCTATGGAAAACGGAGAGTAGGAAAACCAGTCTCCCCCTAGGAAGAACACACCAGCTGACTTTTAACATAAACTGAACAATGTCCCAAATGGACTTAAGACGTTTGTTTTATAATAAGCCACTTCTATTAGCCTCAGTAAGCCTCATCTCATTAGCAGGCAATTGGAAAATCTATATTACTTTTAGGAACATCATAACATAATTAAAGCACTAATGATTTGAGTACACTCTGCAGACATTTGTTTATATTTTAAATTAAAGTTTGTTCTTGCGAACATAGAAATTCAAAAAGTAAACTTCCTCCTGAATGCTTTTAACTTGGTAGCTCCATAATCACTATCAGCTTCCTGAAGTATTGAAATGTAAAACTGTGGTTGACATAAATAAAATGCATATTTCACATTAAATATGAAGCTCTTAACATTTTATAAATTCATGTTTGCATCGCATTATAGAACACATTCATGAATATTCAGCTTACAAGCTGAGTGCTGGGCTTTCCACCCATGCTGTAGACCTCAGACGCAATAGTAGTCAGAGTGCATGTTTATGTGTGGAAGCACAACAGCAACAAGAAAAAAAAATAGAGAAGCACAGCTATGATTCACGTTTTCAGAAGCTGTAGTGATGGTCTGTTAATATAACTTATAAACATTCTGTTTTGTGTAAACTGGACCACCATATTTTGTAACACAAAAATAATTAGGCCAAGATAAAGCAACAGAGCAAAAATATTGGTATTTTCATTTCCTTTCATAAGGCTAGACATATTAGGCTTAATAACTGTTCAGTATTTCTACACAGTGTCTCCAAGAATATTTACTTCCCCATTATAAACTCATGTAGTCTATTTGACTTTATTTTATATACTTGCATAAATGTAGTCATAATTTTATTGAGCAAACATGACTGAATTTTCTACTGTGCAATTGAACAAACTGGTTTCCTAATAGTACTATTAAGTAATACTATTTAAAAGCTACTGTTTCGGAATTAGATATGTTGAATCTTAGTGTTATTCGGAATTCAAGTAAATATTGAAATTTTGGTAAGATAATGCATTCAGCCGTTAAGACCATCAGTTAAACTACTGTTACATGATGTATGAATGATATCACAAACTACAAACAAGATAAAGTGTGTATTTAGTTGAATTATAATTGTAGTGTAGAAAGTGAAATAATAAATTAAAATAATATTTTTGGACAACTTAATTATCTCACACATATGTATAAACAGGGAAAGTGATTTTGAACATTTAGAAGGTTCCAGTAAAAAAAAAAAAAAAAAAAAAAAAAAAAAAAACCCAAACCCAAACCAAACCAAAAACAAACAAACAAACAACAACAACAACAACAACAACAACAAAAGAACAGGAAGAAAAATGCCAAAATGACTCAATTCTCTTGAGGGTTATGTGCATATTGTAATACTGAGACCAGACCAGGCAGTCCTCCGTTGTATATGTGTCGGGAGCCTCATATCAGCTGGTGTTTGCTGCCTGGTTGGTGGCTCAGTGTCTGAGAGATCTCAGGGGTCCAGGTTTGTTGAGAGTACTGGTCTTCCTATAGGGTTGCCCTCCTCCTCCTCTTCTTCCAGCTTTTCCTCAACTCAACCACAGGTCTTCCTGGCTTTAGTACATTGGTTGGGTGCTAGTATCAGCATCTGACACTTGAAGCTGCTTGCTGGGTCTTTCAGAGGACAGCCATGCTAGGCAAGCATTTCTCCAAGCACACCACAGTATTAGTAACAGTGTCAGGACCCAAGGCCTCCCCTTGAGCTGGATCCCAATTTGGGCCTATCACTGAACCTCCTTTCTCTTAGGCTCTTTTACAATTTTGTCCCTGCAGTTCCTTTTGTAGGAACAATTCTGTGTCAGAGCTTTTGACTGTGTGATGGCAACCTCATCTCTCCATTTGATGTCCTGTCCCTCCACTGGAGATGGACTCCACAAGTTACCCCTCCCCACTGTAGGACATTTCAACTGAGGTCCCTCCCTTTGAGTCCTAAGAGTCTCTTACCTTCCAGGTCTTCAGTACATTTTAGAGGGTTCCCCCAACCCCTACCTCCTGAGGTTACCTGTTTTCATTCTTTCTGATGGCCCTCAGGGGCCCCCCAATGCCTGATCATGTTTTCCTGTTTCCCCTTTCCCTCTCTGTCCCTTCTTCCACACAGGTCCCTCCCTCCCTTTGCCCCTCTACCCCATAATTGGTTTCTTCTCCTCAAATTGGATTGAGGCATCCTCACTTGGGCCCTTTGGCTTGTGAACCTTCTTGAGTTCTGTGGATTGTATCCTGGGTACTCTGTACTTTTTGGCTAATATCCATTTATTAGTGAGTACATACCATTATGGGTTTCTGATGCATTTGCCTTTTCTTAGGCTCTGTTCCTTCTTTTTGTGAGGTGTTCAAGAATGCAACTTTAAATATAAGGGGAAATATAAGGGGAAAAACATAGGGAAGTAGGAAAAATAAAACGAGGTAAGGTTTATTTCTCCCTTCTCAGCTCCAGTACACAGTTAAATACTACAAGGATGAGTTTTAATGTTCATCCTAATAAAACTAGGAAATAAATGTGTTTCACCTGGGTTAAACATTATTCAATGTATAATATATAGAATAAGCACATGAAATATATTTTTGTGTTATATAGTTATGGAGTATATTTTTGTGTTATATTATTAATTACAAATGACTTAGTTAATAAAAACCCAGCATGATTTCATTAATATCAGGTAGATTAGATTTAGGGAGATATATTACTAGCAATAACAAGTGGAATTTCATCATAGTAGAATCAGAAAGTAATCAAGAGTACATAAAAATCATGCCATCATGCATCTCATAAGAGACTCTAAAAAATGAATGAAGCTACATTCATCTAAATGGGAGATGTCTCCATTAGTAATTAGAGAGTCTATTAACTCTCTCAGTGAAGGATAAAATAAATAGAAACTGACCAATAATATACAATACTGAGTGGAATAGTGGTCAAATTAATACAATTTATTTTATATGATTTTCTTAAATATCCAATTTTTCAAAAATGCAAAGATTATAGAAGGAAGGGGATATAATAAGTATTTAGAGTATAGGAGAGTACAGCTGTGATGTTTGGATTTTTTTCCCAGTTGTAGCAAAATATACAGTTTGCCATTTTAATCATCTTAAATGTATAAATCACTGGCACTGAACACATTCATGTCACTGAATAGTTAACATTCACTTCTAAATTTTTAAAAAATCTTCCTAAATTTAATTACATTAGTTAAAAACTCCATTCTATGAACAGTATTCTTTAAGGCATAGTTTAAGTTTAATTTTGATATAATCAAACTCATTTTTTTTCTTGTCTTTGTTTTGATCTTTTCCCAAAAAATTCTCTATGAAATTCACTGTCATGAATCCTTGATTTTAATTTTGGGTATCAATTCAACTGTGTGTTTACCATATCTTTTTGTTTGTGGCACTTGACTAAATGGATAGGTATAAATTTGGCGTACCAAAAAAAAAAAAAAAAAAAAAAAAAAAAAAAAAAAAAAAAAAAAAAAAAAAAAAAAAAAAAAAAAAAAAAAAAAAAAAAAAAAAAAAAAAAAAAAAACGAAGAAGAAAGAAAGAAAGAAAGAAAGAAAGAAAGAAAGAAAGAAAGAAGTAAATGATGAGCTTAAATTGCCTTAAGTCAGGAAAGAAAGATTTCTAAAAAGTTCTAAAAGCTTAACAAAGGAACCAAGGCTCAAGCTTCAAAAGAATGTCACTTGCCAAAATGTGATGTCAAGATGTAAAACAGTATTAATGGTAATGACTTCTATAGAACCAGAATATTTATTAAAAACTTATATAAACCAGGATAGAATAATATAGAAAATAAAAATGATTTCTTTAAAAAAACTATAATATTTTATATACTATAATTAGAAGTATAGAATTTGAATTTATTTAGTTTGCAATTCCCCATATAACAATTTAACGTAGATTTAGCAATATTTATTAATATTCTTTTATTTGAAGGAGAGAACACTCATGGATAATGTCAAGCCTTAATTAAAATAGACCATTGACTTCGCAATAGATTCATTCTGTGGTGTGCACCTTGAGATCAAGCCTAGCATTGCCATCCATTACATACTTCTCACCATATAATGTGATTGAATTATTCAGACTATTTAAAAATCACCTGACTACCATTTGCATCTAGAAAGAACTAACTTAGAACATGAACCAGCATTAAAAACATAACTTGAACTCTTGACATGTTCAGTATTGTGGATATGGGGAAAACACATGAAGTATGTTTAAGATGAAAAATAAAATTGAAATACACACTAAATTGTTGTTTGAATCTAAGAAACAATATGTGTACAAATGATACCTTGGGGAAATTTCCTGAAGAATAGTAAATGTGAGCAAGACTTTATGCTTGAAGTTAGTTTTGCTAGGTATAATAATGGACAATGTTCTGTGAAGAAAGGTATCTTTTTAAAAATTTTTTTAAAATTTAAGACAGGTTCTTTTCTCATAAAATATACCCTGATTATATTTTCTCCTCCTCTATACCTCCTATTTCTTTCACACCTATCTTCCTCTCCCCTCTGAATCCACTCCATTTCTGCCTCTCATTAAAAAAAAAAAAAAGGGTTCTAAGAAATAACAACCAAATATGAGAAAAGAATATATAATAATATGAAGGAAAAACTATCATACTAATGTTGAAACCTTATAGGAGGAATAGAGTCCAAAGAGCATGGACAACGTAGAAACCTACTCATTCTCATACTCAGGAATCCCATAAAAACACTAAGCTAATAGCTATAATATATATGCATAGGGCCTAGTACAGACCCTTATAGGCCCTGTGCTTCCTGCTTCAATCTCTATGAGTTCATATATGCTTTGATTAGTTGGTTGGGGGCCTTGTTCTTCTAGCATCCTCCATCCTCTCTGGTTCTTACAATATTTCACCCTCCTTTGCTTCAGGATTCTTTGAGCTCAGACATGAGGGATTTGAGAGATCTCCTATTTTGCCCTTTTCCTACATATTATTTGGCTGAGATAATCTGCCTGTGTTTCTATCTGCTATCAGAGGACGCCTTTCTGATGATGACTAGATAAGGCACTGAACTATGACTATCATATCTATCTTTAGGAATTAAATTTTTATTATTTATTTTTTTGTTTTTTCCAACTTTTATTAGATATTTTCTTCATTTACATTTCAAGTGTTATCCAGACAGTTCCCTATACCCTCCCCGCTCCCGGCCCTGCTCCCCTACCCACCCGCTCCCACATCTTGGCCCTGGCGTTCCCCTGTATTGAGGCATATAAAGTCTGCATGACCAAGGGACCTCTCTTCCCAATGATGGCCAACTAGGCCATCCTCTTCTATATATGCAACTAGAGACATGAGCTCAGGGGGTACTAGTTAGTTCATGGTTATCTTTCCACCTATAGGGTTGAAGACCCCTTCAGCTCCTTGGGTACTTTCTCTAGCTCCTTCCTTGGGAACCCTGCGTTCCATCTAATAGCTGACTGTGAGCTTCGACCTCCATGTTTGCCAGGCATTGGTATAGTCTCCCATGAGACAGCTATATCTGGGCTTTTCAGCACTATCTTGCTGACATATGCTATAGTGTCTATGTTTGGTGGCTGATTGTGGGATGGATCTCTGGCAGCCGCAGTCATAGGGTCCATCCTTTGGATTCAGCTTCACACATGATCTCTGTAACTCTTTCAATGTGTGCTTTGTTCTTAATTCTAGGAAGGGGTGATGTGTCCACATTTTGATCTTCCTTCTTGAGTTTCATGTGTTTAGTAAATTGTATCTTGGGTAGTCTAGGTTTCTGGGCTAATATCCACATATCAGTGAGTACATGTTATGTGAGTTCTTTTGTGAATGGGTTACTTCACTCAGAATGATGGCCTCCAGATCCATCCATTTGCCTAGGAATTTCATATATTTATTGTTTTTAATAGCTGAGTAGTACTCCATTGTGTAAATATACCAAATTTTTTGTATCCATTCCTCTGTTGAGGGACATCTGGGTTCTTTCCAGTTTCTGGCTATTATGAATAAGGCTGCTATGAACATAGTGGAACCTGTGTCCTTATTACCAGATGGAATATTGTGTCCCTGCTAGACCCTTCCTTTAACTTAATCTCTTTGTGTTTATGGGTAATACTTTGGTTATCATTTACTTAATGGTTAATGTCTCCATGTAAGTGAACACACACTGTATTTATTGTTCTGTGTCTGTTTTACTTCACTTAGAATGACTTTTTCTAGTTTCATTGATTAGCCTGAAAATTGTATGATATCATTTTTTTCACAGTTGAGTAATACTCCATTGTGCAAATGTACCACATTTTCTTTATATATTTTCCTTTTGAGATATATCTATGTTGTTTCTAGTTTCTGGCTATTACAGATATCTTTATCTTTAGAGGTAAATACCTAATTACAGGTGCGATTTTTATTTATTACAGTTACATGAATGTTTACATGGGTTAGCACAGAAATTAGATAGGGCAATTGCCATGTGTTTAAAAATATTATTTGTACAATTCTTTCAAGTTATCTGATGGTTTAAAATTGATACTCTAATTCAGCAAGAGAAAGAATTTCAAACTTATGCTACGTCGCTCTCTTATTCACTTAGAGAGGATAGGGGTAGTTACGTTATCTCTTTTTATCTGTGGTTTCTTGATATCAAGGATCATGATGAAACTCAACTTATGCAATTTAAGCAGTGTTATACATGACACAATTCACAGAAGTCATAGAACACTGCCTACCACATAGAATGTCCTCAATAGATTTCTATTTGCATGGTTAGATTTACTGGCAATATTATTGACATATTGGAGTTTTATTACTTTCAGATTTATGTGCAATGAGTCTTGAAAGTTAGTCATTTGAAATCAGCCTTTCATGTTATAAATATGGGCTATAGAACTATAGAAAGAAAATATTACAAAACAGAATTGATTTTGCAAGTCTATAAATAAATTTCAGTGTCTCATAAAAGGTTGTCAATAAAATAATAAATCATCTTCTAACTAGGCAGCTGAGTACACCTCATAAGCTTAAAATGAAATTTAATGATACACATAGTAATACCATCACCACAGCCTTCTCGGAATCTAACAGTGCAGAAGGCACTGTCAGCAACCTCAGAAACTACTTGCAGAAGTGACCCCACTAGATCCCTTCCAGCCAAAGGGAAATTAAAGTTGGGCTCCAAGCCACATGTAAAAAGTCCATTTTATCCTTTTAATTAATGACTGAAGCACTGTTCTGCCCTGTTCTAGTGTGGGGCCTGGCAGAATTACACCATCATAAACCACATTAGGCAAGTTTCCACCAGCAGCATGGCTAATGCATAGTTAGTTTAACTTTATGAGGCAATAAATACAGACCATAATATTGTTGAGTATCAACATCGACATTTTCACTGTATAGCAAGGAAGCAGTTTACAGAACAAGTATTTACAGCATACTTGGAAGAGCTTCAGTCCCAAAGCTGGTAATAACCAGGGGAGTTTCTGTCACCCGCCACCTATTTTCTATCTCATGGATTTTAGGCAATTTAAATTTATGTTGTGTAAAATATGTCTGTGCCAAATCAGCTTTCATCACTGAAGGGTGTGAGAGCGATTCTGTAGCCTCAGTGAACATTTGAGTTTCAGTGTTTTCATTAGATTCAAAGTCATTCATGTTAACTCAGAAACATCTATGTCTTCTCAATTTATTTTACTGAGTATGATATTTATCAGCATATATGTTTGGGTTGTGTTTCTTCTTCTTTTAAGCATCCTATAAACAAGAAGTTCATACATCTATATCACATGATCAATCTTTTTTGCTCACTATTTTAGTATAATGTATTATTTTAAGCTTAGCTGATGTATTAGATTTAATATATTTTTTGAAACAGAAGTGAAGAATAATATTCCTCAAAGAGAAATGGTGATATATGGTTCATTTTATACAAACAATTCTTTGTTTGAAAAACAAGTCTCTTCCAACCAGCCTGACATGTCAAGAAGCAATTGAAGCCATCTCCAACTTCCATTTGCTTATGCACCATCAATTCCAGACAAACTATTCGATGACTATAGAGCTCCTCATGCAGCTGAAACAAACTGTAAAAGTGCCCTAAGATTCACACACACATACCTCACCACCAGATACATAGCTCACAGCCAAGGGTATGTCTGTGTGTCTGTATGTTTTTGCGGAAAAGAACACAGATTAAACAATGTTTATTTCAAGAGGCAATAAGTTTAGAAAGAATTTGGATAAGTCACATCAACAAAATAGTGGAAAAACAAATTCAAAGCCACAGTAAGGTAAAAGTAACAATCAGTCCTCTTTAAAGAGGCTATGACAGTCAATGTAGCAGGAATGGGTAAGACCCAAAATGACATATCATTTCGATGATGGGACTGCACTAGTATATCATTTTGTAATCATGAACTAACTTGATGGTGTTAAAAGCTAGGAAACCCACGGTGAACCAGGGACAAATTAAGGAGTTGTAAATTTGAAGAAATGGGAACAATTCTGAAGGACTGAGAGAGATGGAAAAAGAACACACTGGCTTTGCTCTTTAAGACCCATGTGAGATCAATTCATGGCAGTACCAAGATGCTCTCCTGCCATCATCATATTAAATGATGTGTACTAAACTTTTCTATCTCATTAAGTATTATCACTTCACATTATATTTGAGGGTTCCATATAATTCATTTAGCTACAATTTTACTGTTGTGAATTTGTCACCCTGCAAATGTTCATAAGTTAGATGGATACCATGGCATTCTATCTTTAAATGGATGAATCATTTTTGAAAAAATCCATAGAACTGGAGGAGGTATATTAAAGATGATAGGAGAATTTTCATTGTTTATGCATGTATGTTTATGGTGTGTGTATTTACATATAAGCACTTGTGGTGTCACAGAGCATATATGGAGTACAGAGGATCAACTTGGGGATAAATCCTTGCTTACCAGCATGTTTGTGACATTTACCATTTTGCATAGGACTAGCTGTGTCCTAACTCTGCTCTACCCCAGCTTTGAGTACCTGAGTATTTTTTTTTTTTTGTCTCTACTTCCCATAAGACTGCAGGAACACTGGGAATACAGAGATACCTTAAGGCTCTGGTTTTATGTAAATCCTAGAGATGGAAACTTAAAGGTTTCATGTTGTATGGTCAATATCTGCTGTGGATGATCAGATAGATAGCTTTTTATTTTATTCTCTGCCATGTTTTAGAATACAAATTTTTCTTGGTTTACTCTAAATTTTAAGTTATCATCATGAACTATTTATGTAATAATACTTTTCTTCCTTTCTCTTTCTTTCTTTCTTTCTTTCTTTCTTTCTTTCTTTCTTTCTTTCTTTCTTTCTTTCTTTCTTTCTTTCATTATGGAAGAGAAGCCAAAAAGAGGGTAAAAGCCAGAGGGGATAATAATTAATTTTTTTGTTTTGTATAACCATACTTTATTACAAAATATATTTACAGTATAAATTAAAGATCTGGTCATATGTTATTTGCTGTCAATAGACAAAATATATCACTGTAAAACTCTTTTCTTTAATTGGATATTTTATTTGTTTACATTTCAAATGTTATCCCCTTTCCTGGTTTCCCCTCTGCAAGCTCCCTATTCCATTCCCCCTTACCCAGCTTCTATGAGGGTGCTCCCCGCCCACCCACTGGCTCCTGCCTCACCACCCTACCATTCCTCTACACTGGGGTATCAAGCCTTCACAGGACCAAGGGCCTCTCCTTCCATTGATGCCAGATAAAGCCCCTTCAGCTTCTTCAGTCCTTCCTCTGCAAGCATCCACATCTGTGTTGGTCAGGATCTGGCAGAGCCTCTCATGAGATAGCCCTTTCAGGCTCCTGTCAGCAAGCACTTCTTGGCATCAGCAGTAGTGTCTGGGTTTAGTGTCTGCAAGGGGATGGATCCCCAGGTGGGGCAGTCTCTGGATGGCCTTTCCTTCTGTTCCCTGATCTCCTAGGTGTTTTATTATATTTACTTACACTTTAATAATAATTTCTTCCTCTTAATTTTTAAACAATTTTCTCTTCTTAATTTTCTATATCTCTTTTGATGCAAACCATTTAAAACACACAACACAATTACACACAGAGGGGAGGGAGGGAGGGAGGGAGAGAGAGAGAAAGAGAGAGAGAGAGAGAGAGATAGAGAGAGAGAGAGATTTAGAAATTGGAAAAAATTGGTGCAATTACTACAGATATCCAAAGATGGTATCAGTGACCCGGAACTGGAGTTAGCGGCTACTGTGATTTGTCTGATGTGGGTAAAGAGAACCATACTGAAGTACTCTGGGAGCAATGATTTTAACCACTAAGCTATTTCTCTAAACCCTTACTGTAATTTTCTTTTAGTCATAGATTTCTAATCTCTCTCTCTCTCTCTCTCTCTCTCTCTCTCACGCACACACACACACACACACACACACACACACACACACACACATCTGGAGATTTACCTAGGGCCTTTAATATTAGTACAAATATTGAGACATACTTCTATACCTTCTTTGTGTTTTGTGCTTGCTTTTATTAACATCTCAGCATTGTGAAACATGTCAATTTTGTCATCGCAGGGAAAATCACTAGGATCTGCTTTACTTCTCGACCATAGTGTTCTTAGGAATAATTAACCTATATTTATATGCAATAAGAAATAATGAATACAGAAACCATGGATTTGAAAGAGAACGAGGACTGGGGTGCTATATGGGAACATTTGAAAAGAGGACGGAAGGGAGACATGTTGTAATTATACTGTATTCAATACTGGTTGATTTTGTGTCAGCTTGACATAACCTAGAGTCATCAGAGAGGGAAGAACCTTAGTTGAGGAAATTCCTCCATGAGATCCAGCTGTAAGGAATTTTCTCAATTAGTGATCTATTGAGAAAGGCCCAGCCCATTGTGAGTGGTACAACCCATAGGCTTGAGGTCCTGGGTTCTATAAGAATGCAGGCTGAACAAACCTTGAGGAGCAAGCCAGTAAGTAGCACCTTCTATGGCTTCTACATCAGCTTATGCCTCTAGGATCTTGCCCTATTTGAGTTCCTGTCCTGACTTCTCCAATGGTGAACTATGATCTGGGAGTATAAGCCAAATAAATTATTTTCTCTACAACTTGCTTTTTGGTCACGTTTTGTTGCAGTACTAGAAACTCCAACTAAGATAAGTTTGTATTAATACAATTGGGTTTTACTATGACAGACCTGACCATGTTTAGTGGAGGATTGTGGAGGGACTTTAGAAGTTTGGGCTTGAAGAACCATTGAGTGTTGAGACCTCAGTATGATATTCTGTAAAAGCTTGGTACATAAAAATGTTGAGAGCAGGGCAGAAGATGGAGGACTGGCTTTTTAAATTTGAGAAGAAAGTTTAAAGACTATCAAGTCTGTTTGCTATTTTTAATGAAGACTCTGGCATTCTGGTAATCTGGGGCTAAAAGTTGAGCTTCGATTAATAAGAGACCAGCATCACTGAAGTATAATTTTGCATTACTGAGACAATTGATCATGGTTAGCTAGAGCCAAGAAATGAGCAGTGATTGAGAAGAGACCAACGTCACTGAGATGAAATCTTCTGAGAGTTTCCTGAGAGCACAGAAAATCTGTGTTCCTATACTGGCCCAGGTAGTATCTCATGTTGGCGGCAAAACTCGGTCATGTAAAACTCACCCAGGTGGTACTGGTGGCATTGAAGATATGAAAGAATTATAGAGAGCAGCTGAGACTTGGCACTGAGAGGCCAAGGAAGGCCATTAGTGAAGGTGGTAGTTGAAGGCACATGACTGAAACAATCATACAGAGAATTTGAGGTTTAGCATCATGGAGAGAACCCATGAGAAGCTATTGTTAAAAGTGAAGCCTGGTTGTAGCAGAAGATCCCAGCATTTTGGAGGTATAAGTACCATGGGATGTCCACCAAGAAGAGCAATATCAGTGTGGTGGAGCCAGGAAGAGCCCAGAAGACAAACTGTGTGTGCTAGAGTAGGCAGAGGAGCCCAGAAGATCTTGTGTGAACCCCAGGGGACTGGACATTGACTTATTTATATTGTTGGAGTTTGATATTTCTTGGTTTAGATTGTGACTGTGACTTCCTCATGAAGTAAGAAAGCATTTGGTTATATATATATATATATATATATAT
>LR750444.1:318389-333282 GCA_902729485.2 Mus minutoides | reverse complement strand
CTCCTCTCCTTTCCTTTCCTTTCCATACCTGCTAATAAGAAGCAGCTTGTCACTGAGCAGTGGTGGCACATGCCTTTAATCTCAGCACTTGGGAGGTAGAGGCAGGTGGATTTCTGAGTTCAAGGCCAGCCTGGTCTACAGTGTGAGTTCCAGGACAGCCAGGGCTACACAGAGACACCCTGTCTTGAAAACCAAAACAAAATAAACAAAGCAATACAACAACAACAAAGCCCAAACAAACAAAAAAAGAAGCAGCTTGTTAAACCAGGATTTAAACCCAAAATTTCCATGGAGCCCACATTAGACAGAATATGAGTATCCCATAAGACTTAATAGGGTACTCTCTACCTTGAGACACAGACATTTATTTAATACCCATTACAATATCTATCTGTTATGCTCTTTACCTAGAGCCACAGACTTCTATTAATTAATACCTGTTCATAGTAGGTGATTATCACTGCTCTCTCTACTTGGCGTCAGTGACTAATATTCCCTATCTTGTTCTGAACTGCAGGTGAAATTTCCCATCTTTAAGTACTACACCGAATTATAAGAGACAGCTTGTCAAACCAGGATTTAAACCCAAAATTCCTGTGGAGCCCATGTTAGACTGAATATGAGTACCCCGTAAGACTTATTAGAGCAGTATATCTTTATACCTTCTTCAAGTATCTAAAGGTTATATTTCTCTCTTCATAGAAATAAATTATCTGGTCCAGAGTCTTTTGTACTTTAGTCTCCCAATTATTTATTAACAGGGAGAATATGAGTATGAAAAGATCCAAGATCCGAGTTGTCTCTGTCCCTGTTTCGAGATTGGGGAGGCAAGGTGGGGAGCGAAAGATAAAGGGAAGAAAACACAGAAAGGCTCTCTGTTGTTCTCTGTAGGCCCCTTAAATCTAGTCAGCTTCAAATCCACACTGCTACAGCATAGGTCACTGTCCAAGCACAATTCAGGGGTTGGTGGGTTAGTGAATTTTTATCTTAGGTTAGTTGAATTCAAATCAATACATTGGGCGCCATTTTCTTGTGGTACATCTCTCCAACCCAAATATGCCCCAGCAATGAAAACACAACACAGTTAATATGATTACATGCTGTGCACCTAAACTGGGCAGATCTACTGCTACCCTACCATCCTTTACATCTATGAGACCCTTTAGATCTTCTGGTTTCTCCAGGCCATGTGCTTCTGCTATGCTTTTCTTCTTCCTCCTCCTCTTCTGCATTCTCTCCCTCTTCCAGGTTTCAAATATTTTCCTGTTTCTGTTTTCATAAAGGTTCATCAACAGTTTCTTCTAAAGTGTATACATTTTTAAATTTTAGGCAGTTTTTATGGAAAGAGGCATTTTCAGTGTCATGTATATAAAATCTTTTCCTAAATCAAAATCCATGTTGACTCTTGTATTTTCTTCTAAAATAAATTACACACACACACACACACACACACACACACACACACACACACGTGTGTGTGTGTGTGTATATATCTATATCTATATCTATATCTATATCTATATCTATATCTATATCTATATCTATATCTATATCTATATCTATATCTATCTATCTATCTATCTATCTATCTATCTATCTATCTATCTATCTATCTATCTATCTGGTTTTTCGAGGCAGGGTTTCTCTGTATAGGCCTGGCTGTCCTGGAATTCACTTTGTAGATCAAGCTGGCCTCTAACTCAGAAATCCGCCTGGCTCTGCCTCCTGAGTGCTGGGATTAAAGGCATGCGCCACCAAGCCAGCCCCACACTGCGCCATCTTGGGGGCAAATTCAGCAGGCCCTAGCACACCCAGGATTTTTGGATCACTGGAGATTGGAATGCATCATCTGTTCCAAAGAATCCCGGAGGGTCTTGTGCTAGCAAGAACAGGGACTAAGGAAAGCTGTCCAATCAGTGGCTGGGATTCATTCCCATCAGCGCCAGCCCTGCACCATTTTGGTGCAAACTCTGCAGGTCCTCGCACACACAGGATTTTGGGATCATTGTCACCAGTTTACACAAGAGAGTTCATGGGGAACAGAAGCAGCAGAGCTTCTTAGACAAGGTCCCCTAAGTCACTCATCCTCAGCCAGGAGGCAGAGCTGAGACCCAGACCCCTGGGCACATTCTCCGACAGAGGAGAGTTAGCCTCCAGGGAGGGTTCTGACCCGGGGGTTCAGGACTTAGATCTGAGCTCCAGTGTTCTGGGCACCTTCCCTAAGAGAGAAGAGCTTACCTGCAAAGAGTGCTCTGACCACTGGAACTGAGGAGAGAGTTGGACTCCCAGGAGTGCTGACAGAGGCTAACAGAATCAGAGGAGGAACAAGATCCAGTCAGAAACAGCAAGAACATCTAACACCCTAGATTACCAGATGGTGAAAGACAAACATAAGAGTCTTACTAACAGAAACCAAGACCACTGGGCATCATCAGAACCCAGTATGCCCACCACAGCAAACCAAGACCACTGGGCATCATCAGAACCCAGTATGCCCACAGAAACCAAGACCACTGGGCATCATCAGAACCCAGTATGCCCACCACAGCAAACCAAGACCACTGGGCATCATCAGAACCCAGTATGCCCACCACAGCGAATCAAGACCACTGGGCATCATCAGAACCCAGTATGCCCACCACAGCGAATCCAAGACCACTGGGCATCATCAGAACCCAGTATGCCCACCACAGCAAACCAAGACCACTGGGCATCATCATTACCCAGTATGCCCACCACAGCAAACCAAGACCACTGGGCATCATCAGAACCCAGTATGCCCACCACAGCAAACCAAGACCACTGGGCATCATCAGAACCCAGTATGCCCACCACAGTGAATCAAGACCACTGGGCATCATCAGAACCCAGTACGCCCACCACAGCGAGTCCTAGATACCCCAACACACCCGAAAAGAAAGAGTCTGATTTAAAATCATATCTCATGATGCTGGTAGAAAATTTTAAGAAGGGCATTAATAACTCACTTAAAGAAATATATGAGAACACTGCTAAACAGGTAGAAGTCCTTAAAGAGGAAACACAAAAATCCCTTAATCCTTTACAGGAAAACACAACCAAAGAGGTGTTGGAATTTAACAAAACCATCCAAGATCTAAAAATTAAAGTAGAAACAATGAAGAAAACCCAAAGGGAGACAACTCTGGAGAAACAAATCCTAGGAAAGATATCAGGAACAATAGATGTGAGCATCAGCAACAGAATACAAAAGATGGAAGAGAGAATCTCCGATGCAGAAGATTCCATAGAAAACATGGACACAACAATCAAAGAAAATGCAAAATGCAAAAAGATCTTAACTCAAAACATCCAGGAAATCCAGGAAACAATGAGAAGACCAAACCTAAGGATAATGGGTATAGGTGAGAATGAAGATTTTCAACTTAAAGGGCCAGTAGATATCTTCAACAAATTATAGAAGAAAACTTCCGTAACCTAAAAAAAAGAGATGCTCATGAACATACAAGAAGCCTACAGAACTCCAAATAGACTGGACCAGAAAAGAAATTCCTCCCAACACATAGTAATCAGAACAACAAATGCACTAAACAAAGACAGAATATTAAAAGCAGTAAGGAAAAAAGGTCAAGTAACATATAAAGGCAGGCCTATTAGAATTACATCAGACTTCTCACCAGAGACTATGAAAGCCAGAAGATCCTGGACAGATGTTATACAGGCCCTAAGAGAACACAAATGCTAGCCCAGACTACTATACCCAGCAAAACTCTCAATTACCATAGATGGAGAAACCAAGGAAATTCATGACAAAACCAAACACACAATATCTTTCCACAAATCAATCCCTTCAAAGGATAATAAAGGGAAATCTCCAACACAAGGAGGGAAATTACACCCTAGAAAAACAAGAAAGTAATCCTTCAACAAATCTATGAGAAGACAGCCGCAAGAACAGGATCCCAACTTTATTTTTTTTCAGCATTTTTTTATTAGATATTTTCTTAATTTACATTTCAACTGCTATCCCGAAAATTCCCTCCCCCCTACCCCCTCCCTGCTCCCCTGCCTACCCACTCCTACTTCTTGGCCCTGGCGTTCCCCTGTATTGGGGCATATAAAGATTGCAGTACCAAGGGGCCTCTCCTCCCAATGATGGCCGACTAGGCCATCTTCTGCTACATATGGAGCTAGAGACACGAGTTCTGGGGGTTCTGATTAGTTCATATTGTTGTTCCTCTTCTAGGGTTGCAGACATTAAAAACAAAAATAACAGGAAACAACAATTACTTTTCCTGAATATCTCTTAATATCAATGTACTCAATTCCCAAATAAAAAGACATAGAGTAACAGACTGGCTACATAAGCAGGACCTAACATTTTGCTGCATAAAGGAAACCCACCTCAGGGAAAAAGACAGATATTACCTTGAAATAAGAGGCTGGAAAACAATTTTCCAAGCAAACAGTCTGAAGAAACAAGCTGGAGTAGCCATTCTAATATGGAATAAAATCAACTTTCAACCCAAAGTTACCAAAAAAGACAAGGAGGGCCACTTCATACTTATCAAAGGTAAAATCTTCCAAAATGAATTCTCAATTCTGAATATCTATGTTCCAAATGCAGGGGCAGCAACATTCATTAAAGAAACTTTAGTAAAGCTCAAAGCACACATTGCACCTCACAAAATAGCAGTGGGAGACTTCAACACCCCACTCTCATCATTGGACAGATCCTGGAAACAGAAACTAAACAGAGACACATTGAAATTAACAGAAGTTATGAAACAAATGAATTTAACATATATCTACAGAACATTTTATCCCAAAACAAAAGGATATACTTTCTTATCGGCACTTCATGGTACCTTCTCCAAATTGGACATATAATTGGTCATAAAACAGGCCTCAACAGATACAAAAATATTGAAAATATCCCATGCATCCTGTCAGATCACCAAGGACTAAGGCTGATCTTCAATAATAACATAAATAATAGAAAGCCAGCATTCATGTGGAAGCTGCACAATACTCTACTCAATGATAATTTGATCAAGGAAGAAATAAAGAAAGAAATTAAAGACTTTTTAGAGTTTAATGAAAATGAAGCCACAACATAGCCAAACTTATGGGACACAGTGAAAGCATTCCTGAGAGGTAAACTCTTGGCTTTAAGTGCCACCAAAAAGAAACTAGAGAGAGCATACACTAGTAGCTTGACAATACACCTAGAAGCTCCGGAACAAAAGGAAGCAAATTCACCCAAAAGGAGTATACGGCAGGAAATAATCAAACTTAGGGGTGAAATCAACCAAGTGGAAACTAAAAGAACTATTTAAAGAATCAACCAAACCAGGAGCTGGTTCTTTGAGAACATCAACAAGATAGATAAACCCTTAGCCAGACTCCCTAGAGGGCACAGGGAGAATATCCTAGTTAACAAAATCACAAATAAACAAGGAGACATAACAACAGAATCTTAAGAAATCCAAAGCATTGTCAGATCCTACTACAAAAGGCTATACTCAACAAAACTGGAAAATCTGAATTAAATGAACAATTTTCTAGACAGATACCAGGTACCAAAGTTAAATCAGGATCAAATTAAGGACTTAATCAGTCCCATTTCCCCTAAAGAAATAGAAGCAGTCATTAATAATTTCCCAACCAAAAAAAGCCCAGGACCAGATAGGTTTAGTGCAGAGTTCTATCAGACATTCAGAGAAGACCTAATTCTAATTCTCCTCAACCTATTCCACAAAAGAAAAACAGAAGGTACTCTACCCAATTCACTCTATGGAGCCAAAATGACTGGGGCACCTAAACCACACAAAGACCCAACAAAGAAGGAGAACTTCAGAGCAATTTCCCTTATGAATTTCAATGCAAAAATACTCAATAAAAACTTCACAAATAGAATCAAAGAACACATCAAAATAAACATCAATTAGGATCAAGTAGGCTTCATCCCAGGTATGCAGGGATTATTTAATATATGAAAATCCATCAGAGTAATGCACTATATAAACAAACTCAAGGACAACAATTACATGATCATCTCATTAGATGTTCACGAAAGCATTTGAAAAAATTCAACACATGTTGATGAAAAAAGTCTTGGAAAGATCAGGAATTCAAGGCCCATACCTAAACATAATAAAAGCAATATACAGCAAACCATTAGCCACATCAAATTAAATGGCGAGAAACTTGAAACAATCCCACTAAAATCAGGGACTAGACAAGGCTTCCCACTCTCTCCCTACCTATTCAATAAAGTATTTGAAGTCCTATCCAGAGCAATTAGAGAACAAAAGGAGGTCAAAGGGATAGAAATTGTAAAAAAAAAATCAAACTATTACTATTTGCAGATGATATGGTTGTATATATAAGTGACTCTAAAAATTCCACTAGAGAACCCCTAAACCTGATAAACAACTTCAATGCAGTATCTGGATATAAAATTAACTCAAACAAATCAGTGGCCTTTCTCTACACAAAGGATAAACAGGCTGAGAAAGAAATTAGAGAAACAACATGCTTCACAATAGCAAAACAAATTAAAATACCTTGGTGTGACTCTAACTAAGGGAGTAAAAGATCTGTATGATAAGAACTTCAAGTCACTGAAGAAGATCGCAGAAGATGGAAAGATCTCCCACGCCCATGAATTAGCAGGATTAATATAGTCAAAATGGCTATCCTGCCAAAAGCAATCTACAGATTCAATGCAATCCCATCAAAATTCCAACTCAATTCTTCACAGAGATAGAAAGGGCAATTTGGAAATTCATCTGAAATAACAAAAACCCTAGGATAGCAAAAACTATTCTCAACAAAAGAACGTCTGAGGGAGACACCATGCATGATCTCAAGCTGTATTATAGAGCATTTGTGACAAAGATGCATGGTACTGGTACAGCAACAGACAGACAGATCAATGGAATAGAATTGAAGACCAAGAAATGAACCCACACAACTATGGTCACTTGATCTTTGACAAAGGAGCTAAAACCACCCAGTGGAAAAAAGTCAACATTTTCAACAAATGGTGCTGGCACAACTGTCAGTTATCATGTAGAAGAATGCAAATTGATCCATTCTTATCTCCTTGTACATAGCTCAAATCTAAGTGAGTCAAGGAACGCCACATAAAATTAGAGACACTAAAACTTATGGAGGAGAAAGTGGGGAAAAACAGTGAAGATATGGGCACAGGGGAGAAAATTCTTGAACACAATAGCAATGGCTTATGGTGTAAGATCGTGAATTGACAAATGGGACCTCACAAAATTGCTAAGCTTCTTTAAGGCAAAAGTCACTGTCCATAAGACAAAAAGCCCACCAAGATTGGGAAACGATTTTTTTTAACCAATCCTAGATCAGATAGGAGACTGATATCCAATATATACAAAGAACTCAAGAAGCTGGACTCCAGAAAAATCAAACAACCCCATTAAAAATGGGGCACACAGCTAAACAAATAATTCTCACTTGACAAATAATGAATGGCTGAGAAGCACCTGAAAAAATGTTCAACATCCTTAATCATCAGGGAAATGGAAAAAGAACAACCCTGAGATTCCACCTCACACCAGTCAGAATGGCTAAGATCAAAAATTCAATTGGCTGAAGGTGTTGGCGAGGATGTGGAAAAAGAGGAATGCTCCTACATTGCTGGTAAGATTGCAAACTTGTAAAACCATTCTGGAAATTAGTCTGGTAGTTCCTCAGAAAATTGGTCATAGTACTACAGAAAGATCCAGCAATACTTCTCCTGGGCATTTACCCAGAAAATGTTCCAACTCCCCAGTGTTCGTAGCAGCCTTATTTATAATAGCCAGAAGCTGGAAAGAACCCAGATGTCCCTCAACAGAGGAATGGATACAGAAAATGTGGTACATTTAAACAATGGAGTACTACTCAGCTATTAAAACATTGAATTTATGTAATTCTTAGACACATGGATGTATCTGGAGGATATCATCCTGAGTGAGGTAACCCAATCACATAAGAAGTCACATGATGTGCACTCACTGAGAAGTTGATATTAGCCCAGAAACTTAGAATACCCAAGATACAATTTGAAAAATACATGAAAATCAAGAAGAAGAAAGACCAAAGTGTGGATACCTCATTCTTCCTTAGAATGGGGAGCAAAATACCTATGGAAGGAGTTACAAAGACACAGTTTGGAGCTGAGACATAATATACGACCATTCAGAGACTGCCCACCCGGGGATCCACCCCACAATCAGCCAACAAACCCAGACACTACTGCATATGCCAGCAAGATTTTGCTGACAGGACCCTGATATAGCTGTCTTGTATGAGGCTATGGCAGTGTCTGGAAAATACAGAAGTGGATGCTTAGAGTCATCTACTGGATGGAACACAGGTCCCCTAATAGAGGAGCTAGAGAAAGTACAAAAGGAGCTGAAGGTTTCTGCAACCCTATAGGAGGAACAACAATATGATCTAACCGGTGCTCCCAGAGCTCGTGTCTCTAGTGGCATATGTAACAGAAGATGGCTTAATCTGCCATTATTGGGAGGAGAGGCCCTTGGTCTTGCAAAGATTAAATACCCTAGTACAGGGGAATGCCAGGGTCAGGAAGCAGGAGTGAGTGAGTTTGGGAGCAGGGCAGAGGGAGGGTATAGGGGACTTTTGGGATAGCATTTGAAATGTAAATGAAGAAAATATCTAATAAAAATTGTTTAAAATAAATTAAAAATATAAATGTGAAATATATTTCAAATCAGTATGGTTTGTCTATAGCTATATTTTAAATTGTATGATATTATTACTATATTTTGCATATATATATATATATATGGGGTGAGTGTGTGTGAGTCATAGTTCCATCACTATTTTGTTGAAAAGTATCTTCAGTGAATCATTACACAGATTTTAGAAACTCAGACACCTAATTATACAGAGACCTCTTGTTGAACTCAACATTTGAACTTATTCTTAGACTTGGGACTAATAAAGTAATTGCATTGAGACTGAGAGCTTCATAAAAGGTATGGGAATGAGAATGTTTTAACATGTTGTAAAAATTTTTTTTGTCTCATGACTGTGAGTCTACTGTAGTCTACTTGGACCTTTGAAATTCTAGATTTGTTTGGAATCAGCTGCATATTTAAACAAAAGTTTCTTAAATATTTTATTGGATAGACTTCTATTAGGAACCAATACATATTAAATACTTTTTGCAAGCATATTTCTATACATTTGAGTCAATAAATGCCAAATACTATATGGTATGGCTGCCTGGAAGTCACTGATGCATATAGGTAAAGCCACGTACATTTGAGCTGGTACCAGCCTAGTTCTTTTAAAGCCACATTTTTCTCTTAAACTTTATGCAAACTGAGAATGACTACCTCAGAATCATTACAAATAGGAATTTTCTATTAATACTTTGTTATTATTATCTCTAACCATTGTTTTTAAGCAATTAAAAGACAATTAATGCACTTCTGTACTTGCCAGGCACTGGCATAACCTCACAAGAGACAGCTATATCAGGGTCCTTTCAGCAAAATCTTGCTGTCATATGCATTAGTGTCTGCACATCATTAGGAAGAGAGGCCCCTTGGTCTTGCAAACTTTATATGCCCCAGTACAGGGGAACGCCAGGGCCAAGAAATGAGAGTGGGTGGGTAGGGGACCAGGGCGGGGGTAGGGTATAGGGGACCTTTGGGATAGCATTTGAAATGTAAATAAAGAAAATATCTAATAAAAAATAAAAAAGACATTTAGTGAACAAGAATGACAGTTTGTGACTGATTTGACCTTGTTATTCATATTTCCAAGGTTAAAATGGAATGTCCATGTTTTCTTGACAGACTTGAAACTCACAGGTGTGTGTTGGCACCTGATTGGGGATGTAATTTTGATCAAAGTTTTTACACTCTTGGGTTTCTGAGTCAATACCGAGATAATTAGAACATTAATTATTTACTTCCTTTGCTGATACAGAGCACCAGTTAGTGTATGAAATGGACAATAGTTGAATTTATTGTAACCCAGCATGAAAAGCAAATATGATTTCTCTTATCCCCATAAAACTCCCACATAGACAGCCTTTTCATAGATTATTTTTCAAGCTTGAGTCTAGCTATACAGCTCTCTGAATATTATCCTAGTATTAGGTGACAGTGTCATGGTTCAAATCTAGTGGAGGGTACAGTTCCATGTTTTAACACTGTTTGTATAAGTTTGTTCTTATGATTGTAAATTACTTTCACAGAGATTAGAAGGCAGGCTCAATCTTTTTACATTGTCATACAATGTTGCCTTCTACAAAGTTTATACTCAAGATTATGCAAACTAGTCCCTTAGAATATTCCAAACATTTGTCTTTAACCCTCAGTTAAGTGTAGTCCTCATAGTCCTCAACAAGGAGACTTCTCTTTGCAACAGGCAGACCACTATAGAAGTTCACAACAGGGTCGTGGATCCAATTCCAATAAATTCATCTACAAAACACTCCCACACCTAAGGCTCAGGGAACTTGTGAAAGAGGGGACAGAAACATTGTAAGAGCCAGGGGATCCGAGAGTTTTCTGTGATAGTGTCTCCTTCGAATGTTAGGAGCTAGTCTCATAAAGTCTCACCAACATGACTCCAAAACATGAATTTAACAATAACAACGATAGTCTTAACCAAGTGGCTGGAAGAAAGCCTATGAGGCTTCTATCTAAACAAAGAACTGCAGGCAGCCAAGGAATGCTGAATGGGAGAAATCTTCTTTCCTAGGGAAGAGCACAACAATTGGTTGTCTGGTGCCCAGTGGTGGTCAGCCCTGAGACTATACATGGGAGTTCCCTTGTTCAGACTGAGCAGGTTATATTTAGGAATATATGAATATCCGCATGTATATGTATGAAAAATAGCAACAATGAAGGAAGGAGAGGCCATGAGTTTGCAAGGAAACAGCATGACCTATTAGATGGATAGTTATGTAATTTTAGACAATACTTAAATTTTCATCATAGTTAATAAAATATGATAATTTTCACCCACTTCTGATTTCCTCTAAACATACTTAGATATTCCATTTCTCTTCTATTAGTGAGTATCCCATGAAATTTTTAAGAAGAATTTGGATTTGTGATTAAATCCTTTTGGTGTTTGCAGTACAAATAGGGGTTAGCGATTTCAGAAGAGCAGTCATTAAAGTATTTTATTTCAGTTTAATTGCTAATACAATGGTAGAGAAACTTAGAGAAATGAGTTGACTTATGAACCTATCAAATTGGAAAAGTAGAAAATTGAAAACCAAATGATATGCAAATTTAACAATGTACAGATAATAGGACAGATTAACATAAAGGAATAGCATTCACTTTTTCTCATCTAAAAGTTTTAGAAACTTAAATCGGGATTGATCTAGGCAAGAGCAAAAATCTTTCCATTAATAGTGGTAGTGTTTAATCCTAGAACAAGAGGTTATACTAATTTACTTCTAAAGGTGCCTGTCGCTGTGTAAACAGAAAGGGTATGTTTCATTACTGGAGTACTCATTGACATCCATACATCATGGAATTAAAAGGAACAGATTAAAAGTGTGAAAAGGGAAAAGGGTTTCAAAGACATAAATTGCTCTGAGCATAGAGATCGACAGGTTTAAAAGAAGGACATTTGAAACTTCAAATAAGTGCCCAAAATTCATTTCAAACACAGTCTTTTTTGTGTGTACAATGTATCCTTTTTAAAATGTGTATTCCATCGAAATAGAAAAAATTACTACCTTTCCTCCTGGAACATTTGATAAGAAATGATAAACCCTGAAAATGTTATCTTAGAAAAGTCCATGAACAGCTATTTTTAAATTATATGACTTGATTGACCAAACGTGCTTGAACTTTCTTGCAATTCTGCACTTCAGTAAGTCTCTTCTGGTTTTTGTCAGTATAAGAATAACATGATAAAGTATTGTAATATGGTTTACCCAAGTTATAGAAATTGGAGGGAGAATTTCTCCTATATGTATAAATGTAGTATGTTTCCTGCTTAGTCTTAATTAATTAAATAAGCCATAATTGGATAAATTAATCCAGCAATATATTTTAGTAATTTCACACTATCTTTTTTCAGGAGAAAGTATTTTTCTTCCACCTAGATAAGATTAATTATCACTATAGGCAAAATAACTCCTGACTGCTTATAGAAAAGGCTCAAGGGAAATTTTCATAGAATTCAAATCTCACACTATCTAAACTTAAGCTTTTGGGTACAAATGATATTCAAGAACTATATATTTCATCTGCTGTCCTGTTCTTTTTTTCCCCTAGGTTCATGGTTAAACTATGTCCTCCCCAGCATAAATTTATTAAAACTTACATTCCCTGTGAAACCATCTCAAGTTCAGTGACCTATGTGCTGTCGCAAGGTAACCCTTTCCTCATGCATATTGTTCACTAGTTCTTTGCAGTTGATTGTACCTACAGCATGCTTTTCCTGAGTGTGTACTGTTGTGCGCATTTCTTTCCATCACTAGGACAGGCACTGAGGTCTGAGGATGCCACAGATGTGGATTTTTCCCAGGATTTAGCAGTTTTCAGGAAGGAGAAAATAAATGAACTTACAGCTGTATGCCTTGTATTCAACTATTAAAAGTTTAGTGTTTAGAAAACCTGTTTTCTTAGTGTGACATTAAATTGCTATAATTATCAAAGAGTTAATGACTATTTTGAGAATTTCACATATATATGAGTACTATTTAGAATGACTTATTTGTTATCTGTTTTGGAAGAACTATGAAGCCCATAGATCCATAAACAACCAAAGCTGATGCTAGGAATGAGGGTCGCTCTCTAAAAACTGAGAGCAAGAGACCATTGCTGAGGACAACATCCACATAGTTCATTGGGTGGAAAAGTCAAGCTGATACTCCCATGGAGCCTTTACCCCTATGTTTTAATTTCTTTGGTTTGGGAAGGTATTCCCCATGCTACAGAGAGAGAAACCTAGACACCAACCAAGCAACAGAAACCATCAACCTGCAATGTATCCTACCTGCAAGATGTTCTGAGACATGAATTTGTAGGAGTTGCCAACCAATGACTACCAACCAATGGCTAGGTTAACTTGAGAAGCATGCCAAGAGAGGAAGCCTACACCCTTTCCTACCTGGATGGCCAGGAACTAGACTAGATATTGCAGAGACCTAGGGTAGAACTCAACATGACTAACACACACATGCATTCGCACATATGCACACACAATCAATGAAATGATTCCTAATGCTGTTCTGCTATACTCATAGGTCAATGTTTTACCTTGTCTTCATCAATGAGGTTTTCTCCCACAGCAGATGGGAGCTATTCAGAGACACACAGCTAGAAATTAAACAGTCTAAATTGGGGTGTCCATTGAATCCCTCCTTGTGGAGATTGGAAACTCCTCTGGGAAAGGGGGAGAAAAGACTTGAGTGTCTGAGGGGATTGTGGACCCAAGGAGAACAAAGCCCATTGAATTAACGAAGCCCTGCTCACAGGAGCTCACAGAAAACTGATGCAGCAAGCACTGGACTTTCATGGGTCTGCACTAGGTTCTCTGCGTGTATGGTATAGCAGTTAGTCTGGTGTTTTTGTGGGACCCCTAACAGTGTGAGTGAGTGTTTCTCTGACTCTCTTACCTGCTCTTAGGACTCTCTTCATCCTTCTGGGTTGCTTTGATAAGCCTTGGGATGAGGGCGTTTGCCTTGTCATTGTATCTTGTTTTGTAGTGTTCCGTTGCTTTCTCCTGAAGCATCACCCAGGATTTCATCTCCAGGGAATATTTCAATTCTTCTGTTGTTATCCTACTTTCCTTTAATCTTCTCTGTGGCACTGAAAATGTGCTTGCTCTCCTGAAAGGTAAGCTACGGAAAGAAAGACTATTAAAGGTTTGCCTGTTCTTCAGACTCTTTTCCTCCGACTGGGTGGCGTGTAGCTATGTAGTTATGAATGCAGTGTTTTGTAATATTTGCAGAGTTTTGAGGCTATGTAGTACCTTGTTTTGTAGTGTTTGATTGCTGTCTCTTAGTGGCCTGTTTTCCTGAAAGGAAACAGAGGGGCGGTAGACCTAGGAGAGAGGAGAGCTGGGAGGAAGCTGGGTGAAGTGGAACAACGGAAAACGGGGTGAGATATATTGTATGAGAGAAGAATCTGTTTTCCTTTAAAATATGCCCCCAAAAATCACATAAAAGTTACTTAGATGTCTAAATGATTAAATTAAGCATATTGAGATAAATACTGTATTTGGCAGACTGTGAAATGAAATATTTGGATTATCTATAAATTATATACAGCATCATGTAGTAAAGAGTTTGGATGTGTTTGTGAAAAAGAATTTGCCTTTGAATTAAGTCCCTATAAAATAAAAACTGAACAACCTACAATTTCTCAAGGGACAGGGACATCTTCTTTAATCACTACATACATACCTGTCAATCTAATCTAAAATGATTCAGTGATGAACAGACATATTAAATCATTGAAGTTTGTATGATGATTATTTTCTGAGAGATAAAATATGTCATTAGAGTTTTGGAATATTCAGCCATGTGTCTGGCTCACCCTTCTGGACAGATGTTAGAGACTGACTCTAACAATATGCACAATGGATCAAACATCTTGTCTATATGATATAATGTCACTAAAAAAACTTTCTACACCCAGTTTTATAAATCAGAGCATGCTGAATTATAAGGAAGCAAGGCTTTATGGTTCCTTTCTACTGTCCTTAGCTCATAATGTTTATTTATCACTTATGACTTCTCTCTGTTGTATCACTAAAGATATTTGTTCATCTCTCTAAACAATAAGCACTTTCGAGTAAATAAAAGTTTCACATTAATTCATGTACTGCCTGCCCAGTTCAAAGTAGGTTTCAATGATTGCTTACATAGTGAATTAAT